>CATQJL010000316.1:73824668-73843661 GCA_958299035.1 Cylicocyclus nassatus
AAATGGCGTTGAAAAATTTCCACAGCCCCGTTTCCATTGTCACCATAAATCATTTCATCCAACATGTCTCAAGACTGATTAGCAATCACAACATGATCGCATACTACTCATATTACTACAGAATACAACTTGAAAAGGTTTTCTTAGTTCAAGTTCTAGCTTTGACTGGATCAGCATCATTATCATCGGTTTTCGATTTTTGGGCCCTTAAGACTCGGTTAACATCTACGATTAGTGGAAGACGCAGCAAACATGTTGCTTTTGCTAACGTAATGGTTCACAACTTCTTGATCTGATTCTGTAAGTTTCTATTCAATAGTATATCACACGTTTTTTAGTTCAAAGCAGAGCTGTTCAATTGGAAATTCTTTCTTGAGCTCTTTATGGGAAGATAGTAGGATTTAACCAATTCAAAGACTAATTCTGAAAACTGCTCAGACAATAACTCGGACGAGCGGCGGGCCTTAACGGCTTTCCGGGCGAGCGGCGAGCTTTGATTTGTGGGCGTGGCTTTCTTGCGGACGAGCGGCGGATCCTCGCTACCGAGCTTGCGAGCGGCGGACCTTGATTTGACCAGCGGCGGCCCATCCCCTCAAGCGGGTGAGCGGCGTACCATTAACACGTTAGACTAACTTGCCATCATTTCTATGTGCGAGTCATTCTCATTTAGTGTAATTGCGGCTTGAGAGCAGTCAACTGGCAGTGACCTTCAACGATAAGCATAAGTGTACTCAGACATTTATGGCGAGCACCCGCCGGCTACCCACGGACGACGCCACGCCCAGCCCGAGGGGGCGCCGATAAGTACCCGGTAACCACCCGACAATGCCGGCGGATGACCCGATAGGCGCGGGAACGATGGCAGCGGGTCCCGGTAAGCGTCCGATTAATGCGCACTGATACATTGATACATTGATACAATTATATCAACCTCGAGGTTGATATAATTGTATCAATGATTGCTTGTAGCAATATGATTAACCTGCAAAGTTGTAGTGGGGAAGGATGAGCATTGCATCACAAAGTAATTCTCATTTTCTCTCCATCAGATACAAAAGCCAGCGAATACTCAAGTTTTGGCTCGTCGGTTGCAGCCTTCTTCAACCAGCTTTCGCACAAGGATACATTCAAAGAGCTTCAGAGGTTAGCTCTAAGAGTAGATAAGAATTGAAGTATTACTATCCAAATGAGAATTACAGGTCATCCAAATAAGAAAAGGCGCTGGCAAACGGATGGAAAGCAAGAGCGACAGTGAGAGTAGAAGTGAAAAAAATGCGGGTTTTCCGTCTTTTGGGCGTAAAGACGGAGGTGAACAAAGTGAGATGAAGCCATTAAGTCACGAGAGCAATGAGAACGGCGGAATTGGAGGTGACGAAAAAGTTAGTTTGAAGACGATTTTTGACATTGTACCTTGGTGCCCTTCACATCTCTTCGGAAATCACTCTTAACCGTTTAATAGCAGTTCCCTTGAAAGCACGGAGCTGCTGCCAACAAGCGGCGTAAATTGTTCATGCAAGCAAATAAAAACCCACTTCGCAAATAGTGCTGGTCTGTATAAATGTCTATGTTCTTACCAAGGGTCGATTAATGGAAAATCTTTTCTTCGCTCTTTCAATTTTTTTTGAAGTCGGTTTTATAGAAAACCGTTTTAGCAATGTAACATATATATTTTATTGCTGATAGACAGAGGAAGGAAATGAGCACCCGTTGATTACGCCAATGATCTGTACTTGTCGAAAAAAAACCTTGATCATTTCTTTTGACATACAACAAGAGCTGTGCTTACAACTCAAGTGAACTTCTCTTGCTCTTAGTGGAGAATCGCTTGGACATTTTTAGAAGATTATCTAGAAATTAATGTTGAAGAGGTATCTCGACCTCCTAGGTCTACCCAGCATTAGTGCATGCGAAGCCCGTTCCCCGTGGGAGATTATGCTTGACCGCTGGGTAAGCATAACAACTATCGAGACTTCACCTTATAACCAAGGCAGTGAACCTTATAAGACCAAAACACAATAGCAAGAGCCGCCAAACGTCTACGAAGACGCGTCCCAGCAAAGCGTGGTTTATTGGAATTAATGGTTGTATTCTGAGGGCCGCATGCACTAACCTCCCCGCGGGGAGGGGATCGCAGCTTAAAAGAAAGCTTTATATTTCAAAACTCCAGATACCTGGATTTCACGTTGTGTACCTATCCGTAAGTATTCCTACTACCCTTCACTATGAACATGTTGAACAGGAGCGAGAAGCTGTACGAACCGCATTTTCCAGCTTTTGTATGATCCCTGATGATCCCCGGCGCTTTTCTTTGAAATCATTTTTCTTCGATGTTAACGAAAAACCTTCAAAGTTGTGCAGATTATCTAAACCGACAGTGCTAAGCATGTTGCTGATAAGAACAAATGATGTTTTGAAGTCATGAAATTTTCGATGATCCACGGGTCGAAATTTGAGGTTTGCCGGAAAATTCGACTTTTTAAAAACTCATTTGTTCTCATCAGCAACATGCTTAGCACTGTTGTGTCAGATGTTCAGTACGACTTTGGAAGATTTTCGTTAACTTTGGAGTAAGAAAAATGACTTTAAAGAAAAGCGCCGGGGATCATCAGGGATCATACAAAAGCTGGAAAATGCGGTTCGTACAGCTTCTCGCTCTTGTTCAACATGTTCATAGTAAAGGGTAGTAGGAATACTTACGGATAGGTACACAACGTGAAATCCAGATACCTGGAGTTTCGAAATATAAAGCTTTCTTCTAAGCTGCGATCCCCTCCCTGCGGGGAGGTTAGTGCATGCGGCCCTGAAACTCCCCAAATCAAAACGCGGAGTGGGAAGGTGCATCGACAATGTGAGAATGCGCAAAAATTTATATTCAGGATTCTGCTTTTGATAGTGCGATTTCTTTTTATTCTCGCTGCTCTTACACTTACAATTTTTGACTCAAACAAATACTCATAACTCCATGAACGTCCCGCAGACTAGGAAGGCAGGTTGGAATCAGTGTTTGTGCCCCCCCCCCCCTCCCGAGTATGGTAACTCAAGGGCTCATTCCACTAAACATGCTTTCTTTGTGAGCGCAAAGAAGAAAAAGGAGAGTTTGGCATCTGCACCATGTAAGTAGCAGTGGCGATCCCCGGAGTTTTCGGCGGGAATGAGGGAATTTTTTTTGATTGAAGGCGCGTGGCGTTAGCCACGCACTCCGAAAAGTTTTTGGGATGCGCCAAAATTTTTGCGGGGCGCCCCGAAAAAATATTTTGCAAGGCTAATCTGAATTTTGAATTCTTAAAAGTTATCCTGTTATTTAAAATCAACAAATTATTTGCGCATGTTTATAATTTATCCAAAGAGCTATTAGAACTGCTCCTCGGTACGCCAACGATAAGTAGTTGCAGAAGCTTTAGTTCTGTACAGCCTTTCAAGCAACAATCATACCTGTTTTGAAAATTTTCTAGAAAGCAAGAAAACTGGTGAAAAAGTAATGTTATCTTACCTCTCGACTGTTTCCACACCTTTCTTACAGTGTCATAAAAGCCGACGAGTCCCTTTTTGGTATTTACAGAGGAAAGCGGATTTGTTATACTAATAATTGGATGGCTAACTCATACTTTCAGTCACTGTCGTGACAACGCTCATTGTGTTACTTAGGATACCGGAAAAGGGCTTGCAAGAACCCTTACTCTAACTAATGGTGTCAACATAATTGTTGGAATCATCATAGGAGCGGGCATTTTTGTGGGTCCTACAGGAATCCAAGAAGGTAACTCAATCTTTCACATTGTTGACATTTTTTGACCTTTTCAGCTGCTGGGTCTGTTGGAGCCTCACTTATCATGTGGATTGTTTGTGGTGTTTGGTGCGGCCTTGGTGCATACTTGTACGCTGAGTTAGGGACCTTGATTACCAAATCCGGAGGAGATTACGCTTATATCATGGAGGCATTTGGCCCGTTTATTGCTTTCCTACGTCTGTGGATTGAAGCCATTGTCGTGAGGTGATAAAATTTTTTTGTAATCGAGCAATTTACTGTGGCTCGTTATTCATTCCTCTTACGGTACTCCGTGCATTTCACGGCTCCAGTGGCTATATGAAGCAATAATGTCTACTGATTTTACCCCTCCGGGTAATGAAACAGACATGAACAGGATTACTTCCAAGGCCTTGAAATTGTGCTCACAACCGCGGTGAATCTGCAAGATAGAGAATCATCACTACATTTTTGTATCGCGAATGGGATTTTCGCTTGGATTAATTTTGGGGAAGAGAGGGCGGGAGAGGGGAGTAGAGGAATTGATGAAGCTGGTAATTGAAAAAGGTTTTTAAAGTTTCTTCATGGGGCAAAATTACTGTTATCTCGCTGACTCTTACGCATACACCTCAGTGTTTTCAGCTGGATGTGCAGTATACCGAATAATATTCTCCTATACTGAATAATATTTTCCAACTCAAGTACGCTTCATTCGCGTTGTATCCTATGTATTCTATCTTATTTATGCTTGCAATGGTTGCAAAGCACCAAATCGTGAAGATCTTGCGTGTTGGGATTTAAAAGTTGCCTCAGCATTATCCATTGCTTCATCATATCCTTCAGCTGTTTCTAATACTCCGAAAGATCTAACATTTTTCCAATGGATCCCTCCACAAAATAAGAATACAATAAACTTGCCTAAAATTCAAGTGTTTATGTAGCGTAGTGTGAAAACTTTGAGATTCACAGGCAAAGG
Source organism: Cylicocyclus nassatus (assembly GCA_958299035.1). Taxonomy (NCBI): domain Eukaryota; kingdom Metazoa; phylum Nematoda; class Chromadorea; order Rhabditida; family Strongylidae; genus Cylicocyclus; species Cylicocyclus nassatus. The sequence continues at coordinate 73,829,390 of CATQJL010000316.1, forward strand.
ATACACGAGTTGCTTTAAGCACCAGGAATTTTCGAGACTTTCCATATCTCCTTTCTTGTTGCCAGCAGTAGTGCATGCGTTGGGGTAAGACATCTGGAGAGTTGTGCAAGGCATACGAATTACACATACTGCAACAAAAGAATAAAAGTTTGTGAAAGCGCATAATCCAGCAGCGAATGATTGAGCTGGAGTGGAGAAGAAACGAGCTGGGAAACTGCTTTTAGTTGTGCCTCAGCTAAACTGAACGACTAAATCGTCGCAATTTCCAATCAGGGATCGGCGTAGCTGACAAGGGAAGGAAGATTGGTCGAAGTGGCCTTTTGAAATGTGGTTATACTCCCTTGTAGAGCTTGGAACGCTGATTCCAAATCTACCTTTGCTATCTGCTGCGGGCTTCTGGGCGAGGAGTTATGAAGGTTTTTGTGAGTAAAAATCTGAATGCAAAAATAGGGTAAAATCAGTCGTAACCTTTTCCCAATGTTCAAATGAGGCAGCAGTGAATTGGTATGTCTGAATCAAGAATATCTGTTGCACCGAGAGTGACCCGACTACCGATTAAACCCAATAAAAAAAGTTACGACTGATTTTAACCTATTCTTGCATTCAGATTTTTACTCACAATTACCTTAACTTCTCGTCCAGAAGCCCGCAGCAGATAGCAAAGGTAGATTTGGAATCAGCGTTCCAAGCTCTACAAGGCAGTGTACATCTCATTTCAAAAGGCCACTTCGACCAACCTTCCTTCCCTTGTGAAACCGGGTCAAGATGGATATCTTTCTTGAGTAAAAAGCGAAGGTAATATCGCTTCCGCAGGTTAGCATGACATTGTTTTAGCATGCAAAGGCACGCCGCCGACATATCGGTGACATGGCGATGTGAAAACGGCGGCGTGCGAACAGCCAATCAGCGCGGATCTTCGAAATTGTGCTAAAACAAACGAAAGTCCTGTTTGCAATAAACGCAATGGTACGACACCAAATTTAGGGTGCACTTGCGCTTGGGGAGACTCCAGCAGCACACGAGCTGTAGCATCAAAAGCATCGTTTGCCATCGTTTGCCAGCGAATTCGGACAGCCACACACGAGCTGTTGCATCAGTGGCAATTGTTTGCCAGCGAATTCGGACAGCAGCACAGGAACTGTAGCATCAACGGCATCGTTTGCCATTATTTGCCAGCGAATTCGGACAGCAGCACACGAGCTGTAGCATCAACGGCATCGTTTGCCATTGTTTGCCAGCGAATTCGGACAGCAGCACACGAGCTGTAGCATCAACGGCATCGTTTGCCATTGTTTGCCAGCGAATTCGGACAGCAGCACACGAGCTGTTGCATCAGTGGCAATTGTTTGCCAGCGAATTCGGACAGCAGCACAGGAACTGTAGCATCAACGGCATCGTTTGCCATTGTTTGCCAGCGAATTCGGACAGAGCACACGAGCTGTAGCATCAGTGGCAATTGTTTGCCAGCGAATTCGGACAGCAGCACACGAGATGTAGCATCAACGGCATCGTTTGCCATCGTTTGCCAGCGAATTCGGAAAGCCACTCACGAGCTGTTGCATCAGTGGCGATTGTTTGCCAGCGAATTCGGAGAGCAGCACACGAGATGTAGCATCAACGGCATCGTTTGCCATCGTTTGCCAGCGAATTCGGACAGCAGCACACGAGCTGTTGCATCAGTGGCAATTGTTTGCCAGCGAATTCGGACAGCAGCACAGGAACTGTAGCATCAACGGCATCGTTTGCCATTGTTTGCCAGCGAATTCGGACAGAGCACACGAGCTGTAGCATCAGTGGCAATTGTTTGCCAGCGAATTCGGACAGCAGCACACGAGATGTAGCATCAACGGCATCGTTTGCCATCGTTTGCCAGCGAATTCGGACAGCAGCACACGAGCTGTTGCATCAGTGGCAATTGTTTGCCAGCGAATTCGGACAGCAGCACACGAGATGTAGCATCAACGGCATCGTTTGCCATCGTTTGCCAGCGAATTCGGAAAGCCACTCACGAGCTGTTGCATCAGTGGCGATTGTTTGCCAGCGAATTCGGAGAGCAGCACACGAACTGTAGCACCAACGGCATCGTTTGCCATTGTTTGCCAGCGAATTCGGACAGCAGCACACGAGCTGTAGCATCAACGGCTTCGTTTGCCATTGTTTGCCAGCGAATTCGGACAGCAGCACACGAACTGTAGCATCAACGGCATCGTTTGCCATTATTTGCCAGCGAATTCGGACAGCAGCACACGAGCTGTAGCATCAAAAGCATCGTTTGCCATCGTTTGCCAGCGAATTCGGACAGCCACACACGAGCTGTTGCATCAGTGGCAATTGTTTGCCAGCGAATTCGGACAGCAGCACAGGAACTGTAGCATCAACGGCATCGTTTGCCATTGTTTGCCAGCGAATTCGGACAGAGCACACGAGCTGTAGCATCAACGGCATCGTTTGCCATCGTTTGCCAGCGAATTCGGACAGCAGCACACGAGCTGTTGCATCAGTGGCAATTGTTTGCCAGCGAATTCGGACAGCAGCACACGAACTGTACCACCAACGGCATCGTTTGCCATTGTTTGCCAGCGAATTTGGACAGTCACACACGAGCTGTTGCATCAGTGGCAATTGTTTCCCAGCGAATTCGGACAGAGCACACGAGCTGTAGCATCAACGGCATCGTTTGCCATCGTTTGCCAGCGAATTCGGACAGCAGCACACGAGCTGTTGCATCAGTGGCAATTGTTTGCCAGCGAATTCGGACAGCAGCACACGAACTGTAGCACCAACGGCATCGTTTGCCATTGTTTGCCAGCGAATTTGGACAGTCACACACGAGCTGTTGCATCAGTGGCAATTGTTTCCCAGCGAATTCGGACAGCAGCACAGGAACTGTAGCATCAACGGCATCGTTTGCCATTGTTTGCCAGCGAATTCGGACAGAGCACACGAGCTGTAGCATCAACGGCATCGTTTGCCATTGTTTGCCAGCGAATTCGGACAGCAGCACACGAGCTGTAGCATAAACGGCATCGTTTGCCATTGTTTGCCAGCGAATTTGGACAGTCACACACGAGCTGTTGCATCAGTGGCAATTGTTTCCCAGCGAATTCGGACAGCAGCATACGAACTGTAGCATCAACGGCATCGTTTGCCATTGTTTGCCAGCGAATTCGGACAGCAGCACACGAACTGTAGCATCAACGGCATCGTTTGCCATTGTTTGCCAGCGAATTCGGACAGCAGCACACGAACTGTAGCATCAACGGCATCGTTTGCCAATGTTTGCCAGCGAATTCGGACAGCCACACACGAGCTGTTGCATCAGTGGCAATTGTTTGCCAGCGAATTCGGACAGCAGCACACGAGCTGTAGCATCAACGGCATCGTTTGCCATTGTTTGCCAGCGAATTCGGACAGCAGCACACGAACTGTAGCATCAACGGCATCGTTTGCCATTATTTGCCAGCGAATTCGGACAGCAGCACACGAGCTGTAGCATCAAAAGCATCGTTTGCCATCGTTTGCCAGCGAATTCGGACAGCCACACACGAGCTGTTGCATCAGTGGCAATTGTTTGCCAGCGAATTCGGACAGCAGCACAGGAACTGTAGCATCAACGGCATCGTTTGCCATTATTTGCCAGCGAATTCGGACAGCAGCACACGAGCTGTAGCATCAACGGCATCGTTTGCCATTGTTTGCCAGCGAATTCGGACAGCAGCACACGAGCTGTAGCATCAACGGCATCGCTTGCCATTGTTTGCCAGCGAATTCGGACAGCAGCACACGAGCTGTTGCATCAGTGGCAATTGTTTGCCAGCGAATTCGGACAGCAGCACACGAGATGTAGCATCAACGGCATCGTTTGCCATCGTTTGCCAGCGAATTCGGAAAGCCACTCACGAGCTGTTGCATCAGTGGCGATTGTTTGCCAGCGAATTCGGAGAGCAGCACACGAGATGTAGCATCAACGGCATCGTTTGCCATCGTTTGCCAGCGAATTCGGACAGCAGCACACGAGCTGTTGCATCAGTGGCAATTGTTTGCCAGCGAATTCGGACAGCAGCACAGGAACTGTAGCATCAACGGCATCGTTTGCCATTGTTTGCCAGCGAATTCGGACAGAGCACACGAGCTGTAGCATCAGTGGCAATTGTTTGCCAGCGAATTCGGACAGCAGCACACGAGATGTAGCATCAACGGCATCGTTTGCCATCGTTTGCCAGCGAATTCGGACAGCAGCACACGAGCTGTTGCATCAGTGGCAATTGTTTGCCAGCGAATTCGGACAGCAGCACAGGAACTGTAGCATCAACGGCATCGTTTGCCATTGTTTGCCAGCGAATTCGGACAGAGCACACGAGCTGTAGCATCAGTGGCAATTGTTTGCCAGCGAATTCGGACAGCAGCACACGAGATGTAGCATCAACGGCATCGTTTGCCATCGTTTGCCAGCGAATTCGGAAAGCCACTCACGAGCTGTTGCATCAGTGGCGATTGTTTGCCAGCGAATTCGGAGAGCAGCACACGAACTGTAGCACCAACGGCATCGTTTGCCATTGTTTGCCAGCGAATTCGGACAGCAGCACACGAGCTGTAGCATCAACGGCATCGTTTGCCATTGTTTGCCAGCGAATTCGGACAGCAGCACACGAGCTGTTGCATCAGTGGCAATTGTTTGCCAGCGAATTCGGACAGCAGCACAGGAACTGTAGCATCAACGGCATCGTTTGCCATTATTTGCCAGCGAATTCGGACAGCAGCACACGAGCTGTAGCATCAACGGCATCGTTTGCCATTGTTTGCCAGCGAATTCGGACAGAGCACACGAGCTGTAGCATCAGTGGCAATTGTTTGCCAGCGAATTCGGACAGCAGCACACGAGATGTAGCATCAACGGCATCGTTTGCCATCGTTTGCCAGCGAATTCGGACAGCAGCACACGAGCTGTTGCATCAGTGGCAATTGTTTGCCAGCGAATTCGGACAGCAGCACAGGAACTGTAGCATCAACGGCATCGTTTGCCATTGTTTGCCAGCGAATTCGGACAGAGCACACGAGCTGTAGCATCAGTGGCAATTGTTTGCCAGCGAATTCGGACAGCAGCACACGAGATGTAGCATCAACGGCATCGTTTGCCATCGTTTGCCAGCGAATTCGGAAAGCCACTCACGAGCTGTTGCATCAGTGGCGATTGTTTGCCAGCGAATTCGGAGAGCAGCACACGAGATGTAGCATCAACGGCATCGTTTGCCATCGTTTGCCAGCGAATTCGGACAGCAGCACACGAGCTGTTGCATCAGTGGCAATTGTTTGCCAGCGAATTCGGACAGCAGCACAGGAACTGTAGCATCAACGGCATCGTTTGCCATTGTTTGCCAGCGAATTCGGACAGAGCACACGAGCTGTAGCATCAGTGGCAATTGTTTGCCAGCGAATTCGGACAGCAGCACACGAGATGTAGCATCAACGGCATCGTTTGCCATCGTTTGCCAGCGAATTCGGACAGCAGCACACGAGCTGTTGCATCAGTGGCAATTGTTTGCCAGCGAATTCGGACAGCAGCACACGAGATGTAGCATCAACGGCATCGTTTGCCATCGTTTGCCAGCGAATTCGGAAAGCCACTCACGAGCTGTTGCATCAGTGGCGATTGTTTGCCAGCGAATTCGGAGAGCAGCACACGAACTGTAGCACCAACGGCATCGTTTGCCATTGTTTGCCAGCGAATTCGGACAGCAGCACACGAGCTGTAGCATCAACGGCATCGTTTGCCATTGTTTGCCAGCGAATTCGGACAGCAGCACACGAACTGTAGCATCAACGGCATCGTTTGCCATTATTTGCCAGCGAATTCGGACAGCAGCACACGAGCTGTAGCATCAAAAGCATCGTTTGCCATCGTTTGCCAGCGAATTCGGACAGCCACACACGAGCTGTTGCATCAGTGGCAATTGTTTGCCAGCGAATTCGGACAGCAGCACAGGAACTGTAGCATCAACGGCATCGTTTGCCATTGTTTGCCAGCGAATTCGGACAGAGCACACGAGCTGTAGCATCAACGGCATCGTTTGCCATCGTTTGCCAGCGAATTCGGACAGCAGCACACGAGCTGTTGCATCAGTGGCAATTGTTTGCCAGCGAATTCGGACAGCAGCACACGAACTGTACCACCAACGGCATCGTTTGCCATTGTTTGCCAGCGAATTTGGACAGTCACACACGAGCTGTTGCATCAGTGGCAATTGTTTCCCAGCGAATTCGGACAGAGCACACGAGCTGTAGCATCAACGGCATCGTTTGCCATCGTTTGCCAGCGAATTCGGACAGCAGCACACGAGCTGTTGCATCAGTGGCAATTGTTTGCCAGCGAATTCGGACAGCAGCACACGAACTGTAGCACCAACGGCATCGTTTGCCATTGTTTGCCAGCGAATTTGGACAGTCACACACGAGCTGTTGCATCAGTGGCAATTGTTTCCCAGCGAATTCGGACAGCAGCACAGGAACTGTAGCATCAACGGCATCGTTTGCCATTGTTTGCCAGCGAATTCGGACAGAGCACACGAGCTGTAGCATTAACGGCATCGTTTGCCATTGTTTGCCAGCGAATTCGGACAGCAGCACACGAGCTGTAGCATAAACGGCATCGTTTGCCATTGTTTGCCAGCGAATTTGGACAGTCACACACGAGCTGTTGCATCAGTGGCAATTGTTTCCCAGCGAATTCGGACAGCAGCATACGAACTGTAGCATCAACGGCATCGTTTGCCATTGTTTGCCAGCGAATTCGGACAGCAGCACACGAACTGTAGCATCAACGGCATCGTTTGCCATTGTTTGCCAGCGAATTCGGACAGCAGCACACGAACTGTAGCATCAACGGCATCGTTTGCCAATGTTTGCCAGCGAATTCGGACAGCCACACACGAGCTGTTGCATCAGTGGCAATTGTTTGCCAGCGAATTCGGACAGCAGCACACGAGCTGTAGCATCAACGGCATCGTTTGCCATTGTTTGCCAGCGAATTCGGACAGCAGCACACGAACTGTAGCATCAACGGCATCGTTTGCCATTATTTGCCAGCGAATTCGGACAGCAGCACACGAGCTGTAGCATCAAAAGCATCGTTTGCCATCGTTTGCCAGCGAATTCGGACAGCCACACACGAGCTGTTGCATCAGTGGCAATTGTTTGCCAGCGAATTCGGACAGCAGCACAGGAACTGTAGCATCAACGGCATCGTTTGCCATTATTTGCCAGCGAATTCGGACAGCAGCACACGAGCTGTAGCATCAACGGCATCGTTTGCCATTGTTTGCCAGCGAATTCGGACAGCAGCACACGAGCTGTAGCATCAACGGCATCGTTTGCCATTGTTTGCCAGCGAATTCGGACAGCAGCACACGAGCTGTTGCATCAGTGGCAATTGTTTGCCAGCGAATTCGGACAGCAGCACACGAGATGTAGCATCAACGGCATCGTTTGCCATCGTTTGCCAGCGAATTCGGAAAGCCACTCACGAGCTGTTGCATCAGTGGCGATTGTTTGCCAGCGAATTCGGAGAGCAGCACACGAGATGTAGCATCAACGGCATCGTTTGCCATCGTTTGCCAGCGAATTCGGACAGCAGCACACGAGCTGTTGCATCAGTGGCAATTGTTTGCCAGCGAATTCGGACAGCAGCACAGGAACTGTAGCATCAACGGCATCGTTTGCCATTGTTTGCCAGCGAATTCGGACAGAGCACACGAGCTGTAGCATCAGTGGCAATTGTTTGCCAGCGAATTCGGACAGCAGCACACGAGATGTAGCATCAACGGCATCGTTTGCCATCGTTTGCCAGCGAATTCGGACAGCAGCACACGAGCTGTTGCATCAGTGGCAATTGTTTGCCAGCGAATTCGGACAGCAGCACAGGAACTGTAGCATCAACGGCATCGTTTGCCATTGTTTGCCAGCGAATTCGGACAGAGCACACGAGCTGTAGCATCAGTGGCAATTGTTTGCCAGCGAATTCGGACAGCAGCACACGAGATGTAGCATCAACGGCATCGTTTGCCATCGTTTGCCAGCGAATTCGGAAAGCCACTCACGAGCTGTTGCATCAGTGGCGATTGTTTGCCAGCGAATTCGGAGAGCAGCACACGAACTGTAGCACCAACGGCATCGTTTGCCATTGTTTGCCAGCGAATTCGGACAGCAGCACACGAGCTGTAGCATCAACGGCATCGTTTGCCATTGTTTGCCAGCGAATTCGGACAGCAGCACACGAGCTGTTGCATCAGTGGCAATTGTTTGCCAGCGAATTCGGACAGCAGCACAGGAACTGTAGCATCAACGGCATCGTTTGCCATTATTTGCCAGCGAATTCGGACAGCAGCACACGAGCTGTAGCATCAACGGCATCGTTTGCCATTGTTTGCCAGCGAATTCGGACAGCAGCACACGAACTGTAGCATCAACGGCATCGTTTGCCATTATTTGCCAGCGAATTCGGACAGCAGCACACGAGCTGTAGCATCAAAAGCATCGTTTGCCATCGTTTGCCAGCGAATTCGGACAGCCACACACGAGCTGTTGCATCAGTGGCAATTGTTTGCCAGCGAATTCGGACAGCAGCACAGGAACTGTAGCATCAACGGCATCGTTTGCCATTATTTGCCAGCGAATTCGGACAGCAGCACACGAGCTGTAGCATCAACGGCATCGTTTGCCATTGTTTGCCAGCGAATTCGGACAGCAGCACACGAGCTGTAGCATCAACGGCATCGTTTGCCATTGTTTGCCAGCGAATTCGGACAGCAGCACACGAGCTGTTGCATCAGTGGCAATTGTTTGCCAGCGAATTCGGACAGCAGCACAGGAACTGTAGCATCAACGGCATCGTTTGCCATTGTTTGCCAGCGAATTCGGACAGAGCACACGAGCTGTAGCATCAGTGGCAATTGTTTGCCAGCGAATTCGGTCAGCAGCACAGGAACTGTAGCATCAACGGCATCGTTTGCCATTGTTTGCCAGCGAATTCGGACAGAGCACACGAGCTGTAGCATCAGTGGCAATTGTTTGCCAGCGAATTCGGACAGCAGCACACGAGATGTAGCATCAACGGCATCGTTTGCCATCGTTTGCCAGCGAATTCGGACAGCAGCACACGAGCTGTTGCATCAGTGGCAATTGTTTGCCAGCGAATTCGGACAGCAGCACAGGAACTGTAGCATCAACGGCATCGTTTGCCATTGTTTGCCAGCGAATTCGGACAGAGCACACGAGCTGTAGCATCAGTGGCAATTGTTTGCCAGCGAATTCGGACAGCAGCACACGAGATGTAGCATCAACGGCATCGTTTGCCATCGTTTGCCAGCGAATTCGGAAAGCCACTCACGAGCTGTTGCATCAGTGGCGATTGTTTGCCAGCGAATTCGGAGAGCAGCACACGAACTGTAGCACCAACGGCATCGTTTGCCATTGTTTGCCAGCGAATTCGGACAACAGCACACGAGATGTAGCATCAACGGCATCGTTTGCCATCGTTTGCCAGCGAATTCGGAAAGCCACTCACGAGCTGTAGCATCAGTGGCAATTGTTTGCCAGCGAATTCGGACAGCAGCACACGAGATGTAGCATCAACGGCATCGTTTGCCATCGTTTGCCAGCGAATTCGGAAAGCCACTCACGAGCTGTTGCATCAGTGGCGATTGTTTGCCAGCGAATTCGGAGAGCAGCACACGAACTGTAGCACCAACGGCATCGTTTGCCATTGTTTGCCAGCGAATTCGGACAACAGCACACGAGATGTAGCATCAACGGCATCGTTTGCCATCGTTTGCCAGCGAATTCGGAAAGCCACTCACGAGCTGTTGCATCAGTGGCGATTGTTTGCCAGCGAATTCGGAGAGCAGCACACGAACTGTAGCACCAACGGCATCGTTTGCCATTGTTTGCCAGCGAATTCGGACAGCAGCACACGAGCTGTAGCATCAACGGCATCGTTTGCCATTGTTTGCCAGCGAATTCGGACAGCAGCACACGAGCTGTTGCATCAGTGGCAATTGTTTGCCAGCGAATTCGGACAGCAGCACAGGAACTGTAGCATCAACGGCATCGTTTGCCATTATTTGCCAGCGAATTCGGACAGCAGCACACGAGCTGTAGCATCAACGGCATCGTTTGCCATTGTTTGCCAGCGAATTCGGACAGCAGCACACGAACTGTAGCATCAACGGCATCGTTTGCCATTATTTGCCAGCGAATTCGGACAGCAGCACACGAGCTGTAGCATCAAAAGCATCGTTTGCCATCGTTTGCCAGCGAATTCGGACAGCCACACACGAGCTGTTGCATCAGTGGCAATTGTTTGCCAGCGAATTCGGACAGCAGCACAGGAACTGTAGCATCAACGGCATCGTTTGCCATTATTTGCCAGCGAATTCGGACAGCAGCACACGAGCTGTAGCATCAACGGCATCGTTTGCCATTGTTTGCCAGCGAATTCGGACAGCAGCACACGAGCTGTAGCATCAACGGCATCGTTTGCCATTGTTTGCCAGCGAATTCGGACAGCAGCACACGAGCTGTTGCATCAGTGGCAATTGTTTGCCAGCGAATTCGGACAGCAGCACAGGAACTGTAGCATCAACGGCATCGTTTGCCATTGTTTGCCAGCGAATTCGGACAGAGCACACGAGCTGTAGCATCAGTGGCAATTGTTTGCCAGCGAATTCGGTCAGCAGCACAGGAACTGTAGCATCAACGGCATCGTTTGCCATTGTTTGCCAGCGAATTCGGACAGAGCACACGAGCTGTAGCATCAGTGGCAATTGTTTGCCAGCGAATTCGGACAGCAGCACACGAGATGTAGCATCAACGGCATCGTTTGCCATCGTTTGCCAGCGAATTCGGACAGCAGCACACGAGCTGTTGCATCAGTGGCAATTGTTTGCCAGCGAATTCGGACAGCAGCACAGGAACTGTAGCATCAACGGCATCGTTTGCCATTGTTTGCCAGCGAATTCGGACAGAGCACACGAGCTGTAGCATCAGTGGCAATTGTTTGCCAGCGAATTCGGACAGCAGCACACGAGATGTAGCATCAACGGCATCGTTTGCCATCGTTTGCCAGCGAATTCGGAAAGCCACTCACGAGCTGTTGCATCAGTGGCGATTGTTTGCCAGCGAATTCGGAGAGCAGCACACGAACTGTAGCACCAACGGCATCGTTTGCCATTGTTTGCCAGCGAATTCGGACAACAGCACACGAGATGTAGCATCAACGGCATCGTTTGCCATCGTTTGCCAGCGAATTCGGAAAGCCACTCACGAGCTGTTGCATCAGTGGCGATTGTTTGCCAGCGAATTCGGAGAGCAGCACACGAACTGTAGCATCAACGGCATCGTTTGCCATTGTTTGCCAGCGAATTCGGACAGCAGCACACGAGGGCCTGTAGTAATCCCCCCTACGTCGTAACGTACGAGGTCGCGAGATAAGCTCGAGCTTAGTTTCATTCCTCAATGCATTGATCACTTCACCGGCTATCCTTCAACACACTCGTCGAACCACGTCAAGAACAGCTCGTGAACTAACCTCGAGCTAAAGCTCGTGTTCTTAGACACGACATATCTCACGAGCTCGTACACGAGCTCGACTTTCCTCCTCAGATAGTGGGCAATGGTGAGAGACGCAGAAAAATGGCACGAGACTAGAGCTCGAGTACGCCAAGTTCACGACCTGGGCCGGTAGTAAACCTGTCGAAACGCGCAGCTCAAACTCAGAGTTTACTCTGAGTTAACATGCACCTTTCAGGGACCATTAACACCTGCATAAACAAACCAAATAGGGGAAAGGGTGATATGGCAGGATACCCCGCACGACGTACTTTACGCCAAGTATGGAAACGTAGCGTAATTCGTTTCAGGCGAGACGCTACGCGACGAAACGCGCAGCTCAACTGCGCGTTAACTGTGAGTTTGCTGCGCGTTTCAGTCGCCCGCGAAACTCGGAGTTAATTCTGTGTTTGGTTAGAGAAAGAGAAATAGTGCGTAAACGCAGAGGTCCAGGAAAAAGTCCTCCGGGGTAGATTTTGCTCCGAGTTTCATGAAGCATGATGGGGGGGGGGGTATCATCGTGCACCGATGAACATAAAAATTTAAAATTTTGTAAAATTTTGGTCCCGGGGGTTATCCGACGCGCTGATCACGAATCCGATGCTCATTTTTCGCCATTCGCCCACATAAGGGGGTTACGGTAGGGATACGGTAGTTGGGCGAAAGTCACGAAATTGGCTGAAACTTGGTACACTGGGGTTATTTCGCAGCTGATCACGAATATAACATTCGTTTTTCGCTACGGGGCCACAGAACGGGACTACGGTAGGGATACGGTAGTTAGACGAAAATCACGAAATTGCCTGAAATTTGGTACAGTGGAATTTTTTGGCACGCTGATCACGAATATGATATCTATTTTTCGTTACGGGGCCACAAGTCGGGATTACGGTAGTTTTACTGTAGGCGATAAATTATCATGGAACTGACTGAAACTTGGTGTGTCGTAATTCGCTACGCTGATTATAAATATGCTAATCATTTTGCATGGAAATGCAATGGTTTTCAGCAGCCAACCATCAGCGAAGTATTTCGTCTTGAACCTCTAAGCAGCTAGAAGTGCGTTTAGTCGCGCCGAATAACTATCACAACCGAATTGCAGAACGATCAGCTTGCGATGAATTCGTAGCAGTTGTCTCGTTGTAAGAATTGCGAGACGATGAAATCGCGTGATGTACAGTTGCAGCGGTGGAATTTGTCCAAAACTGCGGGATTGTCGGGATTCGCGGGATTGTCGGGATTCGCGGGATTCGCGGGATTCGCGACTTCGCGGGATTTGCGGGATTCGCGGGATTTGCGGGATAAGCGGGATTTAGCTATAACTTCTTTTAAAACAGCTTTATTTGTAATCTAAGTGAAGATTTGGCTTCAGCTTGATGAGACGAATCTTCTGGTATACAATATGTCCGTAGTTCTCAGTGACACGGTAGACATATGGTGATACCTTGTTATTTTCTATGTTAAGGCTTTTGTGAACATTTATCACAGTGTAAATCGCGAATAGGAGGTCCTGGTACGAAGTTCTCATTATCGAAAACTATCGCGAAAAATTGGGCAGTTTTTATTTACCCTTATCACTGATATAAGCATTTTATCATTTATCACTGATAATATCACATTTTTGGATCATTTTTTGCATATGGTGAGGAAAGTACTGTAGGAAAAGCTGTGTGAATTTCTATCGCTCTTTCTCTCATTATAAGTGATCTACAGGCTTTTCTAGTTCTATTGCTCGGTGCAATTGGTAGATCCCTCGCTGCAGCAATCGATCGATTTTTCATCGGCACATGCCATTGCTGCCAATTCTTACCTAGAATGGCATTTTTGCTTCAACTCGCTTCACGCCGAAGCCTGGGCTGAAATTCTGCACCTATATGGAAGATGAACGTGGAAACCGACCGCATGAATTTAAGCCATTCTTATCTGTCGTTGTCATTGATATTATCATTTTATCATTTATCACTGACGACACAAAATTGGATCATTTTCGATATACAATAAGAAATGTACTTTAGAAAACGCTGTGTGAGTTTTTATCGCTCTATCTCTTATAGTACAAAACCACTCACAGAGCATGCAAAATTTCCGGGAATTCCGCGAAATTCATGTGAATCACGCAAATTACGCAGAGCCATAACTTCTTTCCGAATGAGTATATTCAAAATCCGAAAAGAATTTTGTATTCAGCTCGTCAAGGCGAATCTTTTGATATATAGGTTGTCTCCAATATCTGGTTTTCAACAATCTTGAATTTGCATGCCGACGCCTCTTCGCATGGGTGTAACGCAACAAGCATCACACATAGGAGACTGCCACGGGCATTGTTCGATAGTACTCTTTCACTGGATTATCGTGCGCTAAACAGCAGCCGAAGACTCTCTTTCAAAAGAGATAGAAGAGCTGATAAACTCTAGAAAAATTAAGCTGTTCCAAGTTCTACTAGCCGTAACTTTCTTTAGAATGAACATTTTCGAAATCAGAAAGCAGATTTGTGTTCATCTTGTCAAGTCGAATCTTACTGTATACAGCATGTCCTTGAAATTCCGTTTTCAATTTTTTCAAAATTTTCTGCGCGCGTATATTCACAAGGTCGCAGCGCAGCGCACATCAAACATAAAAGACTCTATTAAGCATTGTTGGATTGTGCTGCTTCCGCAGATTATCGAGCGCT
>CATQJL010000316.1:73844161-73878760 GCA_958299035.1 Cylicocyclus nassatus
AGGATTGATATGAAGGTTTCAAAAAATTGTGAAACTTGACCATCTCAAAAAGCATATGTCGCAGATTTTGGTTATTTTCTGATAGCTCATTGAATGTTTTGCAACAATTTCATAACCATTAGAATGAGAATGAAATGGTGCATCGAATGCCTCCAATACCTCTCAAAAATCTTTGTTCTGTTAAATGTGGCGCCCGTTCGGAAAAAGCGAAATTACTTTCGGAATGTCCTAATATAAACGAAAATTCTCAGCTCTCTACGAGCTTTAGTTCTCGAGAAATTTGAATTTTAACTTGGACCACTTAACTAGGGAAAGCTATATTCGGTATTTCTCAAAAACTAAAGCTTGTAGAGAGCTGAAAATTTAAGTCTGTACTTCTACAGGCTTGTGGTATATAACTACCTATGTGGGGACAGCACACATTACTTTGGCAAATGCACGAAAATTTCCGTTTTTCTGGTTTCTAACAGAGGGGAATACGGGAAAGGCGTATATAGATGTCTTATGTGGATAGTGTTTACGAGAGCAAGTAAGAATTTTTGTGGGATTTTTATGAACTGAGTTACAGTTTTTTTCGATTTTTCGGGCTGCTGAGTCTTTTTAGTTTCTGGCTTGAAACTCGAGGTAGATGAGAGCCGCTGCAAAAGTATAATGGCCATCTTGTAGAGCTTGCTTTGCTCTATCGAATGGTACTTCGCAACCTATTTAAAAGTGAAAAATGTACGACTTATTGCGATTGAAATTCAAAACGGGCATTAATTTGCGGACAACCTAATATCTGCTGTTGACTTTAAATTAGACATAATCTTTAGATACAGCACAAACACCTGTTGCTAAGATTTTTCTGGGCTTCATGTGCTAGCACAAAATCCAGTCAATGTGTAAATCACTATATGTAGCATCATGCAAAGTTTGATTGCTAACCTTATTTCGATTTCAAAGAGAATTAAAATACCACTTCAGAATTTGCGCGATACTCAAGTAACTAATAGGTTAAGTCTTGCACCAAATTTTGAACAACTAATAATCTTCCCCAAGTCAACAAAATCTTTTACTTTGGATATTCTAAATAGGGGAAATCTTCTATAAGAAAAGTACTTAAGGCAAATATTATTGTCATATCATAATGATACAAGTTGGTAGAGAAAAGAAAGTAGTTTCTCGAAATTGCTCGCTAGGGTTACCAAACCATCTATTTCCCTAATTTTGCTTTTGGTTCCATGGCATGTTTTATACGAGAGAAATTCATGCTGATAAGACAGTTCCATGCATAATAACGAGTTTCGAACTCTTTATGTAAGTCGGTTTTGAGTATAGAAACCCTCTGATGATAATAAAGGTGATATTATTTGGTATACAGGACGTCCTAAAAAAATTTGAGCACTGTTTGATCGTTAATCCCCCTTGCTTTCATGCCTTTCGCCCAGCTTAAGGCACCCTTCTGTAGAGGGAGTTCAACTTGAATCTACAGTACGAATAGAGTCATCTATCACTCTTCATTACTGTGGGAACGGTAAGAACTTCCAGCATATAGAACCACTGTAAAATATCTGACAGAGTTTTTTTCAAAAAATTTGCGCACGCGCTGATTCTACTACACAACTTTTTACGAGTGTTTCCAGAATTTTTGACATTGTAATCACATTTCTGGCAAATGCCGGGAATGCAGTTCTTACGGTTTACCTGGGAAAACTTTGGAAAAAAAGCATCACAGTAAAGTGGAAATTTTATTTTCAAAATCAGCGGCCTCCATTACCATAGTATAAGAGTCTGGCATGTTTGGTTTTGTTCCGAAGCGAAAAAAGGCCACGTATGTATGTACAGTGACCGCCAAAAAGTTGCGGACAAGCCGCCTTCCTTTTTTCATCGCTCATTTTCGGATGGAAAACAAAGATGGAAAAATGTTTGGATTGCATGACGTGATAGGGCTCTTCAAGAGCTACAACACATACATTGTGCTTTCTGAAAAACATGCATTTTAAAAATTTTAAAAATCTTTTTCTAAAAAAAGTCCGAAAATGGACGCGTCACAATGTCGCGGACAATAATTCTTCGAACGCAAAAAATTTCTTTTGAGTCCTATTTTGAAGCGGAAACACAAGTTATCCGGACGGGTAAACATACTACTATACAGAGCTCGTCAAGAACTACACACTGGTTATGGTTGCTTCCCCAAAAAACGCCAGCTTGAGTTTTATTTTACTTTTTTCAAAAAATAACTTCTAATTTCCTTTATCAAGCCAAATTTCTTCACACGGAAACCTGTTCAAGACATCCTAACAAAGCCGTCTGGATAAAATAGATGCTCTTTGCCATCCTCTATGCATCGGACATGTGCTGACGAGTTTCTTTGCTGAAAATGGCCCTTGGCAGTGCTTGCACATGACCCCACCTGCACCTCACCACTGACTTGTACCGCTTTGCAGGCTTGTAACTCGGCCTGCAATCAATATTTGAGCCTGCAATTAGGCTCATTCGAAAGAACGAGACTCTACACGATGGTATGCAAATGAGTTGAGTTTGAGAAATTTCAGAGATTTGGCGGATGGGGTGGTAGAGGGCAGCTTCAATTGTAGTCTAAGCACTTTTCAGCTAAAGTTGAAGAGAGCTCCTTTCGCTACCAATTTTATCCTGGAAGTTCAAAACTGTCAGTTTTCTTGCAATAGATCCATTTCGAAGCTTTAAGACTGTCCTGGTGTTCAAAGAGCTTTCACGCCAATCACCTCTAACGCTTCACTTTTACACCCCATCCGCCAAATCTCTGAAATTTCTCAAACTCAACTCATTTGCATACCTTCGTGTAGAGGAAGTCTCGTTCTTTCGAATGAGCCTAATTGCAGGCTCAAATATTGATTGCAGGCCGAGTTACAAGCCTGCAAAGCGGTACAAATCAGCGGTGAGGTGCAGGTGGGGTCATGTGCAAGCACTGCCAAGGGCCATTTTCAGCAAAGAAACTCATCAGCACATTTCCATGCATAGAGGATGGCAAAGAGCATCTATTTTATCCAGACGGCTTTGTTAGGATGTCTTGAACAGGTTTCCGTGTGAAGAAATTTGGCTTGATAAAGGAAATTAGAAGTTACTTTTTGAAAAAAGTAAAATAAAACTCAAGCTGGCGTTTTTTGGGGAAGCAACCATAACCAGTGTGTAGTTCTTGACGAGCTCTGTATAGTAGTATGCTTACCCGTCCGGATAACTTGTGTTTCCGCTTCAAAATAGGACTCAAAAGAAAATTTTTGCGTTCGAAGAATTATTGTCCGCGACATTGTGACGCGGCCATTTTCGGACTTTTTTTAGAAAAAGATTCTTAAAATTTTTAGAATACATGCTTCTCAAAAAGCTCAAAGTGCATATTGTAGAGCTTGAAGAGCTCTATCACCTCACGCAATTATTACATTTTTTCATCCTTGTTTTCCCTCTGAAAAAGAGTGATGAAAAAGGGAGAGGGGTCTGTCCGCAACTTTTTGGCGGTCACTGTATGTACTTGAATACACTCTGTAATGGAGCTGAAGCTGCCCGCTTCAAACTTGAATGCTCTGATAACCCTCAAATCATTGGAGCCAAAATGAATGAAAATGGCAAAACCAAGCACTTGGTTGTATATGCAAATTTATATCAGCTATATATCAGCTCACGCTGGACTGGTTTTTTTTGTTGATGTTCTTGCTTTTCAAAAACCTATGCAACTGATAGAACCTACCAAAATTATGTTAAACTTTGTAGTTTTGCTGCAATTTGAGACACTACGATAAACACTCTAGACTCCAGACTCTGCCGCAGATAGTGATATATATTTGTAGGAGTGTACAATAAGATTTGTAATCTTTGTTACTCACGGAATGCGTATTGTCTCTATTCAGTTGTCCTATATTCGAGTACAAATTAAATCATTCTCACTGATTTCACCACTTTGGCGCTTTCGTTATGATATTTTCAAAACATACAAAATGATTGGCGAAGTAATTGTAAATATCATCGTGTCACTCATATAACAAGCGCATTGCACACCATGAGCGTTACTTGACGGCTCGTAGGTTACAAAATAACATGAATTGATTATTTATAAATCAATAATCAATTATTTATAAGAATTATGACAATTTATAAACTTTTTTCACTCATTTCCAATGACTTTCGTTGTTTCTTGCCTCTTTTGCTTTTATTGGATATTTAGTACCCTAAACATAGGACACGGGGGAATTTTTTTTCTTGAAATCGAACAGCACGGACACGCCGAAGGACTTTGCGACCAAAGAACTAGGTATGTACAATGCTGCATATTGCCTGAGATTATCGTGCAGCATAAGTTTCGTTTTCCGAAATACAGCGAGGAGGCTGAGCGGCTCCATAAAAGCTGGTCATTTGTAGGTCACTTATTGGATTTTTGCTTATATAACACCACCATACATAGTCAAACATCGACTCAACTGCATCACATTCATTTCACTTCAAACTGATTCAAGATGCTTTGAAAAGATAGGTAGAGTAAATTTGTTAAATCTTATTTTTGCGGCCGGGACAGCCTCTGCACATACAATGAGGACGACCGCGCTTCACTTTGCAGTATCCTCCTTGTGGGCAAATCTAAACTCGAACACTTTTTGCTTATAATGTAAAAATTACGAGCACTTTGGTAAACTCACCATCTCTATCTTGCAGAATTCTCTGCATTCTAGATTGGCTATTCTGTGGTTTTTAAACATGCCTGAGCAAATTGATTTCGCTTTCTTTTTGTGTGCCTCGACTGTTATTGCCAAAACGAAGAGCAGTAAGAACAGCAGAGCAAAGTGACGCATTCTTTCGGAGGAAAAGTGAGCGGTCCTGCAAAAGCTTGTCTACGCTAGCATTGGTCGTGCCAGCCCCGTTCCGGCGCCGCTTCAATCTCGTACTGGAACATCCACCAATGGCACACAACTACGGTACAAGAGGCATGCCCTTATGATCTTGGTGTTTGCAGGCCAGAAAGTTTGCATTAGTCGAAAGCTATGTGCGTTTGTATGCCATCGCAACCTCAACAATCTTTTTAAATCTGTCAGACCCTCCAGAGCATTACATGAGGAAAACACCACCTCAGACAACTCATCGGAACTTCCGCGGAACAAGCAAAATTTACAGCTATTCCGCAGGATTTTGTTTTCTATTGCAAAAGTAGAAAAGCTGAAAACGGGAACTTCCACAGGACCTCTTACAAAGCGCTGCGGAACTTCCGAAAAATGTTAGCGGTTCCGCAGCACTTTGACACGCCGGGACTTCCGCAGTGTTTTGGATGTGTTGTCTCGTGATGTTGCCTCGGCAACAACTAGAGTGCATTACCGAACATGTCAGCCGTAGTGCAGAAGACAGTAGGTGAGTCTTACAGTCAACAGAGTAAAGTTCAAATGCCGATTAAATGTACTCTTTTGCTTTGTGGTTCGGATTCTTCGGAACTTCCGCAGCACGTTTAGGGAACTCAAGTGACCCGGCGGAACTTTCCCAGACGTTCTGCGGATGTTCCGATCAATTGTCTGAGATGTTGAATTTTCACACTATTATAGCAGTTTTGGCAAAATTCAGTTTTGCCAAAATTCAGTTTTGACGCGCCACAAACTCATAAAAGTCGATAAATGAGCAGAAATTAAGATTAATCACTCACTAGGCCTGTGCTTCAATACGATGAGTGAAACGCTGAACAAGAAAAGACAAAATTTTCATTTAATTGATTGTTCAAAAAAGTACAGTATATTTTCGAAGGGGCCAGTAAGGGAAGCTTGTTCAGTAGCCAATGGCCGGATAGTTCACAACGATACAGTTCTTCTCGAACAAACAAAATCGCAATTTTCACTTCATATTGCGATTTTCGCCTTGCAAGTTCATTCCCAAATTTTCAACCTTCTCGAATTTGAAAGCCTAGGGGCCGTCCACTCAAGTTGTAACCGACATCTACAGCCTTAAAGCTCACCCAATCGAGAGAAACTTAGGACCACGTTATCAGCCAGTGGCGTACCGAGGGGTGGGGCCCTCCCGAGAAGTCGCAAAATTATTGAAAGTTACTTACGTGGGTTAAAAAATTGTGCAAATAACTTGTCTGCACTCGTAAATAATTCAAATAAAATTTAAAATTTAAAATTTAAATTCGAATTTAAAAGTCTATTCCAGCCTTGTGAAAATTTTTTTCGCCCAAAAAATTTTCGGAGTGCGTGGCTGACTTCGTGCACCTTCAGCTGAAAAAATTTTTTGTCGCCTCCCCCCCCCCCCCCCCGAGCCGAAATCCTGGGTACGCCACTGTTATCAGCGAAAGTTTTTTCAACCGCCAAATGCTCTATGGAGAAGAACGCAAAAAAAAAACCGCAGCATTTCCAAGTCTTTTTCTATATTATGGTACTTTGCTAGTGTGCCCGTGTTGCCAGAAGTGGAAAGAGCTTAGAGTTTCAGTGTTTAAGTTGCTAAAGGATGCGCGAAGATGAGCAAAAACGCATGAAGTCATTACTTGAGCAAGTAGGAATAGAATGTACAGGCAGATGAATCGCGACTTTTATACAGTTTCCGAATCGGTACTCTCCGTTAAAACCATTGTCTTTGCTCATATTTGAGAGCTAGGAAATGATTAAAAAATGTTGATGCTATTTTGCACCATCCTTTCTTCGAATTATATAATGTCAAGTGCTTGAAATGGTCGATATTAGATGCTTTGTGCTTACTAAGAATACGAAGTGATGTCAAATGTTTTGCGCTGACTAGGAGTTCTAATGATGTGGCATTTGTTCGTTTTGCCATACAATAGGAGTATGAATGGCATTTTGATATTGCTACATTAACGATAGTTTGATGAAATTAACTCTTCCCGATCTTTAAATTTGAATTGAATTATTCACAAACTCTCGCAGAAGTTTAGTCGGTAAGCGCAAAGTAGATGACAGTAGATGCAGAACAAAAACTTTCATCTTCCCATGCAACTCTTATGTCTCAATTGGTACTTGTTCCAAACACTTTTTTTTTGAAACCCCTCCTATAAAAAATAAGTTTCTTTTGATTCTATTTTCGATGCTATTCGAAATAAAGTGTTTTAACATGCCTCTTTCCATCTCTGAAAAATTACAAATATTATATATGTAGATTGAGTCAAGCTTTACTGTTTTAGCGTTTCCGTTCATCAGGTTACACAGACTTTAAATGAGTACATTCATGTATTTACTATAGTGTACGGAACAATAGTTCGAACCGGACCAATGTTTTTTTTGAAAAAGGAGATAAATAACTTTTCCAGATTGCTGACAACTCTCTATTGTGAGATTGGCGCACAACGCCCTTCATTTTTTGCATAAAATTGGTATTATTCCGAATTATATTTGTATAATCTATTCGAACGTTGAAAAATTGCTTTCGCATGTTTTACTGGGTCGAACAACAGTAATGGGTACTCTCCAACTTCTTTTCCAAGCGTTCCTTTAACAATATTTGCTTTGTTGTAAGGAAAATCCGCTGACAAAAATAGAGCATCTATCAGTGCGAATTTCCCACAGAACTTCTCCGTCTATCTCGGGGAAAGAAGGGGGGGGGGGGATTCGAATGTTTTACCGAAAACCCTCAACTTTAAGGAAATCGTTTGAGATTGAAGGGGTTTGAAGTCCGAATGTTGATTATCATACCTTGATTCTGCGATATAGTATATATATATTAGGTTGATTCATAATTAATGCACGTTTTGGATTTCAACCGCAATAAGTCATACACTTTTCATTCTTATATAGGCTTCAAAATACCATTGGATAGAGCAAAGCAAGCTCTACAAGATGGCACTCATGCCTTTGCGCCATGCTCAATCCACGGAGAGTTCGAACTCAAAATCTAAAGATTTTCAAATGCCCAAAAAATCGAAAAAAATCAGATCTTCGTCCAAATAATTTCTACGGACCTCCCACTCGCTCACATCAATACTATCGATATCTGATATCCATATGTGCGATTGCCGTATTTTTTCCTTGACTAGAAATTGAGAAAACGAAATTTTCCCTGATTTTCTCAAAGCAATGCTGAGCCGTTTTTGCATACGTGGTTCTATACAGCAAGCCTAGGTAAGCATAACTGCAGGTTTTCAGCTTATTTCGAACGGTACTTTTCGAGAAATGTCGATTTTAGCACTGAAACTGAAACGAAAAAATCCGAAATCGCTATTTTTCGAAAACTACCGCTTGGAATGGGCTGAAAATCTACAGTTATACTTACTTAGGCTTGCGGTATAGAACCACGTATGCAAAAACGGCTCAGCATTGCTTTGAGAAAATTAGGGAAATTTTCGATATCTCAATTTCTAGTCAAGTGAAAAATACGGCAATCGCACATATGGATATCAGATATCGATAGTATTGACGTGAGCGAGTGGGAGGTCCGTAGAAATTATTTGGACGAAGATCTGATTTTTTTCGATTTTTCGGGCATTTGGAAATCTTTAGAATTTGAGTTCGAACTCTCCGTGGATTGAGCATGGTGCAAAGGCATGAGTGCCATCTTGTAGAGCTTGCTTTGCTCTATCCAATGGTACTTTGAAGCCTATATAAGAATGGAAAGTGTATGACTTATTGCGGTTGAAATTCAAAACGTGCATTAATTATGAATCAACCTAATATAATATATATTAGGTTGGTGCAAAAGTTCTGTCGTTTCATTTTCAAAAATTTGTAACTTCGCGAGATTTCAACGAATTTGCTTGCTTTTAATTTTATTAGAAAGACTAGGTCTTCCGCTTTCAATCTTTGTTTTGTGTAGCATCTGTTTCACACTGAGTGCAGAGATAAAAATGGAAAACTAAGACCATGTAAACTTTGACCATTTTAAGTTAGGTCATCAAAAATCTGGAATGCTGCAGAAAAACCTGAAATCGTCAATACTTATGTTTTTTGGCCTTCCCTTTGCAACTGTGAAAAGTTTGTGCTGTTTGGACGTCTCTGTGAGAAGCTATGAATATCGAGTTTACTATGGAAAATGCCAAAATTAATTAATTTGTCAATTTTCGCGAAAATCATAACTTCTCACAGAGACGTCCAAACAGCACAAACTTTTCACATTTGCAAAAGGAGGGCCAAAAACATAAGAACTGACGATTTCAGATTTTTCTGCAGCGTTCCAGATTTTTGGCGACCTAACTTAAAATGGTCAAAGCTTAGATGGTCTTAGTTTTTCATTTTTATCGCCGCACTCACTGTGAAACACAAGCTCCACGGAATAGCTTTTGAAAGCGAAGGACTTATTCTTTCTAATAAAATTACAATTAAGCAAATCCGTTGAAATTTCGCGGAGTTACAAATTTTTAAAAAGGGAACGACAGAACTTTTGCACCAACCTAATATATTAGGTCGTTCCGAAAGTAATTTCGCATTTTTCAAACGGGCGCCACATTTGATGGAGCAAAGATTTCTAATAGATTTTGGAAACATTCGATGCAGCATTCCATCCTCTTTCTAAACGTTATGAAATTGCTGCAAAACAACCAATGATCTTTCAGAAAATAACCAAAATCTGCGACCCATGCTTTTTGAGATGGTCAAGTTCCACGATTTCTTAAAACTTTCATATCAGTCCTCAGAAGGAGATCAAGTAACGTTTTGATAGAGTAAGCCTCATAAAATACAGTACTACTTTTTTCTCTTTTTCATAGCTCGCCGTAATTTTTTAAAAGATTTTCTAACAAAGCCATCGGATTTTGGCAGTCCCATCTCAGCCACAATCGCATCAAACATCAGTAGTCACTCGGAATTTCAAGCTTTCAAGATGATATATGACTTAATATTGAATTTATAAAGCAAATGATAGTTTACGGATTCGAAATATTAAATTTCGAGTTTTCCGGGTACAGCCTGGGGCTCCTTAAAAAAATGAATTGTGATGATTTTATCCCCGAAAACTAAACGAATCGGAAACAAAAAACACCCATTAGAAAGAGGAGAAAATGCTGCATCGAACGGCACCCGAGCTGCTCTTCCTTTGATGTTCTAAAAGGATTTAGCTGTCCAAGTATGGAAATCGGTAGCATCAGTGAAATTCTATTAAAAATGTATGACAAGCTATGGAAAAGAAAAAAAGTTGCACTGTATTCTGTGAGGTTTACTCTATCGAATCGTTACTTGAACTCCTTCTGAGGATTGATATGAAGGTTTTAAAAAATCGTCAAACATGACCATCTCAAAAAGCATGAATCGCAGACTTTGGTTATTTTCTGAAAGCTCATTGACTGTTTTGCAACAGTTTTATAACCATTAGAAAGAGAATGAAATGCTGCATCGAACGCTACCAAGATCTCTTAGAAAGGTTTGTTCCTTCGATTGTAGCAACCGTTTGAAAAAAGCGAAAATACTTTCGGAACGACCTAATATAATATCTCGACTGTTAAATATGAGGGTGTGTAGCTTGATAACTACTTGCAAAGTTTTAAGAATCACAGCTCATTTCTAACAAGAGTAGGAAATTCGCCATTCTGCCGGATGCAAACCTAGAATGGAACTTTCGTTTTATTGTTGCTTGCAAAAAGGTAGGACTGGAGTTAAGTAATACTTGCAAATGAAAGTTGTATGTGACGCGCACCCCTTCTAGCAAAAGGATTGTTAGATGCAAAAAGTACGAAATGTTCACAATATGGAATCTATACATCTAATCCCTGTGCACCCTTTTACTTGCACTTTGTGGTTGATCTAATCAATGACGTTCTAAAGAGCAGGAAAACGGATTAAATGTCACTCAGTTTATGCACTCCGTTCTTGTTGTGAACCCCCAATTTTCTACTTTTTCAGGTCTTTTTTCAAGAATTGGCAAGCGTTGAAATACCGCATCGAGGGCTGCCGGGTGCAGCTGCCTACAGCCATAACGCGGACGAATTCTTTGTATTTGTTATTTACAAAAACAAAAAGAATTCCGACCACTTCACACCATTCCATGGAAGCTGGTCGAAACCTATTAAATAGTCAAGAGCCAGTGCGGGCTGTTCTTCTGCGCCGTATTTTTGCACAAACAAACTCTGAGGTCTTCGCCGATGGGGAGCGAAGACGTTCAGATTCACATCTGGTGCTGTAAAGCAATCACCACAGGCTACATATAGAGCAGACCCGAGTACATAGTGAAGTGAGTGGGTTTAGCACCTTACTTTGCTTTGCTAATAAATTTTGGTAGAAAATTACTTCTTCGATTTCACCTTTGCAATCTACAAGACTGCAGCAGTTTATTCAATTGCAGATATCTAGCCAAACCATTATTGAACACAACTCTTAAAAATCCTGCAAGTAAATCAGCGGTAATCAGGCGACAGTAACGGTCCTAGAAATCAATTCTCAGCGGCTTCCATAAAATTTATTAGAGTGGTTTCTGCATGCATTTTAATAAAAAATTCAAACGTGTGAAAAATTCTTGAAGTAATCGCGTGAGAAAGGCCCGCTGAGACTCACCAACAATTATTTTCTCAATTGTTTCATTTCTCCGCAAAATATGTACTCCTTAAAAAGCAAAATATTACTTGTGCATTCGGGAAAAAAGAATAGAACTCATAATTTTTCAAAGTTTTTATTCCAACCGCCGTCTTTTTGTGTCTTTCCTGGCTTGAGTAATCATTCGACAGGGCAGAGCAAGCTCATCAAGATGACTATCAAAAGTCTACCCAAATCCTATCCCACGTGAAGTTTTAAGCTGAAATGTGATAATAGTTGAAAACGAAGCTTTCTGCCAAAGATCGTATCTCCGCCCCCAAAGTATCTGAAAATTCCTCGTTTATCTTAGCCTATGCTTGACACATCGCATATTCGATTGTACTCTTTCCGAATTTTTTCGATGGCTAGAAATATAGAAAAAAAATAAGAGGTAAAACGGCAAACTTCGCTCCTAGACGTCCTGAGCTCCTCCCACGCATGTGGTCATATGGCTCATACAAGTACGATTATTTGCGCCCTCTAAGGTGCCTTAGTTCTGGAGAAATGCTGATGTTTAGGGTAAAAACGGTGAAAAATCATGAGACACCCTAATAACATCGGCTTTGGTTTTATCCATGTAGCATGTTCAGGCATTTAATTTTGTTCAGCGAGTACTGTTGTAATATCACGTTCCTAGTTTTGATTCCAGTCTTAACCAGAAATGCAACGATTTTATGCTTAATGAGAAAACAGAATTTTGGTTCCTAAAAATGCATATTCTATTGGCTAAAATAATGTCTATAAGTTAAGTTCGCTCCCGTTATCCACATAATCACCTTAGGATACATCAATGGAAGGCAGCGTGGGGGTCCCACTCCGCACCCTGTTGCACCGGTGTCAAAATTTATGGGCTATTTCGGCATGAAGCTTTCAAGTAAGAACGCATGTTTCTTTTGCTTTTTTTGGCACATCTAAAAAAACTACTTTGCTATATCCTGCCTTACATATGCCTAGAACAACATAGCATAGTTAAGTGTTAGTTGTTTGTTGTGACCATGGCTGTATTTTGGACGCTCTCGAGTCTTTTCTCAAAAATTGACAAAGGAGGGATACCGGTTTCAGCTCCATAGAGTCGCGCAAAGCAGCTCGAGCATTTTTTGACCTTTCTCTAATACAAAAAGGTAACGACACTCCAACCCTTACCTTGGATGTTCGTCGAAACCAATGCGATGTACAAAGTGAGCGCCAGCTTAATCACAAGCCCCGTACACCCGCAGACGCCATGACGTCTTTCTGTCGAACGGAGAGAACAGACGTGAGACATTTGCAGCCTGTATGGGTAAGGTAATGACCGCACTCCAACGAAAAATCACGCTCGAGTGAATCTGTGAATTGATTTGGCTCTACTTCGAGTACCGATGAGCTTATTGCCTGAAGGCTCTCGTGGTCACAAGATGCGCCGAAGAAGCGTGCATCGATTGGAAAAGTTAATCCCAAGACCAAGAAGGTCAGGGACCAACGAGAGACTGAGACCTCTGAACGGCTAGAAGGCAATCGTGCCAGAATAGCCGAGGCGAGAGCAACGCAAACGCCTGAACAGTGTGAAGCAAGTCTCTCTCAGACTCGCCTGCGGATTGCTGCTCTAAGAGCCTCAGAGTCACAGGAAAGCCGCGATCCTCGAGTCGATGACGACCGAGCGAGAAACGCCGAAGCCAGGTCTCAGAAGACGGCTGAAGAGCTCCATTCTCGATTCGAAGACATGCGGTCGAGAAACGCTGAAGCCAGATTTCAAGAGACGGCTTAACACCGCGAGTCTCGAC
Organism: Cylicocyclus nassatus; assembly: GCA_958299035.1. Lineage (NCBI taxonomy): Eukaryota > Metazoa > Nematoda > Chromadorea > Rhabditida > Strongylidae > Cylicocyclus > Cylicocyclus nassatus. The sequence goes on from CATQJL010000316.1 coordinate 73,857,348, forward strand.
TCGACAGCAGTCGAGTGAGGACTGAGGCTTCACGAAGAGCGGAAACTGATGCAGCGCATTCAGTAAGGCTTGAACGTGATCGTGCTCAACGTGTCCAAGCTCGACAAGCATCTACGCGAGTAGATCTTCACCTCGCGGCATTGAACTACGATGCCCACGTCGACTACTCGACCCATCCGAAGTTGCTAATCGGAAAGATGGATGTCGTACGTGGCAAGTGTCAAGCTAAGAAGTTCAGAGCCGACCTGCTGGCATGTGCTGTTCCAGCGGCAAAGTCGACCTTCCGCCTCTACTTGAGCCGCCTGAGCAGCTTCGTTCATAAATGTGCGACAAGTGCTGTGTCCAGGCATTTCTTGCAAAACATCAGGAAGTACAATGCGTGCTTCCTATGACGTCCTTCGGCACCACGGTCGTCATGCCTGACGAGGAACAGGGCTTCATCTCAACGTTAAGGTGCAGGGACAGGTCTACCATAGAGTTGGATCCCTGCTTTCTCATGGCAATGATAGCCTCAAGTACTTGTAGCTGTACTTCGTCTGCGACGAGCCGCTGCGAGCGGACCAACGTTGCGGCATTATCGGTAGCACAAGACCAGACGTCGTGCTAGAGCTGCAAAGAATGCTGCATCAGCACAACGACCTGGTGAAGGACTTCAAGACCAACCTGAACCAAATGCCTACAGACGAGTATAAGGTCGTTATCCGTGCTGATAGGAGGCGCCTGCTGGTCAGCATGAACGACGCTTCAACGCTCCGTCTGTAAGCGAGATGGCGGTGATCTTGGTTGGCGAAGACGACTGCGACGGGCGTGACATTATCATCCAAAAACGTTGCGAAATCTTGCTGCGCATTTCTGAATCCCATAGGTCGTACGATGCCTTGCAATACCCACTCATGTTCTGGGATGGGGTAGACGGATATAACTATGCTAGAGGATTAACTAGAGTATTAACGCCAACTACTTCACCAGTTCATCCTAGACATGTACGTCAAGACTGAAAGTAAACGGCTCCTCTTCATTCGACGCAATCAGCGAAAGCTGCCTGCAGACGACTACATCCACCTGCCGGATGCCGTGGCCGTAGATGAAATGTCACTGACCTCGGGCAAGATGGTCATACTACTACCATCCTCCTTCATGGGCTGCCCACGCCACATGCACGAGTACACTTAGGACGCGATGGCTTACGTTAGAGCGTGCGGGCGTCCTGATCTGTTCATCACATTTACGTGCAACCCGGCGTGGACCGAAATTGCGGAAGAGCTCTTCCCTGGTGAAGCGCCTTCTGACGCCTTCCGCCACGACATCACAGTGAGAATCTTCAAACAGAAGCTCACGAAGCTTAGAGACGTGCTAACGATGTGCCACGTGTACGGAGACACTCGCTGCTGGATGTACACCGTGGAATGGCAGAAACGCGGTCTTTCGCATGCCCACATCTTACTGTAGCTGAAGGAGAAAATACGCCCAGATCAGATAGACAGCATCATCTCGGCGGAGCTCCCCAGTCAAGAAGAGGACCTTCTTCTATTCGATGTTGTCCTCAAAAACGTGATCCATGGGCCATGCGGACCACTAAATCCGAGGTCGCCTTGCATGAAAGACCGCACATGCACCAAAAGGTACCCTCTGCAACTGATCAGCTGCGAAACCCAAACGGGGACTGCTGGCTATCCTCTATACAGAAGGCGAAAGCCTGATGATGGAGGACACACCGCCGTCATTTAAATAAAGGTGGACCATCAGACCGTAGACGTCGTGGTGGACAACAGCTGGGTTGTGCCATACACTCCCTTGCTCTCGAAAATGTTTCGAGCACATATCAATGTGGAGTACTGTAATTCGGTGAAGTCGATTAAGTACATCTGCAAATATATGAACAAGGGAAGTGACATGGCAACGTTCGGCCTCGAGCCCATTGCACCGTTTGATGAGATCGAACGATATCAAACGGGCAGGTACATAAGCAGCAACGAAGCAGTTTGGCGTATCCTGGGTTTCAGGATACAATTACATTACCCACCTGTCACTCATCTACATGTCTATCTAGAAAACGGACAAAGCGTCTACTTCACGGCTGATAATGAGCGGCAAAAAGCTGCGCAACCGCCTCAAACAACTTTGACGGCATTCTTCCTTCTGTGCCAACATGATCGGTTCGCACGGACTTTGTTGTACTCAGAGATTCCAAGATATTATATTCGGAACAAGTCAATAAAGAAGTGGGCCAGAAGGAAGCAAGGTGCCGAAGTTCCCAAATATGGTGTTAGAGCAGCGGAGGTGTTAGCACGTGTATATACTGTACATCCTAACCAAGAAGAATGCTTCTACCTCAGATTGTTGCTTCACACAATCTGAGGACCGACGTCATTCGCGGCATTGAGGACCATCGATTGAGAGGTTTGTGAGACCTACAGAGAAGCATGCCAAAGACTTGGCTTGCTTGAAGATGATCAGCAATGGGACAAAACTCTCGCAAAAGCAGCTACGACAGTTTCGTTGCTCAACTGCGAAGTCTCTTCGGCATCATCTTGACAGCCTGTCAACCGTCAAATCCTCGAGCACTTTGGGAAAAGTACAAAGTGGCTCTGAATGAAGACGTACTCAGGGAATGCCGCAGAGTGGCACCCTCTGCAGACGTCGGTTACTCTTCCCAGATATTCAACCGAGCATTGATACTGCTTGAGGATACGTGCGTTCGATGACCAGTAAACCCTCAGAGACCTCGGCGCTCGAGAGCGATGTTCTCCGAGAGAGGTCCTACGATGCCGATCAGCTGATTTGTAAGTCCAACAGATCTCTTTTTACGGAGGATCAAGAAAGTTGGTTTACCGTGCTGTTCTGGACACGATTTCCAACGACAAATTGGGCTGCTCTTTCTCGACGCTCCAGGCACAGGTGCAATAAGGTGAGAATGACTCCTCCAGGGTTGAGGGTGTTTCAGTTGAAATCATAAAATGCCGACCGGGGGGGGGGGGGGAGGGGAGAAGGTGATGGTGTTTTCTTATTTTCCAAATCAAAGTTTATCATTTTAAATTCTCTGCTATCATTGGTTGTCTTTTTACCAAAATGTGAAGACTGATAGGATTGGAACAACCCTATACGTTTTTGAAAAATCATAGAAGATGTGTCGCGAGAACATCTGTTTTGGGAAAGAGGAGGACAATTTTTAAGCATTTACGAATTTTTAAAAGAAGGAATTTGTAACTTCTGTAGATGAACAGCAACGTCATCAATGAAAAGGTTTTAATAACCATCTTGTATTTCGCTTTTAGGGAATATATAGCTTGCCTGGAGTCTGTTGAATGCCTGGAGAAGAGCGTGGGTAGTGATTTCTGGATATTTACGCATGTCTTCAAATCGAGAATGGAGCCCTTCAGCCGTCTCTTGAGACCTGGCTTCGGCGGCTTCCGCTTTCTCGCTCGGTCGTCATCGACTCGAGGATCGCGGCTTTCCTGTGACTTTGAGGCTCTTAGAGCAGCAAGCCGCAGGCGAGTCTGAGAGAGACTTGCTTCACGCTGTTTCAGTGTTTGCGTTGCCCTCGCCTCGGCTATTCTAGCACGATTGCCTTCTAGCGGTTCCTGGCGCTGCTTCGAGGTCTTACCTCTCTTCGATCCCTGAACTTTTTGGCCTTGAGATTCAACTCTTCCAATGAATGCACGCTTGCGGCATCCTGTTTATAAGAAAACCTTTTGGCTATGAGCTGCTCGGTGCCCGAGATATGTAAAGCCTCTTGGCTTCTCGGGGCTCGAAGTAGAGCCTTCAGGCTTTTCTACTTTTCTTCTTTTCCACTGACTAACAACTACTCGATTGCCTCCACTCGGAGTACCACTCGATTGCCTCCACTCGGAGTAACAACCACTCGATTGCCTCCACTCGGAGTAACAACCACTCGGTTGCCTCCACTTGGAGTAAACAACCACTAGGTTGCCTCCACTTGGAGTAAACAACCACTTGGTTGCTTCCACTCGGAGTAACAACCACTTGATTGCCTCCAATCAGATTAACAACCACTCGGTTGCCTCCACTCGGAGGACAACCATCGGTTGCGTCTTCGCTTAAACCACTGACTTAACACCTTCGTCGAGGTGAATCATTCGGCCGCCTTAGTCGAGGCGGAACCCGCGTTCACTCGCTGAAAGCGCACGGATATGTCAATCCTCGGTAAAACCGGAATTTTTACAGAAAAATCAAAAATGCTTATATTTCGTCTCAGAGACATCCTGAACCTTGCGTCAAAACACGTATGCTAGCTTTTGATGGCCAATCCAGCGGTGCTACTCAAGTATTTTTTCATCTCATTCCAAGACGCCATCATGATTTCCTCCCAATAAATTTAAAAAACCCCTAAAAAACGGTTTTTTTTTTGAAAATATTTATGGTATGTTTACCTACATCTAGAAAGTGTGTGCAAAATTCCAACAATCTAGTCTAGCTCTATTATAATAGAACCTGATCTAAAAGAATGTTTCGTAAACAAAACATTTTTCAAAATAGTTTAAACCTCGCCAAAAATTGAAATGTTGTGATTTTATAGAAATGATCAGTGTACCCTTTTAGTACATTTAAGCGTGGCATTAGCACTCGATTTATTTTAGGGAGGCTGTTTTGTAATCAGCGCGCTCGCTCATCCCTTACCGAAATCCAGTCTGAGATGACAGGAGAAATATTTCGAATGCAGTATTGAGAATGAGAAATAAAGATTACCTCGTTTGAATCAGCATTACCAAGTACCAACTTACACCCTTCTAGTCCGAGGTTTTGAAAAAAATAAAGTATTGGTTATTTTCTCAAACAGTTACTATTAGGTCGTGTAATAAGTCCTGTCCCATTTTTTGTTTTGGTTTCTTCTTGCCAATATTGACTATATTTGAGATAAAGTGTATATGCTTTGAAAGCTCTAAGTCTGCTCTACAGGCTCATACGCATCATTTCCTAACATAGCAGAAAATTGAAAAAGATTTTTACCTTGAAATAAAAAATCCAAAGAGCCAAAAAAATCAATTGTCGACATCTTTTTTCCTTCAAATTTTTCTCGATTTTTATTGCTAAAACTTATGAAACAAGCTTGACAACAACCAGAACAATCTATTGAACTTTTACACTTATTCTATCATTGTTTGCCCTTTCCCTTTCTTCCACCGGCTATTTAATGACATTTTTTTAGAAGTCGGCAAGGCAGGACTTTGTCACGGCGATGTCCGCCGTCTCGCGTACCCAAGCTGTGTGGCCTCCCAAAATTCAAATTTTGAGTATTTGACCTACGAATTCGATGATTTTGAAGCCACAAACCATCCCTTCTGACTTTTCTGGATGACCCGCCTACCGTCTTCTCTTAGGATGCCTTCAGATGACGCCCAACACCAACGTTGAAAAGGCATCAAAAAGAAGAATTTTCTAAAATCCATAGAAATGATTTTTGAAAAGTTTCAGCACTCCTGAAGCGCAATAAAAGTTAGAACATTCTTTGCTTACGTGTAGCATATTCTTCGAGCTCGTTCGTAGGCATTCTGACTATTTAGGAAGGCGACGTAACGTAGTTGTCGAAAATGGACTTTTTCCCTGTTTGATTTTCCAAATTTGACGCTGTAAAACTTTTTCAAGTCACCTGATGTGGAAAACCGAAATGAAAGTTTTAATAGAGAAGGCTTAGAGCTTTCGAATGCATACAAACAATTTACAGAACATCGCGCAAAATATTGAGAAAAAATTGAATGAAAAAATGGGACAGAACTTATTACACAACCTAATACATTCGTAATCAGCATGCTCAATTACCCCACTGTGCCAACTCCCAGCCCCGTAGCTTAAACTTTGCAAAAAAAATCGGTAAAATCGATAAAAGTAATGGACGATTCTAAAAACTAATATTGTATTCGGAATCCCCATGCTCACTTACCCGCCTGTGCCAAACTCCCAGCCCCGTAGGTGAATCTGCAAAAAATTGATAAAAATCGATAAAATCGATATCGATCGATGACGAGAAGTAGCCTATGACACCCGCCGGGGCAAGTGCATGTGTGCCAAGTTTGGTCTGGATCGGTTCAGAAGTGGAGTTTTCTATTCGGAAACACGTACATACAGACATACATACAGACATACAGACATTCATAAGGTTCATTTTTAAAATCGTGACGACGAGTTGACTGCGGTCTTTCCGCACACAGCAGGAAAAAACACCCATACAAACAGGCAACATCTCAGTGCTTAGCTTAGTCACATCCAGTACTTCAATACTATCGTATGTAAGCGGAAAAACTATTTGAGTAGAGGTAGAAGCCAACAATTGGAAGTGCGTGCGTGTTGCGATCGGTCGCGCCATCGTCACGATTTTTCAAATGCCCCATACAAACAGACATTCAGCTTTATATATAAGATAACCCGATTGCACCTTCAGCGCATCCTACAGCTAGCAGTGGCTTGGCGCAAAAGTGCTTCTCGTTTCCATTTCATCAGGCCTCTTCCTCGGCACAACTGAGCGTCGAGCACATTTCACAGCTAACAAAAGAAGGATATTAACTTAGATTCGCTTTTTGAGATGAGACACAAATAGTTGGAATCAGCTTGAAACGCTGATTCTAACTATGCCGTTCCTAGCTGCTTAGCATTATTCTAAAGCGAGTTGTGCTTTTCCTTTTCTATGCAAAGTTTGCGTGCCCCTCGACCTACTGATGCTACGGTGTCGACGTGCAGGTGTTTTAACAATTGTATAATGCGCGCTATCAATATCCAGAAAATTATTCTGATGCTGGTCCAACATCCTAGCACTTTTTTCGAGCAGATTCTTATCTACACACCGTTTTACGTTAGAAGTTTGTTAGTTACTCACAACAGCAAGCCTATAACTCGCTTCGGAATAATGCTAAGCAGCTAGGAACAGCATATTCGGAATCAGCGTTCAAAGCTGATCCCAAATATATGCGTCCCATCTTAAAAAACGAATCTAAGTTAGTATCCTTCCCTTGTAAGAAACAATGGCTTGGCGCAAAAGCTTCACCCTTTTGATAGCATCTCGTTCTCTCCATGCGAGAGAAAAGCTGTCCATTGGACAGGCAAATGTACGGGGTTGGACAGAGTGCTGCACGCAGTCCGCAAACTCCGCATGGTTTTCTGTTCCACTTCCAGGAAACTGCGGTAGGAGTAGAAGCGTGGTCGCAGGACCTTGCCGGCCGGCAGCAAGCAAACATAAATAATTCCGTTATCATGCCCCGAAGTGTGAGCCCCGCAGCGCTAGGATTTTCTCGGTTTACCCATGCTGCCTGTGCTACCGTCTCCCTGCTAATTTTTGTAAAGACTCAAAAGAGTCGAGAAAGTCCACATTGTAAAACTGTGGATGTCTTACAATGTATCAGTGCCTTCTTCCGAAGAAAAAGTTAGAATTGATGCGCAGTATTATACTGATTTATGAGGTTTTATAAGTTGTGGCATTATCGTTGTATCAGAGCTACAAAAATAATACGTAAAACTGGAATAGAACTGGAGCAATTTTCTAGTTGTTTAGTCCCTAGATCTATTGTACACGCTGTGTATGTTTATGCTTCGCTGGAATGTACCTGAATACGATCTGTTACAGAGCTGGAGCTGTCCCAGGCTTGAAGCTCGGATACTCTCATAATTTTTCAACCTGGGAGCTAAAAATGAAAACGCTAAATCCAATCCAAGTGTATGTAAGTCATTTATATCAGCTTAAGGGCAGTGTATTCACCTTTTCGGAACCTTCTCGCCATGTTTAACCCATATCTGTGCTCTTTTTGCGCGTGAAAATGGCAAGAATAAGCTTTTTTGAAGCTCTTCATGCCCGCATTCACTGCAAAATGCGTGTAAGTGGGCGGGTTCCGGAAGAACTCAAGAGAAGATTTTCGACTTTCCAAACGTGGTTGTTTATGAGGAATATTTCGTAAACATCTGTAAATCTTGGTCTACGGAGTCTATAGGTCCCCAGACCGCCATAGACTACATTGAATGCAAAAAAATAAGGAAAAATTCTAGATCCAAAATTATATATATTACCACATTGCCCCTAGCAGCGGAAAGTGCGTGGGCCACCGATGGCCCACATCGCCGTCGATGGGTTGTGTTGCAAGAGAATATGATCTTTGTTTAAGTTCGGTAAAACACTGAATGCGATTTTGAATAGCAGATAGGAGACAGAACTACGTTCGAATTATGGGGTTTATTGCGCGATTGACATATACAGCCAAAACGGCATAAGAGATGGTCATTTGTAGGTAGAATAAATGGATTTTTGCTTATATAACACCACCATGCATAGTCAAATATCGACTCAACTGCATCACATCATTTTACTTCAGACTGACTCAAAAATGCTTTGAAAAGATAGGTATAGTAGACGTCATCCGTCTAGTCACCTCGGTGCCGTGTGTGCTATTGCACACAGTTTTGAAATCCCGGATGAGGTGTGGGGTTCGCGCCATGCCGTACTTGCACCAAGTGCGCGTACGGCTAAAATTCGACGCCAAATTTTGCCCGTTTTTCTTATTCCGGTGCTTTTTTTCTGTTTTTGGCTGCGCGCACGTCTGGTTTTTGATGACTTGTTACCTTTGTACCGTGCGTTGCCATTTTAGATCGCAAATTTCAAAATTTTTCCCTTTTGATTCCAGATGAGGGCGGCAAATGGGCAATCCTGCAGGATTTCAAGGTAGGTGTGCTTTCTTCAATATATCGTCGGATGTAGAAAGAGTGGAGTACCTCTTAGGCGCTATGATCGTCTCTGAATCGTGTAGAGGTGTGTATTGCAGACTTTGCCTGATAACACAGGTAAACTTGTTAAACCTCCACGCCATGGCATTGTTCTTCGTACTCTCTCGCTATCAAAAACCGCCACGCTTTGAGTTTGCAAAACCCCTCCTCTACACGAATCGTGGAGTCGATGTTACGAGATTCAACATCCTTCTAATGATATCGAAATTCTGTTCTTTTATGCCGTGCATCTAAAGGAAAGTTTTCTGAATATGGTAATAGTATTGCAGAGACGCTAGATGATAGAGTATTTTACGTTCGTTTATGACGACTTTTCCTGTTTTGCTCGTACCTTCTCGGTTCTTTTGCTATCACATTCAGTTTTTTTATTATATCAGTTTTTTTATTATATCTTTCCTTGTTCCCTCTTCTTTCGCCATAGTGTTTTCGGCCAATCCTGTCGCAGCTACAGTCGCTCGCTTCATTTCATATGATCATGTGTGTTATTGCACACACAGTTCAACTTTGGCGTCCCCATCCTGGATTTGTGGGAGAAACAAGCCTTCAGGTGAGTGTTTCCAAGGTGTTCTTAGCATTTTCTTTCCTTTTTAGTTACTAGTCACCTCAAATTGATGTAATCGATAACAATCGGTAAGTCTTGCGTTTCTGCGAGTGCAAATCCAGGATGAGGACGCCAAAGTGGACTGTGTGTGCAATGGCACACATGATCATATGAAATGAAGCTAACTGTACGAATCTAATTGCACAGGGGCTCTCAACCTGATCACGGTCGGCGAGACTTTGGCGTTGCATTGTTGTTGTAGTTATTTGCTTTGTTGTTGCTGCCGTTGTTTTTGGGTCCGCATCGTATGTTGTTGTTTTGTCGTGACCCGCACCGTATCCGCTGAGAGTGAACGCGGCGAGAAAGCGCGAGGCGGCTCGAGAGCGGTGCCGACCGTGACACTCAGGTTCAAAGTCCCTGTAGATTAATGAGTGGACTGTATGTGGTGGGCCTTCATCTCAAGTACAACTAAGTGTCTGTTGACGTGATTTATCGCGTTCTTGGCATTTTAAGGTCCACAACCCGCCTCCAAGGATCTGGGAGCCGATCAACCTACTACGGCCAGACAACCGAGGAGATAAGCGAACAGGACATATCAGAGGAACAAAGGAGATTCGCACTTGACTTACCATTTACCAAATATCTTTGCGATGCTGAATAAGATCCATGCAATTCACAAACATCGTATTAACAGCAAAAATATCTGCTTGAAGCAATACTGTGTTTGAAAACAGCTTCTCATTAAAAAATCAGCGCAAAAAAACAAAATTTTCGATGTTAGTCAGAAGGAAGTTGAAAATAGTATTGCCTAAAAAACACTCTACTCTTTCTACATCCGACATTATTGAAGAAAGCACACTTACCTTGAAATCTGCATGATTGCCCATTTGCCGCCCTCACCTGGAATGAAAAGGGAAAAATTTTGAAATTCGCGATTTAAAACGGCCACGCACGGTACAAAGGTCACAAATCATCAAAAACCAGACGTGCGCGCAGCCAAAAACATAAAAAAGGCACCGAATAAGAAAAACGGGCAAAATTTGGCGTGAATTTTAGCCGTACGCGCACTTGGTGCAAGTACGGTACCCCGCACCTCATCCGGGATTGGATTTCAAAACTGTGTGCAATAGCACACACGGCACCGAGGTGACTAGACGGATGACCTCTACTATAAAATAAATCTGTTTTTTGTTTTACCACCCTTATTTTTATGACCAACCTACTCTGCACATACAGTGAGGGCCGCCGCGCTTTTGCATATCCAAAGTGCCGCGAAACGGTACATTGGTTTGGCCGTGTGTGAATGAGACATGCGCAGAAGTTTTGTAAAGCCTTTTCCTACACTATAATTAGTTGCTCCTCGCATCTGTCAATAATGACAACAATTTGCAATAAATGAATTTTCGGTAAGTCCTACGTGTTTAATGCTCCTGCAATATAATTTATGCAGAACTTCTTGGCACTTTGACTTTTTCGCTTATCGAACTTGAGGCGGCGTTATAAACTGTTTGCAGGGAAAGACGTGAAAGGCAACTTCGTCAATAATGCTTTTGTGAAGACGGTCGCGTTAGCTCATAGTGTCCAAAACGGCCAACTGCGCTGCGCAGCTAGCTTCGAGTGATAGTATGAGTTTTTGACAGGCCAACTTCTTGGATGGAAATATGTAGAAAGCTCTTTTGCCATAATGCGCGCCGGTTCATTTGCCGTACGGACTTTCACATTTGAGAGCTTTATATCTCGGCGGAAATACCTCTTCCTTTTTCCTCGAACGGCCTACCATTAAAGGGCCGAATTTCTGACTGCTCCTCCTCTTCTTTTGCGTACTTTTCCTTCCTCTGAAGGTCGAAATACCAAATGGTGCGTGCTCAGCCTGAGTGACGTCACCCTCCAAATTCTTTCTCCGTTAACTACTTGGTTTTTCCCTGTAATTTTCTACAAAAACATTTTGAAAATTTCTCTGGGTTCCTTAGTTCATCTCTCAGCAAAACTATCGGGCATTCGAAAAATCGTGAGGATGACGCGGCCGCGTGCGACATTACACTCCTTCGGTAACCGCATTTTCTTGGTTCCCATCTCTAGTCGAATGGTTTTCTGCTTACGATAGTATGATAGTATTTAGACACTGGAAGTGACGAGCCTGGGGTCTGGCCTTTCGAAAATGAAAACGTTTATATTCATAGTTTTTCTTACAAGAAAAGTCAGGTAACTTGGATTCGCGTTTTTAGATGAGACATATATATACAGGGTGTCCCAAAAAGATGTGCACTGTTTGATTGTTGATAACTCTCTTGCTTTCATGTCTTTTGCCGAGCTTGAGGTGCCATTCTTTAGAGCGAGGTTCATCTTAGATTTACAGTATGGTACACTTATCAGCAACTCTTCATTACTGCAGGATTACGGTAGGAATTTCGAGAAGGATTTTAAGCCACTAAAAGCGGTGTTTTGCCTCAGAAAGAAAGCCGAACAAGCCACAAACACTTGAGCTGGGTTAATCGAAGTTACTATTCTAAATATAAAAACTGCATGACAGTATACTGTTTTTTTCATGAGTTATTTCAAATTTAAGGCAACAACTGATTTTCCAATGTTTGTCAGAAATGTGCATCAAGAAAGCTCGAAAAACTGGTGAAAGGTTATGTAGTGAAATCAGCATCTTGAAAACCTTGCTACACAAATTTTTAGATTTTTTTTTGAAATTATTCCATCAAAAGGCTTATTCCAAAGTGACGCTGTATGCTGAAAGTTCATACTGTGATCCTATGGTAAGGAAGAGCGTATCCTATAGTAAGGAAGAGCGATCGGTGAATCGCTCCATACTGCAAATCTAACAAGGGAAGGATGATCGGTTGAAGTGGCCATTTGAAATAAGCTGTATATTGGGAAACCGTCCTTGGTAAGGCAAACTCAAAACTACTTTCGCTAGGTGCCGAGCGGTTTTGTGGGGTGAGTTACAAGGCCATTTTCCTCCGGCCGGAACACCCACTTATGAGCGATGCTGCTAGAAAAACGCAGCAGTGTGATGGTGGAGCAGTGGCAAGACAGCGGACCACGAAGCAGATGGTCGAGGGTTCGAATCCTGTTGCTGTTCTTTTGTTTTGCAGTTCTGTAAAAAATCCATTGAGTGACAGTAAACGAAAAATACTCATTTCTAGGCAGTTGAAACAAGCTATGCTATAATCTTCTAAAATATGTAAATCTGTGGAGGTTAATGATATATTAACATGTTGAATACAACCACAGAGCTCGAAGCAAAAGAGCTTCTCGCAGCGCGCGCACTTGCAAAATTGCAATCGATTCACATCCCATGTATTGGCTCTCGATCTGAACTTTACCTTGCATCATAGGGATTCCATCCTTAAGATCTTATCGCTCATTTACACACAGTTTTGCTCGCCGCAATTAAAAATTTCCTTTCATACCCATGGCATGCAGCCGGATACATTGATAACCGCTCCGGCGAATTCGAGTCTCCTATTCAGTACTGTTTTTCACCGACCTTGATAGGCAATTGTGAAGCTGCTGATTGTCATCGTTTATATTTTATCCGATGTGTGCGCTGCGAGAAGCTGCTTTGAGCATTTTGTGGTTGTATTCCATATTCCATGTTAATATATCATTTGAATCTTTGTTGTGACATTATAACCTCCACAAATTTACATATTGTAGAAGATTATAGCTTTTTGTAGAAATAGTGACTTTTTTTGCAGTAAATAGCTTGTTTTAACTGCCTAGAAATTAGTATTTTTCGTTTACTGTCACCCAATAGACTTTTTATAGAACTGCAATACAAAAAAACAGCAACAGTACTCGAACCCTCGACCATCTGCTTCGTATTCCGCTGTCTTCCCACTGCGCCACCACCACACTGATGCGTTGTTCTAGCGCATCGCTCATCACTGGGTGCCCGGCTGCGCCGGAGGAAAAAATGGCCTTGTAACTCACCCCACAAAACCGCTCGGCACCTAGCGAAAGTAGTTTTGAGTTTGCCTTACCAAGGACGGTTTTTCAATATACAGATTATTCCAAATGGCCACTTCGACCGATCATCCTTCCCTTGTAAGTTTATCCTCGCTCTACAGAATGGTACCTAAAGTTCGGCAAAAGACATGAAAGCAAAATAGTTATTAAAAAATAAAAAGTGTGCACATCTTTTTGGGACACTTTGCATATATTTGGGATCCGCTTCGAATGCTGATTCCAAATATTAGGTTGTTCCATAATTATTTACCGTTTTTACTTCGACGGTCGTCTTTTTGCATCTTTCTTCCAATTGAAGTTGCTTGACTGATCATTCGATAGCGCAAAGCAAGCTCTACAAGATGGCTATGAATAGTCCGCACAAATCGTAATCCATCTAAAGTTTTGAGCTGAAATATGATAGCAGTCAAAAACGAGTTTTACTGCCAAAAATTCCCCACCCCAAAGATTCTAAAAATCCTCATTCAACCTAGCATGTGTTTGGCACATCGAACATTCATCTGTGTACTTTCCGCATTTTTTCCATGAATAGAAATAAAGAAAAAATTGAATGGAATAAAATGGCAAACTCCGTCCCTAGTAGTCCTGAGCTCCTCCCACACACGTGATCAGATTGCTCATACATAGAGAAGTACGATCATGTGTTTGTAAATTTTGAAGGTGCCCCAGTTCTCAAAAAATGCTGATGTTCAAGGTAAAAACGGTAAATAATTATGGAACAACATGATGTATTACTGATAGTTGCGGCACTCAACTCCGAAAAGAGCTAAGGAAAGAGAAGAGAAAATTGACATAAAACTCAACATGAGAACGTTGCCGTTAGGCGAAAATCTGCCTGAAAATGGTGCTGGGATACTCAGATAGTATTAGATTGGGTCTTTTGATGATTAAAGCAGTAATTTAGCACTTAGATGATGATACTATAATGAACTTGCTTCAGAATGCATTACCGAGCCAAGAAACAGCATATCTGGAATCACTATCTGGAGCTAATTACAATCACATGTTTTTATTTAAGAGGTATTAGGTTGGCACATAAGTTTTGCAACTTTTTCTTATAACTCGTGTGTTTTGCAATGTGGCGCTTCCATTTTCTGGTATTATAATGAGTATCGTGTTAACAGCGAAAGCAACCATTCCTGCCGTATTCCAACATCACGTTCAAGAGTTACGATAAGGCAATTTTTGAATGGGAAAGAAAAAGGAATTGACACGGATTGAGGTGAAACTTGGTCTAAGGGGGTTATTCGACATCCCGATTACGAAAATGATATTCATTTTGCTTGAAAAAATTATTTTGCTACAAAAAAGTTGAATTACAAAAAATCACTAGGCTAATTTTTGACTCTGACAACAATTGAATATGATATTCGTAATCAGCATGTCAAGTTATCCCATCGTGCAAAGTTTCGCCAATCTTCGACTATTCTGACTCTCTGGCATTGATGAATTATCCAAGCTACTTTGACGCATTTGACTTGTTTGAGTTTATGAAATCGCCAGATTTCCATTTAACAATGAAATACAATTCTTTTCTCGCTGGGTTCAGTAGCCAACCTCTGAGAATATTTTGCCCACAGTTCCGGTTGAATTTGGTTAACTTACTTTCGTAGGTCTTCATTTATGCTAAAAAAACCATAAAACCTCAATTTTGACTGCTTTTAGGAGAATACGCAAATCTTTTCCATTTTGCCAGAAAAAATCAAACGGTTTACGCAGATTTATAGCGCACTTCCAAGTCTACATAATATCAAAATTTGAATGCGCCTCATTCATAGAGAAAGAAGTTATGGACAAGGTTGCAAAACTTATGTGCCAACCTATTAAATCTAAAGTACCTGACTTTCCTACGTGGATGCCACAATACTGAATATGGCACTGTGAGATTAAACTGAGTCTATAGTTTTCGCTTGAAGAATGAGTCAAGCAAGAAGGCTCAATGTGTCATATGCATACAAATCCTTCATATGATCCATAAAAAAAACTTTCAAAACTTTTCGAATCAAAATACTTTCGTGGAGATGTTACTGAAATCTTTCCCAAACAAGTCGGTAAACATAAAGCTGTAAGTGTTTTGTAACACTGTAATTCGCTTTCGAAACATGTATAACTTTTACTACGTTCAGTTCAGAGGATTAGTCTTATGTTTAACGAGATAACAGAATCTTACAAACTATTGCTACTATAGTGTAGATCTTCTCTGCTTTGCTTATGAAGAATCCTGTTTAATTAATACTTTGTCGTTTTGGATTACGAATCTAGCCGACACCTACATGCGAATGTACGAGGTCACGAAAACGAGAAGGTTATACGAACTGCAATGATTTTTCGTCCAGAAAGTAGAACAGAAAGGTGCTGACGACTGTTTCAATTATCTACAGTTACGCCTTCGGAAGAAGCTTCAACTATAGCCTTGAACCAATTGCCACAACCTCTTGTTTAGGTCTTCGCAATCATCGTAATCGCCAGCTATTGCATTTCGAACAGCTCATAGCTTAAAGGCAGGGGCTCGGCAAAATGACGATTTTGAGATATTCATTGTTCTCGGTTCCCCCGGATGAGATAAATCCTTTGTGCTTTGCAGCTTCAAGAACCCTAGTAACCAATCAATAACCCTTTTTTCCATACATGAAAAGTGCTACTTGGACGGGCATAAACCTGCCCTCTGGAGCACGATTGGATCCTGAGTGGAGCACCGTACCCATCTCGGCGGCAACTGGATTACTGGCTTCAGCAGCCACCTTTACAACCTTCCCAACAGCAGTTTTCACGTCTGGGACGAGTTATTGATAATTGTAAAAGAGGCAACACGGTTTCAGATTCAGCTCGTACAAGGAAATTAAGAACGATATCCCAGAGTCGTTGTGCAAGTAAAACAACGACTTTGTTGTTCTGTTAATCTTCCATGCTGATTTACAGCCTTGCCAAAATACTCAAAGGTAATGAATCTGATTAAAGGGGCTCGGACAGTCTGCAGAGAGACATTTTGGGCGACGACTCCTCACTTTGCAGTATCCATATGGGCAATGCTAAACACTAGGATTGTTTGCTCGTAAAACGTAGATGAGAAGCACACAGGTATACCTTCTTCCAGCATAATTATCTGCATCGGCGATTAGTATCATCGCGATTTTTAGACATGTCTGAGCAAAAGTATTTTCTTTTTGTGAGCCTAGACTGACATCTCCAAACCAATTAATATCAATAACACCACGGCAAAGTGACGCATCATTTTCTGGAAAGAAGACTAAACGATTTTGCGAATTTTATCTGATGATAATATAATATATTTTATTTTTTTATTTTAGTTTACACTCTAGGTGCACCAAAAAGCAACCAAACATCAAACAAAAAGGCACTAAGTCCGATTCAAGACGCAACCGATTATAACTGAAGCCTTGCCATCTCTAAAACTTTGATAGTTCCCATAGAGTGTCAGCGAGCCCCCGGTGCCAGGCTAGCTGACGTAACCCACGGATAATGATGATTCTGTTCTAGAGATGAGCAAGATTCATCGGAGTACAAGAGATATCCGAGGAATTAAGTTGCGAAAACCTATGTAAAGCAACACAAAAAAATAAAACAAACAACGCAATAAATAGATAAACAACACAACAGCCGTAGAAACCATTCAAAGTCCGAAAGCTAGCAACAGACACGATTGATCTAGACAATTGTTTACGACACCAGTAATATCGATGTAAAATCAAGATTTAATTATCTTCGACGTAGTCTCCGGTTCCGCTGAAAAATAAAAGCATGAGAAACAAAATATAACTACGAATCTAAGAGTACATCCAGATTAACATTTCTCAGTCCCAGTTTGAAGCTGGAAGCACTGGAAGAACCAAGAACACTTGAAGGGAGATGCTGTAACCACCTCGCTCCTTGATGGAATAGATTGTTGTACGCCAGCATGAAATTTTTTCTTTTTATTCTGGTGTAATGCAAATTGAACGAAAAAGAGCGTGAGCTGCTAGGCATAAATATCCAGTATTTGCTTGCTGAAAGTCTGAGTTCCTTACGTAATACTCGAAAGCAAAAAATCAAGTCAGCTATTTTCCTACGGTGTTCTAGGCTCATCATATTTATTTCCTTAAGACGGTCATTGTAAGATGGAATGTTGCTAATGGTCATGCCTCTGTAGCATCTAAAGTAAAGCAAACGCGTGAAAGTTTGCTGAACTTTCTCTATTTTTTTGACATCTTTCCTGAGGTGTGGATTCCACACATGCGAGCAGTATTCGAGATGGGGCAGGACATAGGCTTTGTATAACTTTTTGTAGATAGTCTTATCTTGGGAGTGTATGAATCGAAAAATGGCATACAAAACATTATACGCCTTTCTGACAACAACATCTATATGCTGAGAGAATTTGAGGGACGAGTCAAGTAATACTCCAAGATCTTTAGTCAAACTACATTCAGCCAACCTAGTTCCATTAATTTTATAACTAGCTCCTTCATTTCCTCCGATATGCATGACCGAAGTTTTCTCAAGGTTGATGGGAAGATCCCATTCACTTGACCAGAGCAGCAATTTTTCAACGGAAATCTTGAGCGCACTGTGAGTTTTTGAATAGGTGGAGGAGTCATAGATACCATAAATTTTCACATCGTCGGCGTACATCTGTACCTTAACTGAAGGCGATGTTTGCAGTATAGAAGGCAGATCCATGGTATATAATAAGAAGAGTACTGGTGAAAGTGCCCCTCCCTGAGAAACTCCACTTTCACATGGATGCCTCTTAGAGCAGTTAAGGCCAACCTTCACAGACATGTATTTATCCCTCAAATATGATTCTAGCCAACAAAGTAAATTTCCAGAAATTCCATTTTTTTGAGTTTTGCTAGGAGTTTTGTATGGCAAACTTTATTAAATGCTTTGGAGAAATCTACGAAAATAACATCGACACACTGATTATTGTTAAGCGCCATCGTCCGATCAAAAATGCTATCTGCTAGATTAGTTGCAGTACTTCTTCCTCCCAAAAAACCATGTTGCTCTTTGGGGATAACATCAGATTTCAACAGCCACGACGTAAGTTTCTCTCTGAGGATTTTCTTCATAACTTTGATTGACGAAGAGGCATGCTAATCGGACGAAATTCGGATACTAATTGTGCGGATGAAACTTTAGGAATAGGTGTAATTAGGGATTCTTTCCACAACTGAGGAACTTCTCCAGTAAGCATAGAAATGTTGAAGATGTGAGCCAGAGGTTTGCAAAGCGTCTCAGCACATTCCTTATAAACAATTTGCGGTATGCCATCAAATGGTTCTGTCAATAAAGGCTTCAGAGTTTTCAAAATTTTGAAGACATCGGAGGAATTGAATTATACATCGCATAGCAATCGACGGGTTGGAACTGAATTCACCAACTCGTCAGTAATCATTATGGACTCTTTTCGATTGAAAACACTGACAAAGTAATTCACAAGTACATTGGCTTTTTCATTATCAGTATTGTAGCTCTTGCCGGTCAAGTCTTTCAAAATTGGTAATCGACAGTTTCCTTTTAGTTTAGAACTCACATAGCTAAACAGTTGTTTTGAAGATGCACTAACAGTGAGCTTTCTCTCTTTATACGCAAGAAATTTTTTTAGGTGGTAATCGATATCTCTGCATATCTTTTTATATGAGTCATTGTTAAGTGGACTTTAAAGGTGCAAAAAGCGTCGATTTTTTGATCTAATAGATTTTTTATTTGCTGAGGGTACTTAGATCTGGAATTTGAATGGATCCGAAAGGGTACAAAAATTTTGAAAGTTTGGTATACGACGTTGCAAAACCTCCGGTATACATCGTCAGCAGATGAGTACTGGCTAAACACGCGCAACCAATCAACGCTCTGGAGATAATGATTTAAAGAAGAGAAATCTATTCGCCTAAAATCAGGCAAAGGAGGAAGATTATGATAACAAGAGGTTTCATTTAAGGTAAAACTGATTACGGAATGGTCGGAGCTAGCGAGAGGTGCAATGATTTTTACATTTGACACAATAGGTGATGACGAAAGAACTAGATCAAGAATATTGAACGCACGCGTCGGGGATTTTATCACTTGCTCCATGCCTAGATCAGCAAAAAGGTTCACGAATTTTGCAGATGTATTATTGAGTGGTTTCACACGGCTCCAGTCTACCTGCAGATTAAAATCGCTAATAATTACTGTGTTTGAGTTTGCACTTGAGAGATCAGCCAGTAGACAAGCCAATTCCTCATCATCAGTCAACTGGTTACTAGGAGGACGGTAAACTAATACAGTACGTATTTTTGAAAGCATGTTTTGTGTGATTAAGTCAGTGCATAAAACGCTTCCTTTCGTTGAACTGCGTACTTCTATATTCTGAATCAAAAGTGTTGCATAAGCCAACAAACAAACTTCGCCCCCTCTACGAGCACTTCTATCAGAGCGAAAAATAATGTACGGTAAATCACCTATTATTTCGCTATCAAAAACCTTAGGAGAAAACCATGTCTCAGTAACAAAAACGAGATCCGGTCATTCCTCTCCTGTCAGAGCTAGTGAGCGGCCGCATTTTATTTGCTGTTTCGCACTTTTGTCAATTTTACGCTTTCCGCTTTTTCGTTTGACATTTTTTGTGACAATTTCTTCTTTATATAGTTGGCTCCACACGGTTCTCCAGTCACCTGTTAGATTTTGTCCTGTATTCGCCGGTTTTTTACTGAGTTAGACTAGAGGAAGTGAAAAGAGTTGGATCTAAACGCCAGTGGAAGCGGAATTAAAGAGTACAGAAGCATGAGCGTACAGGATCTCTTGATTTGATCTCTTCAATGCTTGAAAGAAGTCGCGATCCCATCCTGACGGATATGCTGAAAGTGTTAGCGGAAAAAATACCGAAGGAGTTGTCAGCGGCGTGGAGGAGCCGCCTAAAGGCTTGGGAGCAATTGAACGGCGAAACTATCTTCAGGAAAAGGTAGACTCGATATTGGAGGCGCTGGACATCGACTGTCTACCCAGCGAGCTGTATTGGCTGGGTAAACCCAGCCCATCCCACCCGAGGCTTATTAAGTTGGTGCTACCTTCTACCTTTTACTGGTGGCGCGCTCTCACCAACGCTCACTCGCTCAGTACCGCTGGATTTCCTGGTATCTATGTCCGTCGCAGCATGACCCAGGAAGAGCGCAAGTCGGAGTATGATTTCGGGCAGGCAGCACGTGAACGTAATAGAGGAAAAAAGAGCAAGGAATGGGTTGTCTACCGCGGGCAACTTGTAAAAATTAGTGATCTGGCTACTCGGAGAACGGGAAACGCGTAAGCTTGCACGGGTCTCAGAATAAAATAAGAGCTTATTTTCTTAATGCCAGAAATCTATTAAACAAAATTCACCATTTGCATGCATTCTTATCCCACTATAAACCGGATCTCGTTTTTGTTACTGAGACATGGTTTCCTAAGGTTTTTGATAGCGAAATAATAGGTGATTTACCGTACATTATTTTTCGCTCTGATAGAAGTGCTCGTAGAGGGGGCGGAGTTTGTTTGTTGGCTTATGCAACACTTTTGATTCAGAATATAGAAGTACGCAGTTCAACGAAAGGAAGCGTTTTATGCACTGACTTAATCACACAAAACATGCTTTCAAAAATACGTACTGTATTAGTTTACCGTCCTCCTAGTAACCAGTTGACTGATGATGAGGAATTGGCTTGTCTACTGGCTGATCTCTCAAGTGCAAACTCAAACACAGTAATTATTAGCGATTTTAATCTGCAGGTAGACTGGAGCCGTGTGAAACCACTCAATAATACATCTGCAAAATTCGTGAACCTTTTTGCTGATCTAGGCATGGAGCAAGTGATAAAATCCCCGACGCGTGCGTTCAATATTCTTGATCTAGTTCTTTCGTCATCACCTATTGTGTCAAATGTAAAAATCATTGCACCTCTCGCTAGCTCCGACCATTCCGTAATCAGTTTTACCTTAAATGAAACCTCTTGTTATCATAATCTTCCTCCTTTGCCTGATTTTAGGCGAATAGATTTCTCTTCTTTAAATCATTATCTCCAGAGCGTTGATTGGTTGCGCGTGTTTAGCCAGTACTCATCTGCTGACGATGTATACCGGAGGTTTTGCAACGTCGTATACCAAACTTTCAAAATTTTTGTACCCTTTCGGATCCATTCAAATTCCAGATCTAAGTACCCTC
>CATQJL010000316.1:73878783-74157090 GCA_958299035.1 Cylicocyclus nassatus
ATTACAAAGGACCATTGATACCGTTTTCAAATTCACAGGTTGAGTGATTAGATCCTATTTTACAGAAGCGAACAGCGGCCGACGACTCACAAAATTACAATCTGGCACTATTTTCAATCCTTTACCACTGTTGAGAAAATTGATTATACTCTGTTAGAGAAAAGTTTATTTGCTTGAAAATTTAGCATTTAATGACTCAGTGAGCTTGAAAGCAAATCGGCTTGACCTTATTCATATTTGCCTTTCAAAAAGGTCGTAACGTTCGTACAAGTTCTCGCTTGAGTTATAATCGAAACAATTTTGCGGTGTGCTAATATCCTTAGAAAATAAATTAAAATGTCAGATTCATTTTACACTCTCCACACAACAAAGACGTCAGCGATTTCGTTTCATGAAAGACGAGGCTCAAAACTGGATGCTTCATTCAAAAAATATTTTCTTATCAATTCGAAATATTAGTGAAGTGGTCAACTTCTTGGATAAGCAAACCATTTGACATTCTCACACCTTGGATAGCAAGTTACGCTCTTTTGCTAAGCCCTTTTTGTGGAAGACTTAAACAGTTGGTTGGAGAAGGTTTAAAGGCAGCGTCCAGGCAAGACCCATCCATCCAGATTAGCACATAGTTGTAAAGAGGGGTACATAAGTGTTCGATCTGCGATGGTCCAATCCTTTGACGTGCCCTCTAAAAGGAGATACGGGCCTGTGATACGTATCACAAGCCGCCCCTTCGTATCTCACCTGAGGACGAGTGCTTACGCAGGTGTGCGGTTGCATTGCAGTTGCACTGCACACTGCAATGCAACTGCATCCGTGCAGTTGCAGCTCCTTCCGCTGGCATGACGATGGGGACGAGCAATTCGAAACTCGTCCGCTCCTTGAAGAGAGGGTTCCCAAGAACCGGGTTTCTTGGGAGTTTTGAACAATTTGGACTTTGCTGTAATCAGGGCCACGGAAAGGCCCCAGAATGGCAGAAACATGAGAGGCGAAATTTTGCCCGGACGCTGCCTTTAATATGTGCAGAGCATTCGAAAGATGGTGACGATGGTGCAACCGCAAGCGCGCGACGCGCACTTGCTTCCTGCAACCGCATTTTCATGGTGTCATCTTCCTTATTGGAATTGTTTTTTGCTAACCTATAACCGTATTTAAACACTAGAAGTGACGCTGAGCATTAATTTGATGTCTGACAGTTTCACGCTCTTGTAGACGCAAACACCGCAGTCAATTCCGTCTCACGATTCTATAAATGACTTATATATAATGTTCCTTCACACAAGCACAAAATAATGAATCGATAATCCATTGGCAGCGGCAGATGGCATGGACAAGATGGTATAGAGTAATTCGAATAATATAAGAACATTTTGGAAAGGTCATTTTTCACTGCTTGGCGTAGATGCAAAGTGCTCGACATACGACACATATGCTTAGTTGGAACATTTTGGATGCTCAGACTGTGCTCAAAGCATTGAAAGTAGTGTGAAGTCGTTTTGTGCTATTTCTGGAAATGCATTTTGACGAGCAGATGTTCAAAATCAGATCCGCTCTACTAATAATAAGACTGGCTAATTATCGTATCAGCAGTGAGTGGCACTTGTGTTGTACAGAATGCCATACGTTCTGATTTCTACGGCTTCTCATCAAGACATATGTAATATCTAGAGTGTATGCAATAAAAAAAACTATGACATTTATTCACTGGAGTAACCTGACTGCGCCTTTAGCACATCCTACAGCTGGCTATGATTGACAATGGCATCGCGCAAAAGTGCTTCACTCTTTTGATAGCATCTCGTTCTCTCCGTCCGAGAGAAAAGCTGTCCTTTGCCTATGCAAATATACGAGGTTCGAGAGAGTGCTGCACGCAGTTCACAAATACCGCACGGTTTTCTGTTCCACTTCCAGGGAACGGCGGCAGGAGTGGGATGGAGGCCTGGCCGCAGACCTTGCCGGTTGGCAGCGAGCAAACACAAATAATTTCGTTATCATGCCCCGAAGTCTGAGCCCCGCAGCGTTGGGATTTCCTGGGTTTGTCCATGTTGCCTGGGCTGCCGTCTTCCTGCCAATTTTTGTAAAGACTCAAAAGAGTCGAAAAAATCAAAAAGAACTAAGGTAAAAACTGGAATAGAAGTGGAGCAATTTTGCTGTTGTTCATTATGCTTTGCTGGAATGTGTTTGAATATGCTCTGTAACAGAGCTGGAGGTACCCAAACTCAAAGCTTGTATGCTTTCATATTTCTTAAAGCATGGGATCTAAAATGAAAATATTAAGCCCAAGCACTTGCGTATGTCACTTATATCAGCTCAAGCTGGACTGGGGCTTTTTTAATGTTCTTGCTTTTCGAAAAATCATAAAACTAATAAAATTTACCAAATTTGTCTTGAGTTCGTATATTTTGCTGCAAAGTTTGAGCCAGCACAACAAACACTTCAATATCTGGCAGGTATGCAATCACGGATTGCACATTATCTTTGTCCGGTAGTATGTCAGTAAAGGCTACTACATGACGAAGGCAGAAGCAGTATTAGTTGAGCGAGCGCTAATGTGGGGAGCGTCTATCTTCACCTTGTAAATCCTGCGCCTTATGTGCTCTGCGGCTAACAAAACCGCGTTGCCTAATATATGAGCCTCGTCATGCAGCAGCCTATTTTTACAGACTGAGATTGACTTACATGGGTTACAAAAAGGTGCATTATTTATTGCCTATCGCCTTAAAAAGTGTCTTATCTATTTTGGTAGATAATTGGAATATTTTTTATTTTTTAAAATTCAAATTAGCTTAGTAAATAAATTTTTTTCTAGATTTTAGGGTTGTAGGCCCTCAAAAATTTTGAGGGCACCTCAGAAAATTTTCTGGAGTGTGTGGCTAAAGTCACGCACCTTTATTTGAAAAAATTTGTTCACTCCCCCCCCCCTCCTCTCCGGACGGAAATACTGGGACCGGGTAGATAAATTCTATTACTGATTCAGCAAACATTGCAGAATCAGATTACGATTGCGCATTCATTCAAGTATACAACAAAGACCCAGCTGCACTATAATTTGCGCTGAATGCAAGAGATATTCCTACGTGAGAGAATCAAAAGTGAAGTTTTCACAGCTAATCGGACGCCCAATAATCCTCATTTGAGCAGATTTGCATAAAATACGAGTAAATCTATGATATTAGAAAACGTGAGTAGATAACTTTTGAACTGTCTTCGGTTGCTTCATATATTTTTATCTTCGAAATGAGGCTTCCAAAGGTTTGCACTTTCTTGGAAGATATCCCCATGCGAATAGTCGTTGAAGTCATTACTTCAACCTTAGAAATTGCTGGCAGTTCGAAACGCAAAGTTGTTCTCACAACATTAGTGATGTAGATCATTTATAGCCGAACTTACTGTCCATGAATAATATCGTATCCTTAGTTTTCATTCAACATTGAGCAGTTTTAACCTATGACAATTGCACAGTTCTAAAAATGTAAAAAGAGCGAAAAATTATGAGATCAAAAACTTTAAGAAATTATTCATTTTTCTTACCAAGATGTTATTGTTTGGTTGTAAGAGTTTTTGAAACGGAGCATATGATCTCAATGTTGCACAGAGTACGGGTGAGAAGAGTTCTATGAAGGTACGTAGAACAAAAATCGTCTCTTGCCTAGTTGAGTAGCATTAGATTCAAAATGTTCCACTTCTTTGATGGTAACAAATTTGTTGTTACCATAGTACGTTTTTATTTGTGTGCAATAGGAACTTGAAGTCAATTCATCATCTAATTTCTGAAGAGGCAGAATCGACAACAAGATTTTATTTTGGGACAATTTTTGATTTTTACCACCTAAACGAAAAATACACTTTGCTGGATGAAAAGTGAACATATGATGGTCAGTGAGCACTCTGGGAGCAAATCAGACTTGCAACAAGGTTATTTGATTTCAAAAAATTCACCCGAACTTCCGCAGGACAAGAGATTTTCTTATTGTTGCAAAAGTAAAGCCGAAAATGGGAACTTCCGCAGGGTTTTCACGTCAGACTGATAGAAAACAAGAACTTCCGCAGTACTTTCACAACGTACTGTGGAACTTACGAAAAATGCTCGCTGTTTTGCGGAAGTTCCAATCAGTTGTCTGAGAGAGTGTCTTCCAACAGAGCCGCAACATTTTCGCAAGTCGCTTTGTTAGGTAAAAATTCTCAGGTAGTACTACTCGTCAGACGGTATCAAGTCCTGTAGATGTTCCATTTCTTCTCCTACATCTGACCTGCAAAAACCTACTGGAAAACTGACAGTTTTTTTTCAATGTTAGTGTAGATCGCGACAATGTAAACTCATTCTATGACTCACTGGCTTTGCAGGAATAAGCTTCACACTGTTACATCAATCGTGCACTCTGCACACAGAGAAGCGTCGACGATTTTGCTGGAAAATGTACGAAGCTTTAGAAGTGGACGCACCAAGTGTTTAAACAAGCGCGGTCTTCTCATTTTTCACTTCCAGGGAAATGGTCGGAGTGGGAGTGGTGACATTGTCAGAAGACCTTCAACATCAAACAATCACCATTCTTTACCCGCCCTCCCTGTGTAGCGTCATGCCACACAGCTCGGCCTCCCTGCCAATTTTTGAAAGACTCGAAGGAGTCGACAATACAGGTTGTTTAGGAAGTGGCCTAAAGTACTTCCAATTTGAATTTTTAAGCGCTTTCTGTTTTATTGTGCTCATCAGGCCTAGATACCACTATTAAGTGAAACCAGATTTTTTTATGGTTTTTTAGTTTTTTTTTATTAGATTGAGACACATTAATATAGCTTTCCAAACCACTTTCTTAGAACCCTTGTTACAATGAAGGAAAGTTGAATCATAGAAAACTTGGTATACTTCGTAGAAGTAAGTTTGCTTTGAAACACCGTGTTTTGAAATACAAGGTATCCTGCATAGAAAACTTGGTATACTTCGTAGAAGTAAGTTTGCTTTGAAACACCGTGTTTTGAAATACAAGGTATCCAGTCTCAGGATTTTCTCTAAACGAATCCAGCAGTGAAATTTTTATATTTTATCTATAAAACCTTGACAAGCTTGCAAAACTTTTGAATTTTAATGTGAATATCAGAAAGCTGCGCTACAAATACTTGTTAGAAAAGACTTCCAAAATTTTTAAACCGAAAAAAATTTCAACGCATTTTTGTGCTGCGATTGTCTGCTGTAATTCAGCACATGAAAAAAATCCTGTGCTGCTGAGGAGGAATGAGAAAAAATTTCTGAGGCTGCTGAGGACTTTTTTTATACAAAAGTGTGAACTTAAGGATTACTGAAAAAAAAACGGCGAGCTGTGTCCGTTTTCCGGCGTTGAAAAAAAGTAGAACAACTCAGATAACCCACGCTTCCGCCTCTTCAAGGAAACTGAAAAATTTGTTTGCTTCCAGATTATCTGAAGTATCTTGAGGCAAAAAATATTTTCCTTTGTTGACCCATGTTTCTAGGTTTAATGAACATATGGCAAAAATGATTTCGCAGTTGAAGTACTTGAGGCCGCAAACTTTTCAAATACCCTTTCTTTGGAGAGTGTGCAGTGTAGTGCTTTGATCAACAAACTTTTTTACCAATAAAATATGAGTTTGTTAATCCGGTGGCACTTGAAAAAATTAGACTAAGTGGGCATCGTGCAAACTTTGTAGTGCTTATCGCTTTCAGAGTGGACTAAGGTCAGTAATCAACATTTGCGTAGTGCAAAGTATTTTACATAATGAGTTTAACACATTAAATGTAGTTTGTATTAGAACATCTCAAATTCTCAGACTATGCTAAAATTATGGGTAGAAGATTGCCCTTAAGTTTTATCATTTCCAGATGCATTCGCCCAGAGCAAAATTCTTTATGACTCAGGACCATTGATAAAGTTGAATGAATAGCAATAATGGTGCTTGTGTTGTGCTTGTTATATTAGGTTGGCGGATAATTTCTGTTACATTTTTATTTTTATTTTTCAAAAATTCAAGAAACTCTCAAAAATTCCTGTGCTTAGGGAGTGTTGGCGGGGTGCGAAGTCTACCCGCCGGTACTGTCAGATCCGCGGTCCGTGCGCAAAACACTCACTTCATTGGCGGGAGTACATTTTATGGACATTTTTATCAGTGGGCTGGCATTGTTCCAGGTGATTGGGAAGAAATGGGCGATGTGGTATTCGGGCGGGATATGGCCCATAGTTTTTCTCAGACAATTATTGCGACCACCCGCGGAAGGGCCCCCGCCGACGTATCATCCATGCCGCGGGTGGTGGAATAAACGCACGCTGAGCGGCCGAAAATCACCCGCGGATGCGCCGTTAAGCACTTGAATGACACTCGCGGACGTCCCGGCAAGCGCCTGATAAGCGCCGGTTAAGCAGCCGGTAAGTGCTCGCGGCTGTCCCTGTAAGCGCCCGGTGAATGCGCGATCCACGCCCGCACGCCGTCCGATAAGCTGCAGCTGAATTCAATTGCGCTCGCCCCAAACCTTCGTTTTACACACCCTCAGGCAGCTCCAACTTTTACACCCCCTCAGGCAATAACACCGTTAAAACTACAACCGTTTATCTGCATTTCATTCCATGCATGTATAGATCAACGCATACATATGCCACATGGCAACATCATAACAAGGCACAGCATTACATCATAATAAGGCACTTCAGCTACCAGCACAGAATCAGAGAGATTAGAGTGAAGATAAGTGCCAAACTAGCCGACTTCCTGCTCCAGCAGGACGCCGCGCAGTTATGTCATTTGGTGTCAAGTTGGACGAAGGGTGTAATGTTCACAATAACTGCGCCACATGCTGCTGAAGCAGGACGGTCGGCTAGCCTGGAGCCAACCTAACAGACTCAAAAAGACCTCGAAGGTCTCAATAAGGACGAACAAAATGATCAGAACGAATGAGTAAAGATGATAAAGGAAAATTCAATCAAGACAACATGGTAAATAAAAAAACACATCCTTTCAGCAAAAGCGAGAAATGAATGGAAAATATCATAATCGAAAAAAAAAACACCGTAGCTGAGTATCTCAAACCAAAAGATCATATCTATTCTACCTTCCCCAAGGAGATGGAATTCTAAATGCGATCAAAGTTCAGGGGACGGGGACTGTGTGCAGGGGACGTAATCACTCTCCGCCATTGATTTCTTCGCCTGTCTCTGAATTAGATTTGTCATGGTTTATGTCATGGCAACCTAACCAAACTTACGGTTGAGGGGATCCATCCACGAGTAGCATCGAAGGTGTGTGAACGTACGTCGCGACTAAACATGGAAGCTTTTGATTGGAAGAAAACCGAAATGTGCAAAAATAAGAGCTTACAGCGATTTTTGCAGAGCCGTGAACACGTAAGCGCCCCATTCCCTTCTCTGGCATCGTAACTTTTCAAGCGCTTCTCGTCTTTCAGGTTCACTGGAGCCGAGGTTTGTGTAGAAGGCGCTATCCTGGACGTTAGTCGTTTCGTCCAGGATCTCTTTCCTCCCAAATCCTAGCAAGTCAAGGCCAAATCCTAAATTGAAGATCAAGTGATGACAAACTGGAGTCATGAAGTTACCTATCAATGTTTCCTCTATGTGCTCCGGCAGATTCTTCAGATTTTCATTGCGTCCACTTCGGCGATTCATTCGCATCGAAAAACTTTGTATAGCTTCTGGTGGATCGGTGATCTGGAAAGAAGTAAATCAATCACTCGCTTGAAAAATAAAAGCCTACCCTTTCTAGCAAAAATCTGAAGAGAGACGACAGTTTTTGAAAATTTATATCCTTCCTTCTGGGGTGCCACTTAGCAGCCACAGCCTTTACCATGGTGCGTTTGAAAGGCGGAGACTCTTCTATCGACCATACATCGGAGCAGTTGTTCAGGTCCACGGAAACGGTTGCTGTCGCAAAGTTTATTTGACCCTTGTCCGTGTAGCTTGTTGTCCTTGCAAGCCTCAAATTCGTTGCGCGATTGATTTCTCCCTAAAAATAAGTTATGTGAGAAGAATATATTACTTCCGAACTTACCAGCAGTCGCAGTGCTATCGGATTGTAGCGCCACCAATTTTCTTGGTCTGCATCCAAATCCTCGAAACTTGGTTTGCTTCGGTAGGCCGTGTCCGAGTATAGAAATTCCTAAAATAAGTTTTCAGTAGGTAACAAATAGATTTCGGATCTTTCGCTTACCTCATAAGCAGCATTATTGAACTTCTTTTCTCCTCGTAATCGACAGATAAGGGCAGCGGCCTTGCCCATGTTCAAAACTCCTTTTGAAACACACTCATATAGAGTGCTAGGTTCTGATGACGCTGCAACCTCGGCGTCTTCACGCAGTTCTCTCCGATCCCGTGTTTTGCCTGAAGCGAGTGATATTGACAACAACGAAAGAAGTGATCGGAGGAGCTTACCATAGCTAAAGGATTCTTCAAGCTCCAGTTCGTCTTCAGGTGCTTCCACTGGTGCGCGCCTTTTTCTGAAAGTAAGCTCAAGGTCATAAAGTCAACCTGCGAATATAAAACTTAAACTTACACGACACAAGAATTTCTTGGTTTCATCGGTTGTAGCGTTGTGTAGAACTGAGAGGTCCTCGTCGGCGTGTCAGTCTTAAACATTTTGATAAGATTTGTCGCACTAACAAGTAACGTTGCTCAATCTGAAAAATCAGATATGAAAACACAAGAACGGGCGATTAGATGGGAAAAAGAATGATCGACATTGAAGACTAATAGCTGGGCAAGGACTTTTATACCATCTACCAGTCACGTAACTGCCACGGGGATCAATGACCCCGTTCTAATTGAAGTGTGAAGTGCAAAAGGCACAAGGCAGTACTTAATTATAGCAATCTGGACCTTTCGCACATCATAAAATGCGAGGGGTCATTGATTTCCGTGGCGAAATCCATGTAAAATCTCGAAAAGTATAACAAAGGAAAGCTAATGAAAAAGAAAACAAAACAAAACATGAAACAAAACATGCCAATGAAAAAGAAAACAGAACAAAACATGAAAACTCACTGCCTAATATTGCTCGCTTTGTTTTGGCTCGCTACCATCAAAAACAAACAGAAGCCATGCTGAAATAAAGCTATTATGAACTCACAAGAAGGAAAAAACGGCGTTGGCGGCGATGTCGCAGGCGAAAACAACAGAAAACTTTCGAAAAACTTCATACAAACAGTAAATGCACAAAAAGAACTTCTACAGACACGAAATATATAGAAGAGAAAAAAGTAAAGCAAAAACAGAGCAAACGCGGAACAATAGAAAAAGAAAAGTGCAATCGGGGCGAAAGGCGAAAGTGCGAATTTCTGATTTTTGATACGCAGCCGAATCTAGATTAGAGCAGATTAAGAGATCGGAGCAGATCAAGATCAAGCTCTGTAGACGAACGAGTCATCACCAAAAGTTAGAACAGAGCAAGGTCCTTGAATTAGTGAAGCGCATCCCAAACGTTTGTTTGAGACTGAGAATTTGCGGAAGTAAATGTTATTTTGGCGAATTAACCTAAGGAGTCGCAGTGCTACTTCTTGAGCCTGGTGAGAAGTTTGAGTGACCATATCGTGCAAGGGCGCAAAAGGATCGCTGCAGACGTATTCATCAAGAAGCATCGCGACAGAGTTAGTGGTTGGATTGTGCAAGAAAAGTAGGACCGATCCAAAGCAGGTCGAATCTTCTCCTGTTTCAGTTCCATTATAGCAGATGAGGTCTTGTCGGCTGTTATTGGTCCGTTTCCAATAAAGCCGTGAGGCGTAGACTTTGCCGTCTACTACCAGCCTGGAACTGCACAGAAGATGGTTGTGTGACTAAATTATGGGCATCCTGCTCAACTTACTACGGTTCTTCGCCAAATTGTCTAATTCTTGTTTTATGCGAATCTTGAAGGTCGGATATAGGTATGCTGCTGTTCTTGGGTAGGTACACTTGACTGTTAATCCTTTTGTGCACAGGGAATCTGTTTGAGGAGACATTTAATGACGAGACCGAATACTAAGTAGATGATATCACCTTTGCAAGTGTTGGTTGTCCACCTTCTTCTGCAGCTCCAACAGATTATAGTTATCACTCGAGTGCTCCCTCAGCAACTGTCTGACTTTCTTTGTCAGTAAATACCTACAGTGGATGTTATCGATAGGTAAGGCAATTCATTGAATTGCCTTACCTATCGATAATCGAGGAGGTGGAATTCGTAGATGACTGATTCAATTTCAATTGGAGTCTTCGGTGCAGACTCTCAAATGGAGCGGATGTCCATTGATAGGGCGTTCCGTACATTGAAATTTCTTCCTTCATAGTGTGGTCAAAAAACCACTGAAGGATTTGATTTGTTATCATAAACCCAAAGTCAGTTCACTCACATGACATTTCATTGTATAGATAGTTGGTCGACTTGTTGTCCAGATTTCTCTGGTATCTCTCGCCGCAGACTTCGCTATCTCAATATCTCTTACTGTGAGTGTGAAAGACTTTGAGATAATTTTCAAGCAAAACCAATATCCCAGCAGGGATGTGGCTGCTACGGGGCAAGGTATGATTTTTACAGCAGCCGTCAGAGGGAAGAGAGCTCCTGCCAGCTAGAAAACTAACGTTTTTTGGGAAAAAAAAGGCGGTTACTTCCACAAATTTCATCAATTTCCGTGGCTGTGCATGTCGGTAGATCTTCGATCGACAAGATTAAGCTGTTAGCATACGTATGAGAAGACACTCCAAGTAGACACTTCTTTAGTTCCTGCAGATGTTCGCGTGGAATTCTCATTCCCGGAAACTTCGAACTGGCATTGAGTAGGTCTGAATGCTTGTTAAGTATATGATATGTGGTCATATTACGTTTACATGTACGTTTTATCGAAATCTCCAGCGCATTAAACTATTTGACTCCTTTCTCCTTTTCACTTAACTTGTTTGTTCTTTGCATTCAACGCTCTTATCAATAGCGCGCGCATTCGGTCACTTACATCCAATCAATTTGGCTGCGTACAAATCGTAAAATTTGACTTTGCTCTTTCGTCTGAGTATCATTTCTTTTGCACGCACACTGCCACGCTTGACGCTCTTATCACTGGTGTGCGTTATCGCTCGCTTTCTCCTCATGCAGCCTAATTGAGGTGAGTACACTTCTTTCTGGGTGTTTTTTCGTTTTTCTTTTATACTTTATGCCTCCTTTCCTTGCTGAAGAGTTCCGGAGGGGGTTTTTTTTTTTGTCTCGCACTCCGTCCAAGGGTAGGAACGAAACGGAGTACTTGATTTTTTTCATTTTTTATACAATTTTTTTCTTTCGTACGTACTTTTTTTCATTCATCGCTTTGTCTTTCATCACACTGTTTCATCATTATACTAATGTGGTGGTTGTACCTCTTAGTCTGTCGCGGGTGACTCCCTCTGAGCAAACATGCAGAGCATCGCCGATAAAGTCGCAGGGTGGTATGAGTCGCATTGCTGGCGTTTTTTCTGAAATTAAACTTATAATGTGATCGCATAAATTGAAGCCGGTGCTCACTTATTCCGTACTGCTCGCGTTCACCATCAATTTCGTAGGATTCTCGACTTCTCGTGCGCAAATCTTCATCATTGGTGGCAATCCAAACACGACTTCTTTCGATGCGATTGCCTTTGATGTAGCATTTTGAGCAGCCGTAGTCTGATGTCCATCTTGGGGTTCCATAGAGCGCTTGTTGGGCCTTAATATGCAACTTCATTCCTATTCAAGGTTTCCCCAAGTGATTCTCACAGCCATATCCGCGACTCCTTTATACAATTGCACTTTCACATTCCATGTTATTCCTCCGAATTCTACCTCAATTGGGGCATCACGTAGGCTAGCAAGCTCGGATTCAAACCTATATAGGTTAGTAATGATTAACTTTCGGCAATCTTGGTCCGACCAGGTCTCACCGACTGAATAGAGTCTCCATCATTTTGTCCGAAGGCTTCAGGCGACTATAGATGGCTCCTGCGAGTAAAAAGTTGTGATACTTGTTGGCATCCGATTGGGGTAGCCCCTCCACACGAAGATATAATGGCCATATTTCTCTCCTTAAGGAATAGATGCGAATTTAAGTAAGATGAGTTATGTTTTCTCACTTTGCTATCCTTTTGGGGCGAAATCCATCAAGAGAGACGGACAAAAGCACCTTAATTTGGCCCTGACGAAATTCATCAGCTGTTTCAATCGCTTCTCTGTAGCCAGGAAAAGACCTGATATCACTCCTGTCTTCAAGATCCTACAAAGCTTTTCGATGTGTATCATGCAAGACATTATTGTACTGGTACCCCATTCATATGAATCTCTTCGTGCTTGTGTAGAATCTGTTCAAAGTTGCTGGTGAGAACATCTGATAGTTGAGGGATTATATTGACAGGATGCACCTCAATTCTCTGAGTAAGCTTCGCTCTTTTGGTGCTGATGCTGCAAAGGAATGAAACTTGTACATTTGTAAATATGAGTGAGCAAGTTTGAAACGAACCCGCGAATACCACAACTGTTATTCTGACAGGCAACCTGCCCTCCATGCATTTCTCCATTGCAGCTACTACAAAAAAAGTAGCGATCCCTCCTATACTCTTGCAGTAACTGTTTATTGAGTTTGCGAACGTGGACGTGATACTAAAGTCTATTTTGTGGAAACAAAAACGGCAAAATTCGTTTTACCGATATCGGAGGGGGAGTGCCATATATTACTGCCATCAAGTACTCCATACGTGTTATTTCTTCTTCAGAAAGTGCAAAGAGCAGGACATACATGGCGTAATATATGACACGCTCATACATAGCTAAAACAAGCACGTCTTCATAGTTTACATACAAAATACCTTGAAAAGATACATTAAGTTAACAAACTCGTGTCTCTTCTTCCACTGTCATCTGTTGGCAACTCGTTTTGATCCTGATAGTGTAGAATTGCATCCGAATCGTATTCTAATGGTGGAGTCTCCCTTCGCCCGCTTTCGGTCATTACCATACTTTCTTGTTGCTCTTGTTGTTCATCTATCATGTACTCATTTCTGTTGCCAATCATCTGTTCTTCAAACCGTACTAGAAGTGGCTTATAGTATAGTTGTCAAGTACATGTGGAAGGAATTAACTGAATGAAATACATACATCCATACGCTCGCACTCCACTTGCATTGATAGATGGGAGCGACGAACGAACGCGCTTCCGTGGAATAGTAGTCATTGTAAGTATTGTCAAATAGTAGAATACTAGTAACTAAATGTAGCTGATTTGGCAAAAGAACATAATACAAGTACGAAAAACATCGGCAGTACAAACAATTCATTGCAAAAATGATTATGATTACAAAAAAATAAGATAAGGTAGGTCCGTTTCGTTCCTTCCCTTAGACGGACAAAACTTGAAAAAATAAAACAATGAGCCTTTCCCGGAACTCATCAGTAAGGAAGAAAGGCTTTAATAGTGAATAAAATCAATAAACAATTTCATTCACCGTTCAAACCAAATCCATGGGATATATAGACGCAAAACAAAGTGATGGTATGATGAAAGAAGGAAAACAACATTTTTATAGAAAAAAAGCGAAGTTCCAGAGAAATTGAATGGGTATAAAAAGAGAGAATGCAAGAGAAGCCAATAACGCGCGCCCAAGTGAGTTTGAAAAAGGCGTGGCGTCTTATAAGGGCCGCGGCTCTCCAGAAATAAAATGAACGCGGCAAATGGTAAGGGCCGTGGCTTGCCCGATAATATGAAACGTCTTGGCATCCAATAA
Organism: Cylicocyclus nassatus; assembly: GCA_958299035.1. NCBI lineage: Eukaryota > Metazoa > Nematoda > Chromadorea > Rhabditida > Strongylidae > Cylicocyclus > Cylicocyclus nassatus. The sequence goes on from CATQJL010000316.1 coordinate 73,892,481, forward strand.
GGCTCGCGGCTTGTCCGAACGATGGGCCGTGGGTGTTCCGACAAATTGAATAGAAGCCGCGGACTGTCCTGTAGATTTGCGTCGTGAAAACTTGTGCCGCGGCTCTTCCGATATGAAAATTTACGCCCGCGGCTGGTGTAATAGAAGAAACAAGGCTCGCGCGCCGCCAAAAATCAGCGTTAAGCGCCGCGGATGCTCGCAATAATTGTCTGAGTAGCAAACATAGGGAGATGGGACAACCATGTCCGCACACGCTGACATGGTGCAACATGAGCCGCACACTGGCATTTTGACATGAAGAACAATCTTTAAAAATTTACAAAAATTATTTTCAACTGCTCCGTATCAGATCCTACACGATGCAAACAAAAAGAAAAATTTTCGACGAATTTTCGATTTTTTGAGTTGATTTTCACCCCTTGTTTTCGGCGTGCTAGCGGCACCAAAGTGCTACCATAAAAGAGATAATGCGAAAATATGTTCTTAGAAAATTATAGGAGAGAAAAGACACAGTTAGACACAGAGAAAAAAATCGAAGAAAAAGTGACAATTTTGAGTGTGCTTATAAAGTAGTCGTAAAGTCGCTGGCTAATTGTGCATTTACGGCATCAGTCATGCTGTTGTGTACGCCCTGCCGTGGCCTACATATGGAGCAATTTTGAAGATTCCAGAGAACTTCTGAAACTTTTCAAAATTTTACGAAAAAGGTGTAACAGGAATTATCCGCCAACCTAATACATTCTGTCCATATCTTTAGTCATTAACTATCCTGGCAAAGCGTCATTTGTTTTAACTTAACAAGACTCAAAAATCTGAAAAAAACATGCATTCAACACTAAGCCTTCTGAATCTTTGACATGACTTGGTTGCTCCTTTAGCACATTCCACACCTAACAATGGCATCGCTGCCTGGGCCTCAGCCTTCCTGTCAATTTCTGCAAAGACTCGAAAGAATCGAGAAAGACCACCTTTCAAATCATTGCTGCTAGAATCATAGCCCCCCCTCCATCCCTAATATTTATCTTTAAATTTGTGAAAGCTACTTACATGTGATTATGAAAATGTGTAAATGACTTGTCTAAACTCGTAGATAATGAAATTTTTTAAATTGTGGAAAAATTCGCATCTCCTTGTAAGTAAAATAGGGGTCATGGGTCAATATGGGAAGAAAAATTATGGGAAGCATCCCAAAATTTTCGGAGTTAGCGGTTAGCGCCATGCACCCTTATTCAAAAATATCTCTGTCGCCTCTCAATTCCCACCCCTCCCTTCCCCCCTCTTCCCCTCCCCCCCCCCCCCCTCCTCCGAATGAGAATCCTGGGACTGTGACTGCTAGAGAGTAATTCTTTAGATTAATGCCATTTACTGGGAATATCTCTTAGCCACACACGATCACTGATATTTTTACCATTCCAATTCTCTTGAGCTTATCTCAGTATGCGAAGAAACTGCAAGGGGGGGTATTGAGCTTATAGATTTATGCGTCGAGGGACCGCCGGCTCAACTAGTACTGCTTCTGTGCCTTCGCGCTGCAGTAGCCTTTAGCTAGGCCCCCCTCCTCTTACCCGAATATGGATCGTTAAATTTGTGAAAGTTACTTACAGGTGATTATGAAAATGTGTAAATGACTTGTCTAAACTCGTAAATAATAAAATTAATTGTGTTATGTTGTTGTGTTGACAATAAATTGTGTTTGACAATGTTTCACAATAAATTTTACTAGCAAGACGTTTTCTTCATGAAACTGAGCTTATGCATATGCTAGCCTTCTACACCATTATTCCGCAGCTAATGAAAGAACTTGACTTGAAGGGTGCGTTGTGGAGACTTCCTCGCAGGAACATATTTCTAGGGTAAGAACGTACCTCGGCCACTTGAAGATTTTAGGCATGAGATCTCCTTACATAAAGAAATTTATTAAAATTTGATATGCTTTAAAAAGCGCAAGAAAAACACTTTCTAATGGTAGTAAGAATGTCGCATTTGACATGAAATTCTTTTAGAACAGCTTCAAACATAAGGCAAAAAATTCGGACAGAACTTATGCAACAACCTAATATCGGAGAGTTCACATAAGTTTTGGACCTTTCTGATTTGGAGGATTAGAAAGGTCAAAAATTTATCATATAGCGAAGAAAGCGGATCAAACCACTGCTTCTCCTTTTTTTTTGAGCCAAAAATAGCGTAAACCAAAGGATTGATAGATGTCGTGCTCCAGTCACACGCGGTGTCCTTTGTACTATGTGGCAAAAAATGCCTCGCCAGAGTGTTGAGGTCACAGATTTGGTTGGTTTAAGAGATTTTCGACATTCTGAGCACTAAGATTGTACCATACCCAATGACAGAGCCTTTAATCAATCCGAAATGTTTTTTTTTGTTTTTTTGTAATATTATATAATTCAAAATGGGCTTTTTTTCGCTTTTTTATTGCTATTTTAATTGAATAAGGGTTTCTCTACTGATTTTTATGTAAGAGGAACCTCGTAAATTTTCGCGAAGTCATGGGGGACTTCGTTTTCAGAAATGCTCTAAACCAAAGCGTGCCGGGCCCTGTGCCGACTATGTCGGCGAGCTTTGGCATCGAGTGCTTTGTAGTATAACGCACGTCCTCCCCAGCACACATCGCACCGCGCGACTAGACAGATGACGTCTACTACACCTCAACTTCTGGTGAAATCATCTCAACTGTTGAGTAAGACAAGGTGAATGCTCAGTTTGGTAACGCTTTGAACATTACAAAGCTGCAATACATCTAATAGAAGGAGTGAGAATTCCGTTTTACCACGATGAAAATCTAGAACGGAACTTTCATATTGATTTGCCTGAAAAAAATTATAAGTCACGAATATGTAATTTTCGCAACATGAAATCTATCTATACATGGCAGCGTACCCTTTTACTTGAAGCTGATCTTAATGTAAATTACGATCGTTTCACTTGCTATCTCTGACATATTGAGCATCTGGCAAAATCAAAGATTGCGAAATTTTTTTTCAAAAAGCATCAATTTTCGACTCTTCCGAGTCTTTTTTCAAAAATTGGCAAGCGAAGAAATGCCGCAGGAGGAATGCCGGATGCAGCTGCCTGCAGCCACAACGCGGACTAATTTTGTTTTTGTTCGTTACAAAAGCAAAAACAATTCCGAACACTCCAATTCATTCCATGCAAGTTGGCCGAAACCTACTAAAAGGTTAGAAGTCAGTGTGGGCTGTTCATCTGCGCCGTACACCCGCAGAAACAAATACTTAGGTCTCTGTCGAATGGAGAGCGAAGACGTTAGCCATCCGAGTGCCTGGTGATGTTAATGAGTTTATCACCTTACTTTGTTAATAAATCTTGGTAATAAATTACTTAGATTTCAGCTTTGCACTCTACAAGAGTGCATCTAGATTACTTAAATTTGCAGATTATTAGCCAAACAATTATTACACACACTTTTTAAGAGAATCCGGCAAGTAAATCATCGGTAATCCGGCGCAGCGATCCTAGAAATCATTTCTCAGACGAGGCCTTCAATAAGGTTATCAGAGTGGCTTTCTGCAAGCATTCACAGACAAAAAGTTTTGCTATAGAAATTTCAGAAGTGGGAAAATTTTTCTAAGGCTATGATTGTTTAAGAAAAACTGCTGAGAATTCACCACCAGTCATTTTCTTAACTGTTTAAACTCTCCAGTCAAAATACTCCGTGACTTTCGTAAACTCTGAAAACATATCGAGAACTTATGAGTGCTTCTTTCTGCAAAATCAGAGAAAAGTGTAATCAAAATTCAAGTAGCTCAAAATCTTCAGATTTATGTTCGTGTACAAAAGAAGCTAAAACGATGTGGCGCGTAAATGTTTTTACCAAAATCCATGTATTGCTTGTAACTTTAGAAAGATAATTAGAAGAAAACTTTATACTATTGATTTGCCGACCATTACGCACTGCTAACTACCAGCAATTTGATTTTGTTCATGTAGCAAGTTCAGGCATTTATTCTTTTCGTTACGCTCGACTTTGCAAACATTCTTGATATTCTTTACTTTTCGATGCCTCTGTTCCACTTTTGCAGTAGTTCTATGTTAATTGGAAAACAGAATTTTGCTTCCCAAGAATACAGATTTTATTCGCTAAAAGTATATATACAAGATATGTTTGCGCCCGTTGCCTACATAAGCAAAATGGAATAAGCAATGAACAGAGGGGAGGGGAGAGGAGAGGGGGAGGGGGCTTTCGCCCACAAAAGAGTCCGGACTAGATCCATGGTCAATAAAAGCAAAGTCTCAATCACAGGAAGTATTGCCAGCTCTCAAGTCAAGTACTCAGGAGCTGCTTAGCTGCTGTAAGTCTCGTGGTTTGCCTGCAAAACACCAATGCTCCGCTACAGAAGGCAAAGTTTTCTGTACGCACTCACTTCTATAGACAGATGCTCTTTGTATCATAGCAAATGTGCGAGGCTCGTAGAGACACCTGCTGTAAATGAATATGTAAAAAGATAAAGTTTGAGTTTTCACAGTTAATTCAGTTAAACTCCATGTTTTCTCCTGCGCTTTTCTGTACATCTGAAAAAATTTCTTTGTTATATCTACGTGGCTAGAATATCAAAACATAGTCAACTGCATTTAGTTCTTTGTTGTGACCATGGCTGTATTTTCGACCCTTTCGAGTCTCTTCTCAAAACAAAAGAGGAATGCCGGTTACAGCTCCGTGGAGTCGCGCCAGCAGCTCCAGTAACTTTTGACCTTTTTCTGATACAAGAAGATAACGAAACTCCAACTCTTCCCCTGAACGTTCGTCGGAACCAATGCAGTATATAGAGTGAATGAACGCCAGCCTATTCACAAGCCCCGTACACCCGCAGACACCACCCTGACGTCTTTCTGTCAAACGGAGGGAACAGACTTGAAACGTTCGCAGCCTGGTTGGGTAAGGTAGTGACGCACTCCAACGTAAATGTCATACTCGAGTGGAGCTGTGAATGAATTTGTATCAGCAAAGGTTTCCCCTTGCTAGATCCCAATTGTAATTTATTTTAGTGGATCAGAAGTTGAAGAGTCAAATTACGATTGCAACACTCCTTCAAGAAATTAAAGGTCTTGGTGTTTTTCTCTCTGCTCTATCTTTGCTCACCTAAATCGATACATTTTTTGCTATCGAAATGCATTTCAAGCTGAGATCTTTGTTCAGAATCACTAAGAGTGAGTGGTAAAGCAAGATTTCGAAGGAGTGCTCAGCCACAGTGTAACCTCAGATCTGCCAGCGAGGTCACCCTACACATACCACTAAAAGAGGATACTGGCCTTCCAATGTCCTGTACTTACTTCGAGGACACTTGCAAGAGGAGATTTGCAGCGACTATTTCGACCGTAGAATCTCCGAAAGTTCGAGAAGAAGGGATGCACCTACGAAATTTGTGAGGAATAATCAGCTTGTAGCGGGACTTATGTCTGGAAATACATTCAATTACCTTCGAAAATTGAAGTTAAATATAAAATTGAAATATATGCATTTGTAGCAATTTACGATTTAGAACAAATCATGTTTGAATTGAAAGCTCAACGCTTGAGAATGGGCATTTGGTCTTCCACAGAGTGCTGGTAGATTTGTGAAAATTTGTGAAATTTCGAATAAGGCATGTGTAAATAAAATTTATGTTTGAGAACTATTGGATCTGAAAGTTTGATTTGAGAGAATAAGGTTGCTGTTAGTTCGATAAGATTTCATCTGACTATGTGTGATAGTGACTGGTCACGTCCTTCTCTGTTCTAAAGCAATGAGGAGGCGAATCATAATAATATTATTTTGTTGAAGGAAACTGTTGAAACTGCAGAAAGAACTGGTCACTGTTGAAAGAACACACCTGCTTTTCTGGAAGAAAGGTTAGCAGATGGCTCAGTCGGCATCCGAGAGCAAATCAGACTCAACAAGCTTACACAAAGATTCCCAATAGAATCGCAAGTTCAAGTTGTCTCCCTGAATTACATTACAAAACAACTCTCTTTGGGTAGTGCTAGTCAGAAAATTATCAAGCCTCGAAACTCTCCACTTCTTCTACTCATATTTGACCTGCGGGCCCAGTTGGGAAAACAGCTATTTTTACAATGATTCCAAATCGCGACCACCTAATATTTTTACGACTGATGATTTTAAAAAAAGCTCCACGTATTACAACCATCATGCATTCTCCTTAAGAGATTGTCGCACGAACTTGGGCTACAAGTATTTCCACTTTTTACCCTCCCACCCCGCCAATGACGGGCTACCCGGGCGATCCTCCCTGCCGATGTTTGTAGAAGACTTAAAAGAATCCACATTCCGAAGAAGTAGCATTTTAGTTTCAGCGTTTAAACTCAGATTGTGAAAGGACAACAATGTACTTCAAGCAAGCGCGATATAAGAAATTGCTAGATTGGTGACACTCAGTAGAACTGAATACGAGTAGCTAAGTATCGTGCAAACTTTGTGGTGTTCTAGTGCTTTGTATGATTAAAAAAAAGTTGGTAGTCAACATTTGCATGGTACAGACTGTTCAGACTTTGATTCACACTGATTACTTTTGTGTACTAGAAAGTTTTCAATGTCCAAACCATAATTAAAATATTTGAAGCTGCTAAGTGTTTATTTCTATCATCTTTGAAGATTCAATTTTCGCGGAAAAGATATTTATAAACCAGATCCGCTATACATATGACTGTGTTAATGTCGAATCAAGGACTGTGTTGTAGATCACTTGCGATACATTCTACTCTCATTATACGTTATTTTTATAGCGCTGTCATTCAATTTCTCGAGACGTAAAATCTAGAATGTACGCGATAAAAAAAAACTAAGTGCTTTACCTAATAAAGTAACCTGACATCTACTTTAGCACATTCCACAGCTAACAATGGCTTGGCGTAAAAGTGCTTCACCCTTTGATAGCATCTCGTTCTCTGCGAGAGAAAAGCTGTTCATTGGACAGGCATATATACGAGGTTTGAGAGAGTGCTGCAGTCCGTAAATTCCGCATGGTTTTCTGTCCCACTTCCAGGAAACGACGGTAGGAGTGGGCCAGAAGCCCTGGTCGCAAGATCTTGCCTGCTTACAGCAGCAAAAGTAAATAGCTTTCTTCTCATGCGCCGAACTGAGCCCCGCAGCGCTGGGATATCCTTGGTTCACCAATGCTGCCCGGGCTGCCGTCTCCCTGCCAACTTTGGAAAGACTCAAAAAAGTCGAGAAGTCCAAATTGTATAACTGTGGATTCTTAGAATGTATCAGTGCCTTCTCCTGAAGAAGAAATTAGAATTGATGCGCAGTTTTATACTGATTTATGAGGTTTTATAAGTTGTGGCATTATCGTTGTATTATAGCTACAAAAATTATCAACGTAAAAACTGGAATAGAACTGGGGCAATTTTCTAGTTGTCTAGTCCTTAGATCTATCGTACACGCTGTGTATGTTTATGTTTCGCTAGAATGTACCTGAATATGCTCTGCAACAGAGCTGGAGCTGCCCCAGCTCGAAGCTCGTATACTTTCATAATTTCTTACTCATGGGAGCTAAAAATGAGAACGCTAAATCCAAGCACTTGTGTATGTAAGTCATTTATAGCAGCTTGAAGCAGTGTTTTCACCTTTCCAGAACCTTCTCGCCATGTTGACCCCTTATCGGTGCTTTTTCTGCGCGTGAAAATGGCAAGAATGAGCTGTGCTTCCCTTAGATTTTACGTTGTCAGACACTCGATGTGCAGCATAAGCAAAGGCAGTTCGAAGGCTCAAATCTTACGAGCGTGCAAGGTCATTGTTTGGGATAAGTGAACGCTGGCCCACAGAAAAGCTCTCGAAGCATTAAATCGAACTTTGCAAGATTTGTGGGAGAATAATCAAAATATGGGTGGTTTCACGGTGCTTTTGGCTGGAGACTTTCACCAAACATTGCCTGTCATTTGGAGGGCTACAGCAGCAGACGAGTTAAGTGCATGTCTTAAACTTCCGTGCTTTGGAGGTACGTGCAGAGGCTGACACTGAGAACGATTATGCGAGTACATCTGTTAAGCGACGTCACCGCAGGAAACTTTGCGCAGCAACTTTTAAGCCTTGGTGATGGCAGGTTTCTTAATAATCCTCAAGCAGACCTGATAAACTTTCCCACAGATTTTTGCAATTTGGTGCAATCTATTGATGAGCTCATAGAAAAAGTTTTTTCGGATATTGGAACCAACTACCGGGACCTAACGTGGCTCTCTGAAAGAGCTATCCTGACTTCCAGGAATGACTGCGTAAATTTCGTGAATCTTCGCATACAGAACAGCTTACCTGGCCCCGTATGCACGTACATCCCCGCGGGGAGGGGAGGGGATCTGAGAGGGGAACCGTCATATCTCGCTAGTCTATAAATCTTTCTTCTTCTTTTTCTGTCTTGGTTTTGAAGGTTCTCGTACACTGATACTTGCGTATAACAGATGCCAGGTTACTGCCATGCAGGATTAGATATTCACTTTTTCGTCTGATCCCCTGGGGATCCCCAGAGAATCACCTCACATTTTCAAAGCTATTTATCTTCCTGAAAACTCGACGAAAATGCTCTAAAAAATTATACTGTGGATATACTACAGTATTGCTAAACATCTTTGTGGTAGAAATGAGTGAAATCTCGAAATGTCAAAATCTTCTATGAACCGCTGCTCGCGAGCCAGGGATTATCGAAAAATCAAAATCTTCAGATTTTATTTCTTCTGTCGAAAACATGCTCAGCAGTATCGTAGTATATCTTCAGTACAATTTTGCAGCGTTTTCATTGATTTTTCAGGAAGATAGGTGACTTTGAAAATGTGAGATGATCCCCTGGGGATCCCCAGGGGATCGGAAGAAACAATGAATATTCAATCTAAAGCAGTAACCTGGCATCCATTATGCGCAGGTTTTAGGGTATGAGAACCTATACAAGCACGATAGAAAAGTAGAAAGAAAGATATCTAGATCAGCGAGATATGGCGCTTCCCCACTCAGATCCCCTCCCCTCCCCGCGGGGATATACTTGCATACGGGCCTTAAACTACAAATCCGTCAACGCTATGGTTGACGAGGACCAAGCAGTCAATCTTCCTGTAGAATTTCTAAACTTGCTTGAACCAGCGGGATTCCTCACTCACTTAAATGCTCAAATGTGAATTTATATTTAAAGTTGAATGTCTGTCAGTATGTCAGTCCGTATGTCTGTACGTATTTGCGGAATAGAAGTTTTTATTTCTGAACCGATTTGGACCAAACTTGGCACACATACACTTTGGACAGAGAGCGTGTTATAGGCTACTTTTTGTATCGATCGATATCGATTTTATCGATTTTTTGCAAAATTTGAGCTGCGGGGCTGGGAGTTGGCACAGGGGGGTAATTGAGCATGCTGATTACAAATATGTTATTGACAGGGCCGGGCGGAGCCGGGTTTGCCAACTAGTCTCCTATAATTCTGATGCGCAACATTAATCCTCCGATGCTGTGCAACGGCACGAGGCTATGCATTGAAAACTTGATGCCTCATGTCATCGAAGCGAGAATCCTAACTGGTACATTCACGGGAGAAGTCGTTTTCATTCCCCGCATACCCTTAATTTCCACTAACCTGCCCTTTAAATTCAAACGACCGCAATTCCCCGTGAAACTTGCGTTCGCAGTGTCTATAAACAAAGCCCAAGGTCAGTCCTTAAGGGTAGCGGGTGTTAGTTTGGAGCGTCCTCGCTTTCAAAAAATTGTGGGCCAAACACGTTTCTAGGCTGAAAATCTGTGCCAGATATTGCACTTTTACGGATAATCCTCCTATTTACAAAAGATAATGTAGAATTTCTGCAGGTGCAAGAGGTCATCAGAAAGAGCTTAGAAAGCGTTTTCAAAAGATATGTCAATGACATGCCCACGGACTTCAAGGTACTGCAATACAAATTTGGATGGTGATCAAAAAAAGTATGTCTGCTTTTTGAAGGGCGGCGCGAAATATGTAGGATATGAACTGCAGGTTGCTGCCAGAGAAAACGTGCAAAATCTTTATACAAATGTACCCTTACTGCTGTATGTTTGTTGTTTATTCAAAAAAAAATCATTGAAATTGTAAAAAAAAGTTGAAGTGTCCCACTACTTCCCGATCACCCTAATAGAACAACTTATAAATGAAGCATTTGAGTAAAGTGCGGTTTACATTTAAAATCAGCGAGTTCTCTAGCCAGGTCTAAAAGTTTTTGGCTTGTTTGTTTTCTTTTCTCAGGCAAGATATTTCTCATTGGTCTCATATCATTCCCAAATTTTTACCATAATCCTACTGTAATAGAGATGAGCAATTCACTTTATTCTATAGATTTAATTGTAAGTTGAAGCCAGCTCTACAGAATCATACCTACATTTCGTCGAAAGGCGTCAAAGCAAGGGAGTATTAACGACCAAATAGTATGCCATCTTTCGAACCACCATGTATAGTTGTTTTTATTGATATGAATTACCGTAACTGTCGGAAACATTTATCTTCTTCTCTCCAAAAAAGATGATGTCAAGCGCTGATAAAGCACATATTCTACCCAGACGCCAAACGCTGATATAGCAGATACTTTCTGCTCAACAAGATGCTCTCACAAAATGGCAGCAATTCAGCTTGCCAATTTTTGTTACTCGAAAGATTTGAGACAAATAATTTACATTGAGCTTTTCATAATAACCGTCAAATTACATAGACCTTGGAAAAGTATATAGTGTGTGCCTGATTACTGTAAATTTGTATGAAATTTTTGAAATTCAAGGATAGCAGCTTTGGTTTTCAGTATACTGGTTGCGCGGTCACTTTGCATTTGATAGACTTTTTGATAGTAATAGTGCAACGACAGATGAAATATACAAGACTAGCTGGCTTACCCCGCTCCGCCGTATGTTCCGATTAGAAAATTCCATTTCTGAATCGATCGGAACCAAACTTGGCACATATACACTTCGGGCCCCGGCGGGTGTCACAGTCCACTTTTCGTTATCGATCGATGTCGATTTTATCATTTTTTTGCTTCTGTTCAGAAATGGTTCGGTTAAAAAATGGAATTTTCTATTCGGAACATACGTACAGACAGACAGACAGACAGACAGACATACATACAAACAGACATTCAGCTTTATATATAAGATGGTATTAGATGCTGCTAATATTCCACTCGCTCTCGAAATTGTCATCAAAATCGAGTTCTTCGCTTTGTATACGATGGTTGAGGGCTTTGGCTGAATAATCGTTTGACCAGGACTCCATATCATTCGTAGATTGCATAGAACTTCAGTAATGGTCAGATCGTACTTTCAGGGAGCTGATTCCATCGCCATATCGTACGTACTGCCGCTTAGGCTATAGCCAAAATTTTTCTTAAAACTTCACAATTAATCTTCAGTGAAAAAACTTAAGCCGCATTTTTTGCTTCCTAAATGATGCAAATGTTTCATTTTCTAGCAAGAATTGCGAGGTTTATTTGGAGGGTGATACATTTGTGCAAATGTTTCACTGTTATTACTCAAGGTATGTGTTGCTATGACACATTTACATAGATTGCGCCCCTTCGCAACCTTGCAGGCTGACCAGCATTTCTAAATTTATCATATTCTCAGAATAGATGATTGCATTAAGGCTCACATTTTCTTACGAGCTGCAGCGCATTTCTTTCATGCAATCTTGGGTCTCGAATACATATTTTGGGACAAACCCAACTTTAAGAAAAGTGACCAGCAATGCTTTTTCTCGGCTTAAAACATAACAATACGAAGAGGAAGCAGATTTCAAGTGCATTACCCTACAGCAGAAGAAAGAGATTTTGTTCCGGCCTTTATACAGTCACCAGGTAAAACCTCTTCCAAAACTGCAGTCTTTGCGGTGTTGATTAATTGAAACTTTCGGAGATGTTTCCTTTCATCTTTTCAGAAAAAGAAGATAATTTTAAGTGCTGTTATTACCAATACTTACTGCCCACTAAGATACCAAATGATTCGAGATGCTTTTAACTGATTAACACTCGAAATATTATAAAGTAGAATGTTCGATCATTCTGCAATATGTGAGAATATTGAAAACATGAAGAACAATCCTTTCTGATTTTTGAAACAAGTGAATTAATAAAATTCTTTCCTATATACAACAAAAATATGATTGATTAAACACTGCGAAATGGCGGAGCATACATTTGCAAATGTTTCGAAGTTTTATCTATATTTTGCCGAATTTTCGAGGAATCAAGAATGTTCACAAAACTTTGAGAATGAGCTTACCATTCATCGGCGGCATATCGAGCTGATTGTCTAGTAGGTACGAATTACTTTTATCAGAATTATAACCGACGAGCACTGATGAAATTGTGGGACGTTTTAGTAAAAAAATAACAGATCATCGTACTTATGCCGATACATTTTTTTGTCATTTTTACTTCCTCATTGCTCCACCCTTTATGTGAAATTAGGTGGAGGTAAGGTTCGTGCTGAATTTCATGTTTATATGAACTGCCGTTGAGGCAACAGCTAGGAAATAAACGACTATTCTGTTTAAATAGAATTCAATGCTTACAACAATATTATTGAAAAGTTAGAATTGTAAGACACAAAGACAGCTGAATGAAGGTGGTATTTACCGACAACAGGAATCACAAATTCTTTGCTAATTTTCTGCGTTAGCATTTGCTACCTGTTCAGTTTAGATTTTCATAGTGCACATCATCACAAAGGAGTTTCAACATATCAAGACACACTAGCGTTTCATTGACTTAAGTATCTGTTTATGCGGAATAAAATGAGTGCTACACATGTATGTCACACTTCATCACAGAACGTCAACACTTGATCCTAATACCACTCGCGATCTGTACCATGAAAACTGATAACGGTATTTTGAAAAGTCTCTCAAAGGAGAGTGCAGAGGTATGATGATGCCTCACAAAACGCAGCGATAACGGTGATGCAGATAAGAAACTCTGACGCTACTTTGCATTGTGGTGAAAGGCGCTATTATCTTATAAATAAAGCTGAATGTCTGTTTGTATGTCTGTATGTCTGTATGTCTGTATGTCTGTATGTCTGTAGTCTGTCTGTCTGTCTGTCTGTCTGTACGTATGTTCCGAACAGACAATTCCATTTCTGGACCGATCCGGACCGAACTTGGCATACATGCACTTCGGGCCCGGCGGGTGTCATAGGCTACGTCATCGATTCGTGTCGATTTTATCGATTTTTTGCAAAGTTCACTTATGGGCTCGGAGTTTGCACAGGGGCGTAATCGAGCATGGAGATTCCGAATACAATATTAGTTTCAGGATTACCGATTACTTTATCGATTTTAACGATTTTTTGCAAAGTTTGGGTTACGGGGATGGGAGTTGGCACAGGGGGGGGGGGGGGTAATCGAGCATGTTGGTTACGGGTTCGATACTGGATTGGGGCTATTTGGCTATCCGGGCCCCAAAATTTTTTTGTCGTAGAGTTTGCTCAAATTTAGTGTACAAGGGTTATTTTAAAGCCAGCGGCTCGGCAGAATGACAACTTTGGAATATTCATCATTCTCGAGTCCCCTGGATGAGCTAAGTCCAATACTGTACTTTGCAGCTTCAAAAGATATCAATAACCCGCTTTCCCAGACGTGAAAAGCGCTATTTGAAGGCGGACCGCGTAACTACTCTCTAGAGCGCGATTGGCTCGTGGGTACGCTGGGTACAGCATCTCCACTCACGAGCCAATCGCGCTCTAGAGGGTAGTTACGCGATTTGCCTTCAAATAGCGCTTTTCACGTCTGAAAAAGCGGGTTGATATCTTTTGAAGCTGAAAAGTACAGTATTGGACTTAGCTCATCCAGGGGACTCGAGAATGATCAATATCCCAAAGTTGTCATTCTGCCGAGCCGCTGCCTTTAAAGGCCGGGCATACTTCAAGCAATTTCAATCGCGACGCGATTTGGCAATAATCCAAGTGTCCATAACTCATTGTAAGCATATTATGAATGTACAAAAAATAGGACATTTTATCAGTTTACGTAAGTTATACATACTATGCATGTGCAGTTTGCTGATTGCTATGAATCCGAAGACTTTTGGCGAATTGCCATTTCGCGTCGCAACTGAAATCGCGTAAAGTATGTTCGGCCCTTTACATACTGACTAGGAATGACAATGAAGGAAGGCAATTGTACACAACATATGAATAGTTTTTTCGAAAGAAGTTCTAAGTTTTAAATAGACACTTCAATGTAAACCCCCTATCTTCGAGCCCAACGATTGGAAAGGTCTTGCAGCGGAAGCCCTAATGACAGGCCGACAATCAGAGCCCACCGCCGTCCGTTGGCCCCGCCTCCGGAGTATATAAGTCGGCGGGCTCCGAGGTCGCCTCATTTCATCAGCATCAGTTATGGAAGTTGTAAGGATTGAGGCATTGAATTTATTTTAATGCATCAGCGTTATCAACGGCGAACAACTCGTGTTCAGTGATGACAAAATTTGCAAGACACTGCGTGAGGCACCCCCGAAAAGACCGAGGGCGGGTCGTCAGCAGCACCTAGAATAGATTAATATGCCTTCGGCAAAAAGGAGGTAAGTTGATGGAAGTGGCTGTATTGACTAAACCTTTTTGTAGATGTTCGCGTCCGAGTCCCACACGAGCGCCTAAACCAGCACCAGCCAAAGCCAGCACTAGCACATCGATCCAGCCACTGGATTTATGGTCAGCCCAGAAGCGAAGTCGGACCAAGGTCTCGAGTGTGTAGTGAAGGCCAGCGCATCCGAAAGCAGTAAAACAAGCTGTTGTTCGCAACATGTTCCACTGACGCGAATGTATGTACGGGTACACAAGAACGTTTTCAGATTACTGGCTTCACAAATTGCGCGAGACAATGCCTACATGTTGCAGCCTTTCGCTTTTCACAAGGCCTTGAAGTTTGCCAGCAATAATAGTCACTCGAATAACAACGAAATAAGGTATTTCTATGCATACCCTTCATTTCTGATGCAGTGAGCTCAGCAATCAAACGATGTGTGGTACGAGCACAACTACAAGATGAAGTCATAGTGGTAAACATTCCGAATGACAATATAAAGAAACAGTTAGTGAGGAATAGATTGTACGATGTTGAGTGTCTTTCGGAAAACTGCGTCGTTTGCCTATATGGGAAAATAGGCGATTGCGCGAAGTTAGGGGTGGTTTACCAGTTGCAGTGTCTGAGTTGTGGCGCTTTATATATTGAAGAGAAGGGTAGAATGCTGAGAATGAGATTAAAGGAGCACTTAATGAATAAAAGGCGAGCGAATGCAATGTCGCCGTTGGGAAAACATAAGATAGAAGCACATAACGGCGGTGAATTTGATGTAAAATGCACAATTCTATCATACGAGGCAGAAATTGTAGTACGAAAAAGTATGGAAGCGGCATGGATTTCCGTTAGGAGTCCAATCATGAATACTAAGACTGAATGCTTATTGATAGCGACCGAACTCTTGCCGTATCTGTCGATATGTGAGTTACAGCCTGCGCATAAATAAAGATCGATCCACTGAGCAGCTCTCAGTGTTGTCCGTGTCCTCTGTGCGGCTACTGACTTCCTCACTAACACCACCTCAGACAATCGCCGGGGGCAGGCGGGCACCGGAAAAATAGATTGCTGACCTCTCGCACCCCGCTCGCGGATTTTTTGGAAAGCAATCAGGACTTTTCGGAAGACCGCTTGCTAAGTTCTCGATTTCTCAGAGATTCAGCAATATATCTACAAAAGATAAGAGCGAAAAAAATTTAACAGGCGGTCTCTCAAAAATCCGCTGACTCATCAAGCGGTCTTCCAAAAAGTCCTGATTGCTTTGCAAAAAATCCGCGAGCGGGGTGCGAGAAATCAGCAATCTATTTTTCCGGTGCCCGCCTGCCCCCGGCGATTGTCTGAGACGGTGGCTCAGAAGTCAGTTTCTACACTGTCGTGTATCTCAGTACGTTGCGCGCGAGGCGAAGTCTAGACTCGCTGATGTTTCGTGATGGCGTTTGGCGGTATTGTCTCCCAGATTCAAACTGCAATCTACTTCAGTCCTCCAAAGACGACGACTGTGTCGAAACGTAAGGTCGAATAAAGATACCACCGTATAAACCTGGGTCCGGCATACTAACACACAAAATTACTACATCAGAATGCCCAGGTTCAGAGAAGAGAGAACATGGAACTTACTGACTAAAATACAGCCGCGCTTTTCCTCTCTTGTACGCGAAGCTTTGTCGCTTCGCCAACGGGTGTTGCAGTTCGTCAGTCGGTGATATTTCTGCAGCGATGCAAGAAGAACGATCTCCTTCCCGCTTTCATTTCGAGGAAGAAGTTAGAAAATTACCTGCGGTCTTTCCGAAAATGACCCGAAGATAAGAGCTTTACACAACAATATGATGAAGATCGTTATCAATCAAGACAACGAATTTTGTACAATACATTGTTGAAATGTAAAGCTAAAGAATTGTGTTGTAAACGTTATTTACCTGTAAATGTTTGGAAGGAGATCGAGAGCGGATCGAAGTCAATCTGCAGTTCAATCCGGTCTAACGCCAAAGCTAGACTCTGCTCGAAGTACGACCGACTTTTGAGCACACTACGTGAGACACATTTCGATGTCCAAAAATGTTCGACCGATGACCACCGAATTGAGAAATTCTAACTCCAAATGAAGACAAGAGCGAGTGACCGTCGGTAACGTTCAATTATCACCAAATGCGAAAGAATTTTTGAGCCTCGGACCATCATTTTCACCGTCTCAAAACGTTAGTGCTTCCGTTTGCCGTAAGGTTATGGGAAACCTATATTGACTACGGTACATGCTAAGGATTAGAGCTAAACAGGAAAGTAACCCACGGCCCTTACCATCGGCCACGCAACAATTGCCATCATTGCTTTTCCTCGCTCCTTCTATAAACAGTCAGATCCGGTACCTTCCGTCGATGCTAGATTTCGCGTACTCTCAAGTGAGATTTTGAGCGTGTTTGAATAGATTCAAACACGTACGTTATAGCAACTTGACGCGAGAACAGTTTCGAGGGTTCAAAAAGTACGCGAATCTCTGGAAGACCATTCTATTCGTGCTTCCGTTAGCGACAAAGGAGGTGATCTGGTAGTAATGCCGCAAACATTAGATAGACAGATTGCAGAATTACATCTCTTTGATGTGACGAATATAACAGCGCTGCACTAAGAAAGATTGCCAGATACAATGCAGAAGACTGAACAAGTTTGGGTCAGCGCAGCAAGATCTGTAGGATTAGCCGAGAAACTTGTTACCAGGTTAAAACTGGATAACTCAGTCTGCCCAGTGTTCTACCATCTCGTGAAGACCCATAAAGTAACAACAAGCTAGCTAACCCCCATGTCTGCGACAACTTTCAAAATACGATCGATTATGGAACGTGGGAGCGACACAGCACCACTTTAGCAAATGCACGAAAATTTCCGTTTTCTTGATTTCTAACAAAGGAAAAAATACGCACCGCCGTATATAGATGCCTTATGCGGATTGTATTTACGTGAGCAAGTTAGAATTTTCGTAAGATTTTTACGAACTGAGTTATGATTTTTCTCAATTTTTCGGGCAGTTGAATCTTTTTAGTTTTTGGCTCGAAACTCTTGGTGTATCAGAGCCTGTTGCTAGCAAGATAGCCATCTTGTAGAGCTTGCTTTGCTCTGTCGAAGAGTACCTTGCAACCTATTCAAAATGGGGATATATGGTCCAACTTCGGCTGTTCCTCAGACAATCGCATCGGGAAGTTCGCGGTTGCTTACTCGACCACCAATCATCCATGCCGCGAGCTGCCCGGTATAAACCGAAATTGGACCCGATAAATGACCGCGGTGCACCCTGTAGGCGCCCGATAGTTGACCCAAGTAGCATGCTTGTGAGGCCTAGGGAGAGTGAAAAATTTTCTGGTGTGTCTTTCATGACAACGACTTGAGCACAAATTGAGCAACTTGTTAGCTCATCGGTCGACATCATCTAATGTCGATATTACTCATCCGACTGTTGAGGTTTATTTCATCAACATAAAAATTCAACTCTGTCAGATAGGACCAAATCCGAGAAGCGATACCCAGCCTCATAAACACTTAGGGTAGCCTCATCGCTGCGACGTACCTCACGAGGGTTGCGCCTTGAACTACAGCGTGTAAGAAGTGCGGCCTTTGATAGGGCCCGCGGCCCGCCGAGTGAGGTGGTTGGGCCGCGACCTTCCCGGTAATCTCTTCCCGATTTCAACTTTGGCCGCGGCGTTCCCGGTAAAATATACATAGGCCGCGGCGTGTGCGGCTGAAATTTTAAGGGCCGCGGCGCGCCATGTAACACGCTTTGAGGCCGCAAACTTTCCGATGCAATTGTCTGAGTCAATAATCTTGGCATTGTAGTAGATATTGCTGTGTCGTCTCTTTGAGCAGCAACCAAGATGTTATAACTTTTAATCAATCGGCCAACGTTTCGGCTTTTTCGCCTTCGTCAGAGCCTGAAAAGTCGAATGTATAAGTGACGCATCCACTCAGACGCCAACATCAAAGCTCAAGATATCATTCAATCCGTGAACAGTACGAAAGCCAAGGTAGATTAACGGATCGCCAGAACTCACCTTAGATGACACAACAGGAGGCGCATTGAACACCGAATGTGGGATATGTACCTCCACCTCTTTTTATAACAGCCGTGTGACCTGGCCTCATATCAAAACCTACAGAGGGATTGGTATGGCGCGAGTTCATCAGTTACCGCCAGGCACTCTTCCTTCCGGTTCATTTTTGGACACTTGGCGTATCCAGAAGGCCTCCAAAGTTTTGCGCGCCAGCAGTTCGGGCTCGTAGGTCAGTATCTTGACTCCAATTTGTACCTCGGCGCTTTCATGCTGCACGATGCGATGACTACCTAAGGGTGTTGATGGTTTTAACTTATGCAACCCGTCCAGGTGTTCCTTGATGCGTGAGCAGAGGGGCGGCCCGTTTCTCCTATGTATGTCTCATCACACGATAAGCATGTGATGAGATACACTACTCCCGAAATCATACAGTCGCCCTCCTTACCGTAGACAAATTACACAGTTAGGCGTCAAGCATGTGCGATCGTATGATCGACGCCAGTCGACCAGTCGCCGTTTTAGATTGGGCGGCGGAATATCGACCACCCTAACGCTGTCTTGCAAACCCGCCTGTATACGCAGCGCCGCACCGCAGTGCTAATTTCGTCAGAGATGAACGGCAAGCAAAACGCGATTATTGTTAGTGTCGTATCCAGGAAGCTGGTACTGGCTCTACGACCTGCTAATACGTGTGGGTTAGAAGTAGGCTCTGCACCAGCATCCATTAGACTTGGCAACTTGAGAAGCTAAATCCATAGAGCAAATCCGTTCTTGGATACCCGAAGAAACTTTTGCTGCTGTTCGATTCATATTACCTATAATTGCTTTCTTAAGCTTTGGGTGCGCGGACAGATAATCTTATATATAAAGCTGAATGTCTGTTTGTCTGTCTGTCTGTATGTATGTATGTATGTATGTATGTATGTATGTATGTATGTATCAGTGGCGTACCGAGGGGGGGGGGGGGGCGGGGGGGGCGCGCGCCCCCCCCGAGAATGGGTCGCGAAATTTTTGAAAGTTACTTATATGGGTTATAAAAATGTGCAAGTGGCTTGTTTATTTTTGTAAATAAGAAAAATAATTTTTAAAAATTTTTAAAAATTCAAATTAGCCTTGTAAAAAAATTTTTTTCGGGGGCGTGGCTGGCGCCACGCCCCCTTTTTCCAGATTTTAGGGGTCGGGGACCCGAAAAAACTTTAGGAAGCACCCCCAAAATTTTTTCGGAGTGCGTGGCTAACGCCACGCACCTTCTTTAGAAAAAAATTTTTGTCGCGCCCCCCCCGAGCCGAAATCCTGGGTACGCCACTGGTATGTATGTATGTATGTATGTATGTATGTATGTATGTATGTATGTATGTATGTGTGTACGTATGTTCCGAATAGAAAATTCCATTTCTTTACCGATCCGGACCAAACTTGGCACACATACACTTCGGGCCCCGGCGGGTATCATAGGCTACTTTTCATCATCGATCGATATCGATTTTCACCCCACGGGGGTGATCAGCATGCTCGATTACCTCCCTGTGCCAACTCCCAGCCCCCGTAACTCAAATTTTGCAAAAAATCGATAAAATCGACATCGATCGATAACGAAAAGTGGACTGTGACACCAGCCGGGGCACGAAGTGTATGTGTGCCAAGCTTGGTCCGGATCGGTTAAGAAGGAATTTTCTGTTCGGAACATACGGCGGAGCCGGGTAAGCCAGCTAGTGTACCAGTATGTTTTTACAGCTGGGTTTGCGGTACCATTTTGTCTTATATTCCCCACCCGTCAGGCGCACTTGTACGTTCAAGAACGGTAGCCAGTTTTCATGTGGTTTTTCCCGCGTGAACTTGATGTTTGCGAATTGCTGATTGAGGAGATTGAAGCATATATCCATCTCGGTTTGAGTGGGACAGATTATGCAACAATCATCGATATAGCGACATTACAGCAATGGCTTTCTAGTAAGCACGGGCGCTTCCACTTTGGACATGAAGACGATGGCTAGCGCTGGAGCTAAAAGTTGTCCCATAGCCAAACCCCTAATTTGCCTGTAGTAATGACCCGACCAGCGAAATATGGAACAATTCAAGCACTCCTTTAGAAGGGTCATGAGCCAATGCTAAAGCCGTACAGACTAAGAGAAGCTTTGTGCTCCAGTAGCAATTCGTAAACAGCTTGCAACGCCGCATCATTTGAAACATTCGTATAAAGCGATGTTACATCGAATGATTCTACCACGCAACCAGAGAATATGTGCTCGTCGCGAAGCTTTTCGAGGAGCATATTTGTATTAGTCAAATGAGCGGGGACAAATTTTAGCAACTGTACTAGTATGATGTTAAGAAACCAGGCAATCCTATCGGTGGGGCCTGAAACGCTGCTGATTATTGGTCTGACTTATAATCGCGCGGGTTATTAGAGGTTAAACCTGCATTAGGAGGCTTGTGGGTTTTTATGAGCGTATAGAGGACAGGGCAGGTAGGCAAATCGCTTTTGAGGCGCGTAATGATGTTCTTAGGTAACCCCGCTGAACGTGCTATATCTACCCATGACCTATTTAGATGGCGGTATTGCTTGGCGAACTCGGCTGCAGAGGATGGCTGACAAACACTGTCATCCATTAGATGGTTTCGTGTGACTGCCATGTCTAACTCGCATGTTAGTACCACAAACTCTCCCCCCTTGTCGCTGACAGATATTTTAATCTCTAATAGATAATATATGACTTATTGCGGTTGGAAATCAAAACCTGCATTAACTTCCGGACAACCTAATTTCTCGCTTTTTGTAGAATTTGCAGGATTCATAATCGCATCTCTGAATTCGATGGATATCAGCTGTACTTCAAAATGAAAAGCATCACAACTTACTGTGATTCACCTCTTTATGGCAGACATTACAGCACTCTGAACGAGCCATCTGGCTTCGTTCCCAACTAAGAAAGCTAACAGAGCCGCATGGATCTTCGCTTGCCTCGACTGCATCTTCCAAAACGAATAAAAGCAGCAGCATCAAAGCGATGGCGCATCTTTTCTCTAAGGCAAGTATACAATACCGCTAATAAATCTTCAAAGAGGTCGCCGCATGCCGCACTTCACTGGAATCAGCGTCGCATCCGCATCATAGGTGCGATAGGGGGAGCCGGGATCTCCCCAGGTGAAGGGGGTCTTGGCTGTTCCCGACCTTCCAGGGTGAAGGGGGTATGCGAGTCTAGGGGGGGGGGGGGAGGAAGAGAGAAAAGGTAAGA
This sequence comes from Cylicocyclus nassatus, assembly GCA_958299035.1. Taxonomy (NCBI): domain Eukaryota; kingdom Metazoa; phylum Nematoda; class Chromadorea; order Rhabditida; family Strongylidae; genus Cylicocyclus; species Cylicocyclus nassatus. The sequence continues at coordinate 73,914,288 of CATQJL010000316.1, forward strand.
AAGCGTGGTATGAAAAGCTCTAATTTGTACCTTATTTAGGCACAAATTGAAAAAAAAATTTAAAAATTTTCAAAAGAAATTCAAAAATTTTTAAAAAATTTATTATGAAGATCTGTGCTCCTGTTTCACTGCATCAACAAAAAAAGCAATAAGGTTTATCCCAAAAGATGTACAAGTTAGGAACAACTTCATTTCCTGCGCATCATCATCAACAATATCACTATCGCTAACGTCAGAGACAACAAATTCGGTGCCTGAAAAAATCTTCTTCTTCCTCCAAAAGGTCATCGGAGTGGAAGTAGAATTGCGTGCAAAGCGTTCTAAGCCAAAAATGGATTTGAAACTTTCTTCTTCTTCTAAGCACTTTTGTGATTTTTTTCCTGACCCTCTGGTAGCATCAGGAAGTCAGCAGGTAGGTGACCAGCTTCTTCATACCATCTTTTAGGATATTTCAAAAAGTCATACGGTAACAGCCTCTGGACCACCTATACCAATCCTTCAAATGAAGTTTTTAGATAACAATGTGTTTAGTAGAAGGTTGTCAAATCTTAAGTATTTGCATAGATGCTCTATCGTTGTACGACTTCTGTGTTGTGTTCTGATAACAGAGTAGATAGAAAATTTCTTTCTTCACCTCTGCCGTGCTAGTCGGAATGGAAACTAGTTTTGCTAGTAAGTCCATCAGATTTTTGCGGTAAGTAATGGGAAAAGAGCCAGATCGCATATGCTTTCGCAACACGAGAAGGAAATAGCGCATACTTTTTTGGGCCTTTTCGAACTCTGACTTCACCTCCTCTGGCATACTTCCTGTTAACTGACGAGAAAGCTGCTCAACTTCTTCTTCAACAGCATCTGCGGAATAGCCGAAAAAAAGTAGATACTAAGCTGCGCGTTGGTTTTTTTTTTCAATATCATAGGTCATAATGTCACAAGGCGAATAACTTCCAAAAGCATGAAGCACAGAGTTGGGTTCGCACTCCAGCCGGGATCTAAGTGCAGTAACTATGCTTTGTACCAACACCTTCCTTTTGTTCATATCCATGTTTGTGAATTTAGAGTTGAATTTTTCAGCAAACTGAAGATCAGCAATGGACTTCCTGGACATTTCCTCATTGAAACTAGACAATCTGCTTGGATTCCTTATGCACGAAATCAGAGAGTTTCGCTCAATTGTCAACTCTGTGTCAATGTCGACAACATTTTCGTCGGCGTAAGATTCTCCTTCTGCCTCGCTATTGAACTGGAACACATGCGAGTCATCTGCAATTTTGTAAAGTATTCTGTCTGCCGTTTCCTCTTCAAACTGCCAACCTTTCCAAAACATTGAGGGATAATTTAATAACATGTTATTCTTCTGAATGTCTTAAAGTTTTTGATTCATTGAACCCAACCACCTTCTCTACAAATTAGGTAAGGTGAGTCTAGCGCGTTTTCATGAAAGTGACCTTCTTCAGCACTAGGTTTACAGAGTATAGATTCCAGAAATGGGCAGGTTTTTGTGTGAAGGTGTGAAAATTTACCAATCTCCCATAGTTTTTTGAGTGTGCGCTAATAATGATGGCATAACTGTCAATCAAAAGCGCATTTTTTACCAAAAAAACATAAACATATAACAACGATAAGGACGCTGAAATAGACGCGTTCGCTTACGTTCCCGTTAGTGCTGATAACGATGTCAATCCGCAGCACATTTTTTACTATTAACTTGCTCCACCTCGCTCTTATTAGGTCGTCCCGAAAGTTTTTGCGCACGATTTTCAAAAAATCATAACTTCTGATTTTTCAAACCGATTTGACTGCTTTCACTTTTATGTGAAACGGAAGTCATGCTCTTCATAAAGACTTTTCAGCTGCTTAGTAATGGTCATCTGTTGCATAGATAGGAGCGATCGAAGAAAAATGGTAAAAATTTTATTTTTCTGTGTGTCATAATAAATCGGAGACTTGCAACAAAAATCGGAGCAGTCAATACTGTAGGATCTTTCACCAGCTCTTTCTAACAGTGCAAAGTTTGCGCCGATTGAGCGTCTCCATGAAAAGTTATTGTTTCCCTGAAAAATGCCAAAATAAATCAAATGCGCCTTTTTGTATTGCTTGCTCGGAAAGCATAACTTTTCATTGAGACGCTCAATCGGAGCAAACTTTGCACTGTTAGAAAGAGCTGGTGAAAGGACCTACAATACCGATGCTCCGATTTTTGTAGCATGTTTCTGATTTTTTATGACCCTACACAAAAATTCAAATTTTGAGTGATTTTGGTTTTGAGCTTCTATCTATGTAACAGATGACCATTACTAAGCAGCTGAGATGTCATTATAAAGAGCATGACTTACCCTTTCAAATAAATATGAAAGCAGTCAAATCGGTCGAAAAAATCAAAAGTTATGAATTTTTGAAAATTGTGCGCAAAAACTTTCGGGACGATCTATACAATGTGTTGGCTTTTATGGGTTACCGGAGAAAATGATTTTTAGAGCCGGGAAGCAAAGAAGCCCTAACATGCTGTATACCATTCGAAAGCTGAGATCATGGAGAATCGACGTAGACCGTCGACTTTTTTCTAGGTCTTCTGTGCCGCGAGATATGAGGGATTTTATGTGCTTCAAAAATTAACTGATTTTGTGTCCTCACTTTCTGCTCTCCAAATGAATGCTACGAGAAAGTCGACGGTCTACGTTTGTTAATGAAGACTTGCTCTTTAACACAGATAGATAAGCAGCAGTGATTAGGTCTTTATTTGGCAGAAATCTGCTGTTGAAAATGACCATGTTTTCAGATAAAATGCGGTGTATCTCTCGGTAGAGGGGGGCTAGAAAGAAGTCGACGGTCTAGGTCGAATCCCCTTTTCCTGAGCTTTCGAATGGTATATAGGTTGCTGGGCGAAAAAACGGACCAGTTTTCAAAAATGGGGTGGAGATATTTACTATTAGCTTGCTCCAATCCGGCTCCACCAATGTATTGGCTTTTATCGGTTACCGGAGAAAATGATTTTTAGAGCCGGGAAGCAAAGAAGCCCTAACATGCTGTATACCATTCGAAAGCTGAGATCATGGAGAATCGACGTAGACCGTCGACTTTTTTCTAGGTCTTCTGTGCCGCGAGATATGAGGGATTTTATGTGCTTCAAAAATTAACTGATTTTGTGTCCTCACTTTCTGCTCTCCAAATGAATGCTACGAGGATAAATAAATAATATAAATAAAGATAAGTACCGTTTCTTTTGTAAATTTATGAGTGTACTTGTTGTTTGAGGTACTTAGCCTGCAAAACCTTTTAATAACGATTTTTATCATATTCTCAGAGTACAATACCAATCTCAGCCCAGGTGAAGGGGGTCATCGGGAGTTTGGCCTCAAAGTGAAGGGGGTGAGATCCATCACTCCCCCTATCGCAACTGTGATCCGCATATCTGGCTTCAGAATAACCGAATCTAAAGAGACCGTTTGACTCATCTCGGCAAGGCGCATCTTCTAATATATTGTACTACCATAGTCTCTCTGACTGTGGTAGGACGTTAGGCAGACATACCAATTTCTTTGCTATAGCTTAGATGTTTGCTCAAGTGCTGGCAACCACATTCACAATAATTTGCTGCTAGCGGCACACTGCAGGGTTCTGTAGTATCAAGGTAAAACATTTGTTCTAGAATATGCTTAGTATGATTACGGTAATTGTTTCTGTATGCTGCTAATGGCACAGTGCGCAGACGCGTGAGTTTACGACAAGGTTAATTTACGCGGATGTAACTATAATGTTGCTTGTGCGTAAATCCACGTGCATAGGCAGTGAATAAATTATCCAAGCAGCATATCAGCCTTACTCTAGGCAGAGTTTAGAATAAATCATCGGAAAAGTGGCTTTTGCCGTACCTTTACAGTTTGCCGGCGAAATGCCACTAACAGCAATCATAGTAATGTTGTTATCAGCATAATGAGTAATCCATCTGAGCGAAAATCCTGAGAAATTGGTAAAAATTGGCGGTCTACCTTACGCCTACCGTACCCGGCAGGCCGTCGCACTTTTATGTACCAAAAGATGTGCCTCGCCTCGCCGAGCTCGAAAGTGCCCATAGATTCATTCGTCCATTCCGGAGCGAGATTTGGCGATGCGACGCGGATTCTGGTGGACTGCGGCAGAATGCGTGGGAGTGCGCCAAATGCACTTTTCTGACGAGTTTTGAGTGGCATCCAGATTCACATAAATATGATAAATTCTAAATTCATCTCTCAGTGCTTTGAGAAATCAAAGCTATTCTTTGCAAGTTTTGTATCCAGTAGTTCAAATTCTATTTAGCAGAAAAAAAAAGAAACTAGAGTTCTCTAACTCAGATAATCGCAAATGACTTCCGGGGAAAATTTCTAAAACTTCCGGGGCTGACGCTCCTATTGTGTCGTGTGGCTGAGCTTGCCCTACCTGGCTCCTTACTTGGCAGCTATAGGAGTGCCCCCGCCCCCGGATGTTTTAGAGTTCAGTTTTCCCCGAAAATCATTTGCGATTGTCTGAGAATGCTTGCAGGTCAAAAACGCTTCCACTACTCAGACAATTCGCCAGAGCTTCCGCAGGACAGGCAAAGTTTGCGGCGGTTCCGCAGGATTTTCTTTACTATTAAAAAAAGTAGAAAGTTGAAAATAAGAGTTTCCGCGAGATATTCACGTCAGACTGGCTGAAAATGGGAAATTCCGCTGAGTTTTTCACAAAGTGCAGCGGTCCCGCAGCACTTTGATATGCCGGTACTTCCGCTGGGTTTTGAATATGTTGTCTAATATGATGATGCCTCGCCAACGACTAGAGTGCATTATCGAATATGTTAGTCGGAGTGCAAATGAGAGTTAATGAGTCTCACAGTCAGCAGAGTATGGTTCAAATCTCGCTCAAATGTACTCTTTTGCTGTTGTGGTTCGCATTCTTCGAGCTTCTGCAGCACCTCATTTGAGAACTTCCGCAGCACGTTTACGGAACTTCCGCAGGTGACCCGGCGGAACTTTTCCGAACGTTTTGCGGAAGTTCCGGTCAGTTGTTTGAGTAGCTTTCCAAACGCTCCATTTTGTATGATCTGCGGTGTGAAAGCCACAAAGTATGATGCATCTGCTATATGGAAAACGTATTCGAAAAATTCATCTCTTGTTTATTTTTTGTTGTTTCGAAAGCTTTTTCCAATTAATTTTTCAGCTGCAGGCTCAAGTAAGTGCAGTTCCGAGCATTTCCTTAACAGGCATCAAATTGTCTTAACTTCACAATCAGACTGTATTGATCTTAATAGCTTAAATTCAAATCCATAGTCATTGTGCGAGATGACTTGCAAAACTCATAAAGTAGACTGTACCTATATCTTCTTGTATGGGAATTTACGTATATAAATCAAAGCTGCTAATATTTATAATTTCGCAACTGCCCTGCTTCTCGGAAACGCGGTAAACCTTTACGTTCGAGTCGAGGACGAAGTATACCCCTCCAGCATTATTCAAAACAGCTTTTCGATCAAGAGAATGTAAGATTTTAAGCATGAATAGAAAGTTTTGGTCAAAGAAAAAGATGGAGTCTTTAAAGCTGAAGAAAAGAATAAACTACTGATAGGCAACTCATACAATCCACATATTTGTCTCACTTTCATAACGTTTCCATTTTGGCAGACCTCAACAAAATCATTGTTTTCGCCTATGTTTTTGCACCAAAAAAATCACTGAAGACATTTTCACATCTCTCCAGCATCACGCGCAAATGTAACTGATGTCAGATGCTTTTGGCTGATTAAGATAGTCAAATGATATCGAATGCTTATCTCTGATTAAGAGGTCGAATGGTGTGTAATTTTTTACCGCATTTTTTCGCCATATCGCACCTAATGAAGTCTCTAATATTAGGTCGTTCGGAAAATAATGTCGCTTTTAAATGAACGCCATATTTCCTAAAACGAAGATTTTCAAGAGCTCTTAAAATTAGTCGATGCAGCGTTTCGTCCTCTTTTGTAATGGTTGTAATTCCGTTGCATAATATTTGATGAGATCCTAAAAAGGACCAAAACCCGCGACTTAGCTTTTTGTCATGGTCAAGTCCGGGGATTTTTCTATAATATAAATTTGTACTAATTCCCCGAAGATGTACAAGTAACAGATAAATAGAACAAACCCTATAAGACACAAAATAAATTTTTTCTTCACCTTAGTTTGCTTCTTAGAGTTTCTAGAATTGGTTTTTCAGTGCTATCTAATTCCATTTTTCTCAAACATCACAAAACAATGACCGGCAAGCAACTCGGGTGTCATTTGACGCAGCTTTTTCTTTCTCAACAGTTTTTGTTTTTGATTCACCGAGTATCCCGGGAAAAAATCATCATAATTCAGATTTTTTAGGGTGCCCCATGCTGTATCCGAATTCCGAAAGTTGCTAATCTGAAGTGGTAAACGCTCATTTGCTTTGTAATTAGTGTCAAACCATAATCCACCTCTGCTTTCAGAATCGAAGATTTATTGGAGTTTGAGAATTGTGCATTTGTGTTTGAGACAAGTCTGTTGAAATTTGATGATTCCATTAAGAAATCTCTACTAAAATTATGACGAGCTATGGAAAGCAGAAAAAATCGTGCTGTGTCTGTTTGCTCAATCCACCTGTTTACTTGGCCTCCTCTTCGGGGGATTGTTGTAAAAATTCTCAAAAAGCTTCTCAAAAACCTTTTCAAAAAACATGGGTCGCAGATTTTGATAAGTTTTTGGAGATTGTCGAATATTGTGTAATGCTCATGAAGATATTAGAAGGACAATGAAATGCTGCATCGAATGCGGCCATGATTTTATAGAAATCTTGCTTCTTCAAAATGTAGCGTTCACTTGAAAAAAGCGACATTACCTTCGGGACGACGTAATACCACCATTCTGATGATATCGCAAAATGAATCTGATACCATTTTTAGTTCTAACCATCGTCCTATCATAACCAGAAATTTTCATTTTTTCGTTTACTCATTAAAATTGTAGTTCTGGTTCGCCATGACAATAATCTTTCAGAGTGCTTGACATACTAGAAGAGCCATATGGAGAGGGCCTAGTATGCTAAGCACTCTGAAAAATTAGTCTCATGGCGAACTACAATTTCACCATGAAAATGTTGTAACACACTCAGCTTCAATAAATTGCCTCAAATCTACATAGTTATAGTTCTATATAGTATGACAAGCTAAATCTTAGTAATCAAAGCGGCTTTGAGGTTCTTATTTGTATGCTTATATCAAAATTCCCTCGCTCACACAGCTGCAGATTTTGATTGCCGTTCTGGATAATTTCGGAAGAATGCTTATTTGATTGCAATGATGTCAGCATCTGTTCATGTAGAGCTACATCTGTAGATTCTTTTGCTATACTGATAAACACGTAATGCGCAGTTCGTAGCGCCGTCTTGGTGTTAGAATATGGTAGCCAATGTTTTCTAGTTAGACTTGGACTTACACACTGATTTGAGATGGCTCATTAATTAGCTTGATTACCCGGGCTGCATTGATGCTACATAAAGATCATCAATATACAACACGGGTCGTATTTTTTAAAAAACGACGCACAATTGCCCGACTCATGTGACATCACCATTGCGTAGCCATTTCTCGCTTTAAAGTAGACGAATTTTTAATCCAAGACCACCATTCGACTCAGCTCGTTGCCGCGCATCTTCTGATGTAAAACTGGACGCTTGGACACAGTGGAAAGTCAGATTCAGATTTTCGTTTCAGATTTTTGCTAACGGTAGGTTGCCCGGTGAGTGCAATGGATAAGCACAACCGTGTAAATAATAAGCAAAAATCTGAAAAGATTCGTGGGGTGAAAATTGCGTGTGCGAAAAAATTCAAGGTTTCACGTTCTCTGGACTTGATAGCAGTTTTATTTTAACCCACCGAAATTTTCCACCGTAATTTGAAAACAAGAAAGGGAGGTCGCATTACTTTTGCTCGCTCCATATAGGTTTATGCTAGATTCTAATATAGTCTTCGCTTTTGAGCTATGCTGCTTTGAAAAAGCTGAGGCGCAGAGCAAGCTTTACGATTTCATTTGGGATTAGCAATACGCAAAGTCAAGACGGATGACAAAGAGATTCAGCTCATATTTAACAATGCAAAGCAAAGGAGGCTCGTAAACACATGAAGATGAAGATGGCTGAGCTAAAAAGGCGTGTTCTATAATAAAACACCTATCTGTAGCATGGCATTTTATACTTTCGTGGAATGGGAGCATCCATTTTAACCCCACATGTGCTTGATCATCATTCTGCATTTAAAGTAGATCATTTAGAATTTTAAGAGAAAGAACATCTGTATTGTCGCTCCTGCATGCTCCAGGAATCTAAGTTAGGAGATTTTTGTTAAAATAGCATTGGTAAGCATTATTAGGATCACTAAATTTTGTTCTTAAATTCTGTTACACTCTAATTTTAAGCAAAATGTGTACAAAACTGATTGTGTTTTATCTAGAAAAACTTTTTTGTTTATAAAAAGATAGAATACTAGCCTTTTGATTGCCTCGTATTTGGTTCATTAGACTCACAAAGGAAAAAAAACGTCTTAGTTGTCCAAGTAAGCTATTAGAAAAAAGAACCACAATTGGTGATATTCAAAAAAAAATCCAGTATCTCTTACTTCCTGGTCTATTTTATTACTGAAGAAGGTTTCATTAGTAGTACAAGCAAAAAGACACAGTTAGAGCTTTCTGTGGTCGAGGATCCAAGTAAACGAATTTCATAAGCTTTGGCCAAGAAAATCAAAAAGAAATCTGCCTTTTTTTACAATCATGAATCTTCTTCTAAGCTCTATAATTGTCTTCAACTCCCAACATTCGCTTTCAAACCATTATGTGCCACTTCAGTCTTGTTGATTGTCATATTCCCTTTATTGCTCATTTTCAATAGTTTTCCGCAGAAATGTTCTTTCTTACGACAAATAACAAATTCTGGGATACACTGCAAGGCATTGCAAAACATGATGACATATACGTAGTGAGACATAGTATTCAGTTCTTTTCTCCTATGAGGGGCAACTTCGCGCAAATATTTTAGGTTTATATCCGTGTACGCATATAATCAAACAACTTCGCCAATAGAAGTCATTTTGAGTTCTACTGAAGAAAAAGAAACAAAGCGGACAGAGAGGGCCTTGTCCAGAATCGTAAATAAGTGACTTGCTTTTATATAATTTCCAGAGTTTCTTGGAAATCGAAGTCAGCCTTGTAGGATTTCCGAGGTCTGTTGCCGCTACGCTTCCTTTTCTTGAAATTTCGAAGCTGGGTTTTGCAAGAATTTCAGAATGCATCCGAAAAATCTTTGCGATTGTGGCTAACGCAACCCTCAAAAAAGTGTTGTCAACATGTCCCTCCTCCCCCCTCCCCATAACATAAAATTTCTGTACCGGCCTAAAGATACGTATGTATACAATGTGTACATATTATATCCTGCATATGATTTAAAGTTTTCAAAAAAAGACCACCATGTCTCGTGCTTGACAATGCCATAATTGTTTCTCATTTTCTAACCGGCTTTGATGGTTTTGATAATCTTTCTGAAAGTCTTTAACTTCAAAAAAATTGCTGTCGAATAAATGCACCAAACATCAAACTTCGAAAGCGTCTTGAAACTCAGTTATCAGTGACTAATTTTTCTTCACAGCTGATTATTAGACCGTAGCACCACCCCGTAGCACCACCTGCGAAGAAAGTTGCGGATTATGAATCATTGCGTGCTTTGTCATTAAAAAAAGTCATGTTTCAGAACAAAAGGATCGACATTTGAAACAATTTCAATTTTCATTAGATCAAACCGAACGTTAGACATCCTTCTTTCATTTCAATACAAGGCTGCTTTGCAAAAAAAGTAGCAGTTTATGCTGCGCGATAAGAGCCGACATTTTTAGTTTCAATAATCTGCGGACAATAGCAATGCGAAAGTAGACTTTTTGTTTTTGTGACTTACACAAAGCAAAAGATTGCGACCCCATTCCACCCGTTTCCCTTGGCGCAGACCGAACGTCAGCCTGTTAAAAAGCCCCGTATACCAGCGGAACCAGACGCTGGCTTCTCTGTGGTAAGGAGAGTGGCGCGAAGAGCTTGCGTTTTTTATTTTCGTTTTTTGGCTAGGTAGTTATTACAGCTCTATAAGTTTCACGTAGTCAGCTTCAGATACATGACATCCCAGCGTTACTATCTTCTGACAACATTAGCGAGGAATTTTGTTTTTGGAGTGCATTATTTGATCGGGTCATTAACGAGAACTAAAATTAGCAGAGCAATTTCATGTAGATAGCTTTTGCATTTCAACTCACCAACGGGGACTTCTGGTAAAAAGACTTGACCAACAGTTATATGAACAAAGTCAACGTCTATGCTACTCGTAGTGCGTTACTTTGGCAAGTTCTGTCCTTGCAAACATTCAATTTTTGTGAACAATTGAAGATAAAACAATTCCGTAGATAATCACGAGTTTGATTGTAAACGTTGCACTAAATAATCTGATTGCGAATTATCTGCTTTGTTTCTTTCTACTTGCAGAATTTTGAAGAAGTGCTAAATTGCAATTTGGGCCGATCTTACTTAACAGATTGATGACATCCCTCCCAATGACGTGTTCTGCGACCTAAGTAATTTTGAAAAAATAACCGTGCGTGTTTTTTAAATTGTCAAAAAGACTTCCATATAATGATTTCGAGCATATGCGCGTATGCACAAAATCATTTGTGGAATCCTCTTTGACGCTTGTTCATGAAAGATGCAAACTATTATCTTCAAAATTACTTGTATCTTACAGAGTCCTATCAGAATTTACATGCACGAAGATTTCTCCATCATTTCCTCCTTCAATAAACTATGCAGTGGCTATGTGTGAGAATCTCTTTCCGAGGAAAGCGTTATAATATTGAGTTTTTTGTCTGAGTTCATCTTTGATTGCTCTCAAAACACTTGTACAAGTTCTAGCTTTCTCAGTAAAACATAACTGACATATTTTAATAGCTAAACTTGCGTTCTAAACATCTGTAGAGCTACGGCGATGAGCTTTACATATATGACAATCAGGACATCAGTATTGTTCTTGCATATATTACCTTAGCAATTTCTTCACACCTGAAAAACTCGTGTGCATACGTATTATGCACGAAAGCTAAACGAGAGTCACGGCGTGCATACGCGCCAATGCACGCGGTCGTGGAGGTGTATCAGGCATAATGCTGGAGGCGAGGAAATCGCAAATATGTGTTTTTCAATCGGTATATCATTGTGCACTTTCATAAATCTAGTATTTCTGAACATTTGATAGTGGGACAAAGAACAGAATTGTGTTAGCATGGTAAAATAAGTATGCCAGCTTTTTCTTGGAGATTGTTAAGTTGTGAATATTGCTGATAACTTAAATGATATCATTGTGTGATGGAAACATTGAATAACTCGATAATAACTTCATACTGGTGTTTTGCGCAATAAACTCAAAAGACGTGTGCATCTGTTCAATGAAGCTGTTCCTTCCTCTGTTGATCAGCGGGACAATCCTCACAGACACATTTCAGGATTGAAGGTACATAATGTTTTCCAAATCCAAGTCTTACAGATTTGCAGTGTCCGTTTTGGCAATTCTGAACTTAGATCGATGATTCGAATAGATGAGTAAATAGGCATACTTGTTTCAAGCAACGTGCTCTGCACGCATGATCACCGTAACCGAGGCAAACTGCATTACGCGGCAACTTAATCGCCTCGACTGGTTTTTCCAAAACGAATAACAGTAGTGAAAATGCAACAAAATGACGCATCATTTTCTAAAAAAAGAAGAATGATTAGTTTGCAAATGTCATTTGATATTGATATAGTGCAATATAATGAGAAAGAATCAAAACTTTACCTGTTTTGTTTGGCCATGATAGCTCATTTCAACATACAATACCGTTCGCATGTCTTAGAGTAAACGACGCAGAGTCGCCCGATTCACGTGGCTTCGCCGTAGCGTAGCCATATCTCGCCTCAGAGTGGGAAAATTCTTACTCTAAGGGCACCATTCGACTCAGCTCGGCGCGGCGCATTTGCTAAGATATAGAAGTACCAGCTTGAACAAAATAGGAGGCAGATTTTTTGCTTACGGTAGGTTGCCCATTGAATGCAATGAATAAGCGCACCGAGTAACCTATCGTAAGTAAAAATCTAAAACGATTCCTAAAATTTGGCTCCTACTGTGTCCAAGCGACACTTCTGTTTATCAGAAGATGCACCGCGCCGAGCTAAATCGAAAAATGTCATTGAGTTCAGAATTCATCCAAATTAAAGCGGGATTTGGGCATGCGACGGTGATGTCACATGAATCGTAAACTGTGCGTCGTTTTTTGAAAAAAAAATACGGTACTGTATGATGCTTGTCTGTTAGGCCAGCTTTTCAAGCACCAGTTTTCATGTACTAAGAATGCTCAGAATGCATGGTTCTAAAGAGGGACTCACTACTAGGAAAACTATCTGGCGCAGTTTTTGGTCACATTGAAGCCCAAGAAATTTCAATTGCAAAACTAGATTGGAGTTGCAAGGATTTCAAGTATCATTGCAATATTTACGAATTAAACAAGTAATTGCACAGTTTCCAACTCTTCTGGGATACTTTCACTTGCAAAATTTTGCTTTTACTTTTAAAGCTAAATGCAGGCACGAGCCAGAGTTTGAAGATCGGGAAGCATAGAAAGATTTTCTGCGATTGTCTAATTAACGTATTAGTATATCTTTTGTTGCCTTTTTAACTTGTTCTTGAACTTTGCTTGCGTTTCTGTTGCCAGAAAATCCATACCAATCCAGCCTTATTGCATTTTGGGTTGGTTTGAGAAATGCAGCTGAGGAATGTACGATAAGAGGAATAACTCAAGAGCGTGAAGAAGTGCACGTACAAAGACTTACAATGACTCCGCCAACAGCAGTTCGCATCATTTATTAGCACGCAGTTTTCGTTATCAAATTGGTACGTCCTCCACTAAAACCATTATCTTTGCCAATACATGAGCGAATAGAAACTGTCAGTGCTGTGTCCACCTTTTCATCAATAATGATGTTAAGCGCTTGAAATCGCTGATATTAGATGATTTGTGCTTACTAAGACATCAGGCGATGTCACATGTTTGGCGCTGACTATGACTTCTAGTCTTGTAGCATGTCCATTCTGCAATGTCATATGTAGAAAAATAAAACTGGCATTGAAAGTTCGAAGCTGACTTGATGAAAGGTTTTGCTCAACTTCATTTTTGATGTTAGTCCCGAAACGAATTGCCTTTTGAACGCACCTCTTTTTTTAGAACGACGTAATTGTACAGAGTGTCCCAAAACATGTGAACAGCTGTTCGATCGTTAATAACTCTCTTGCTTTCATGTCTTTCGCCGAGCCTTAGCGCGCTATTATCAAATAGGCCATTTAATGGAAAAAAATCCCCCAAAAAATCTGGTTTGTGTAGTAATTCAGGCAAGCTGATTTCACTAACTTTCCATCAGTTATCTGAGCTACTTCAATGGTATAATCACACTTCTGACGAACACTGGGAAAACAGATGTTTTCCTAAACTTGAAATAACTTATGAAAGAAGTATTGCAGTGGAGTGCAGTTTTCATGTTTGAATTTAGCGGCTTCGTATGGTCCAATACAAAAGTCTCTGACTTTCCTTTCTTTCTGAGGCAGAAAACGCTTTTACTTTCCCAAAATCCTTCTCAAAGTTCATACATCCTACAGCAATAAAGCGTGATTGGTGATTTGGTCTACATTGTACAGGGTGTCCCAAAAAATGTGAACACTGTTCAATTGTTAAAAACTTTTGTCATGAAGTCTTTTGAGAAGCTTGAGGCACCATTCTGTAAAACGAGGTTCAGTTTATACTAAAAGTATGGAGCGAATCGTTAATCGCTCTTTATTACTGAAGGATTGCAAGATTGCAATATGGACTTTCGGCATACAGCGCCACTGTAGAAATAGGCTTTTGATGAAAAAAATTTCAAAAAACCTGGAATTCTTTGCAGCGAGATTTTTGGACGTGCTGATTTTACTACACAACTTTCTACCAGTTTTTCAAGCTTTTTTGATAGTATAATCGCACTTCCCCCAAAATGGTCCTCATCGTGGCGTGGGGGTGACACTGGGTGTCGAACTGCGATGCACAGCCGAGTGTATACTCTGGCAGGGTCTCAAAAGCTGTGAAGCAGTTCGACGTTTCCGGTCTCGGTCGGATGCCCTGCTAGGAACTGGCCACCCAGATCCCCCGCCGTCTGGCTTCTTCTGGTCGCTAGGTGGTTCTCCCCGCTCCAAGCCTGGGGTCAGCGATCGCCCCGTGGAAATCAAGAGTTGGCCAAGTAAGTCTGCTATTGTAGGGGAACAAATTTTACTACTCAGATTGCGAAGGACGTGCTACAGATGAGTGATGGGACCCTCATTATTCGTGGTGAAAAGGTTCCATCACGAAACGTTGGAGGCGTTGGCTTTGTCTCCACCTTATCGTCCATCTTGTCGATTCGCATGAGATCCTATCACCCCGACTAGCCATCCTACGACTACACCCTCCACGTCAGAAGACCATCACCATTATCAACTGCTACTCTCCAACATCAGCAGCTGACGACTCAGAACTAGATGCTTTCTCCGAAGACGTGGAGGAGGTCGTCCGCGACGAAAAGTCCTTTCTTCTACAAGTTTGCTGTGGGCGACTTCAACGCGAAAATCGGAATGCCACTGGAAAAGGAATATAGGATCGGGAACTTTGGATATGGGCTCTGGAATGAAAACGGCAACCGTCTTGTTGGGCTTCTCTTTGCCGCACAACTTTTCCATGGAAATTCCATCTTCATGAAAAAAGAATATCGCCGGTGGACTTGGGAATCGCCCAACGGAACGACTCATGCGGAGGTCGACCACATTCCTACCAACCGAAGGTGGAGCTTACTCGATGTCTCTGTAGTTCCATCCTTCTGTAGTGGTTCCGATCACCGTCTCCTTTAAGCGAATGTACGATTCAGTCGAATGCTGGAAAAGAAGGTCTGTCATAGTGACGCGAGAAGGAAGGAAGTCGTTTATGACGGTAACAGGCTGGAGGAGCTCATATCAAGTTGTGACTGGCTCATCAAGGAGGACCCAACGTACGACTACGACCGGCTTCTAAAAGGATTACGAGCCTGCGGAGAGTGCGCCTCAGTGACTTCCGAGAAGAACGTGGAACGCATTTTGAAGACCACCAAGGAAATGCTCGAAAGAAAAAGATTTCTGAGGCAGGATCCGAAAGCAACCCATCTCGAGCGACTGATAGTCAACGCCAGTTGCAGAACAGCTTTGCAGGAGGATCTCAGGAAGTACAGGCAAGCCAAGGTACTGGAATGTAATCCACGAAAGTACATAATGGCGGAAAATGGACTTGCAAACCCTATTTTATTCGTTCGCGGTGAAAAGTGGTCGAAATCTGCTTTCGCTCGGGTTATCCAAAATTTTCATCCCATCGCAACCACGAGGCAAAGCGATGAAATGAAATGATTCAATCCTACCTGAGCTTTCGCTTGCGAAACAATTATGCGAAAATCCATTTCGAATGGGAAAAAATAAGAATTGCTTCCATTTCAAATGGGCTTGAAAGCCCATTTTACTCCCAGCAGCAAGGTGAGCGAGACTAAGTCTATTTTTGACCTTTTTGCATATTCTTGATGGCTATTTTTTGAGGATGTGTTCCTTAACTCATTCTAAGGTAACAAGTAAGTGGAAAAACTCACATGTCCTTTATGTAGGCTAAAATAAGCGTTTCTTTCTAAACTTATACAGCGCTGGAGATAATTATAGAGACACTATGAAAATCGTTGTAATTTTCGTTCTTGTCAGTGAATCTGTCTGAAACTTTGCTGTATGGTGCGCATGTAAGCCTACCGTAACTCCTCAGAACGGCTTCCAATCTCGTTGATTTCGAACGGAGAAAAATAGAAAAATTCGGAAAAGCCTGTTTTGCGAGCTGGACATATTTCTAAGGACACCCGCCCTTTTTAAACATTATCGCATTCCTTGATTCCCAAATTTTTTTGTAGAATTACATCCCAGAGTATAAAACTTTTCAGCACCTAAGACCTGTCATGCTACTCAAGGAAAGATGATCCTTGCATTTTTCTTTTCCAAAGGCATCAGAAGTCAAACTGCGTCAACAAACAGCTGGAGTTTTCAAGCCCGCGTTCATTTCAAATAGTCTTGGAATACACTTAGCCATTTTGATAGATAAGGCGAAGAGCGCTTTCGTAAACTCCGCGTAATCGCTGATTTTGACGGACAGACTCCAACCTCACCTTAGGGTTGTCGCGCTTTTTGCACCACAAAACTCGATTTTCATGTTACAGAACGTGTGTTGTTGCGGCTACATTGCGATTTAGCAATGTAGCCGCAACAACACACGTACAACAATAAACTTGTGTGCCTAGTCAGAAAAGTATTTCGGGGTTGCACATTCTGGTTCAGCCGCAGTTGTCATGCGTTGAGTGTTGAGTGGAGCACCCTGCACAATCATATCCAATTCAAATCAAGAAATCGAACGGGAGAGCGCTTGAAACTTCAAAATCTTAACTAATCTCACCTAGCGCGTAAAATGCGACATGAAACGGAGAAGGAAATAGTGAGATCTGTGATTGTGTTGAATGTACTGCTCGCAGAGAATTTGCATGGAAAGTATTTCAGATCTAAATGCCAATTGCAGCACTAGAATAAATCTGAAAGTTGTTGCAAAAGCTGCGTCTCTATGTAGACAACATAATAAATCGAGTCCATCATTTCACGAACATTGGAAAGTGAGTTTTGTGGTTTAAAAGCGTTTCAAGCCTATGTTGAGGTTGGAGTCTGTCCGTCAAAATCAGCGATTACGCGGAGTTTACGAAAGCGCTCTTCACCTTATCTATCAAAATGGCTAAGTGTATTCCAAGACTATTTGAAATGAACGCGGGCTTGAAAACTCCTCAAACCAGCTGTTTGTTGACGCACTTGTTCTGATGCCTTTGGAAACGAAAAATGGAAGGATCGTCTTTCCTTGAGTAGCATGACAGGTCCCAGGTGCTGCAAAAGTTTCATATTCTGAGATGTAACTTTACGAAAAAATTTGGGAGTCAAGGAAGCGATAATATTTAAAAAGGCCAGGCTTCCTTATAATTACGTCCAGCTTGCAAAACAGGCTTTTCGAATTTTCCATTTTTCTCCGTTCGAAATCAACGAGACTGGAAGCCGTTCGAAGGAGTTATGGTAGGCTTACATGCGCACCATACAGCAAAGTTTCAGACAGATTCACTGACAAGAACGAAAATTACGACGATTTCTAGAGTGTCTCTATAATTATGTCCAGCACTGTACAAACGCTATGAAAATCATGGAAGAAGGTTAAATTCACCAAAATAAACGCTGACAAACTCAAATGCTTCCAAACATCAGATCGATGCGAACATTCCTATGTAAATCAAATAAAATTTGTTAACTCTTCCAATCATCACCCAAAACTAAATTCATGATCTGTATTCAAAAAAAAAAAGATTTGCGTTTCAAAATAATTACTCAGAACCTATTTTTTGACTTATCTCGCAGAACCGAACTCCAAAGACGGCATTTCAGACGCGACTTTGAGTTTGGTCGCAAGAATCATTGAAATGGCGCTACCTAGCAAGAAAATTTCTGTGAAAAATTTCCTACTGGCAGTAGTCCATACATTCAGCTACTTGAAGATATAAACATTAATGCTGAGAGACAAAGAGCTAAAGTAGAAAATTTGCGAAGTCATCTTTGGCAGATTCATAGTGTTTCCGAATTGAAAAAAACCTTTGTTTTGTGGTGTAGTACAAGGTTTTCTATAAGATAAGCACTTTGGTTCACAGGTTGCAGTGAAGGTCTAGCAAAGTTTGCGTTCCGCAGAAAGCTCTGCATACGAATTTGATTCAATGCAGATTCGTAAAAGTATCGAGAAGCGAAGGCCCGGATTACATGAATTTAATTCCTGGAGGTAATTTAGAGCATAGTTATCGACAACAAATGGTATTTTGTGAGGTGTAACGAAGTGGAAAAGAATAAAAAATCTACGTGACTGACATTGTAATACTAGGTCAGGCTAGTCAGAAATCAACCACTTGGTGGAAATGAGTTTGAAGAGTGATTAAACAGGTTGAGGCAAGTTGAAGAAAGGATTGCTGAAGAAGTTTTGTATGGAATGAATGGGTTTGCGAATGCGATATCTTATCGCACCGCATGAACTAAGCCCATTTTATTCGCACGAAAAGCCCATTTCGCGGGGACTTTCGTGGATAACATTCCTGGAAGCAGCCGAAGGAAGACAAAGTCTTAAGAAATGCCGAAGGGACCTCTGTGGATATCACGTACCGCTGGCTGCACTATTGAACGAAGACGGGACTCCGACTTCTTCTCGATACAAGATGGAATCTATCGCGAAGAACTTCTATACCAACCTCTTCCTCTCATCAACATCTGTGCCGATCCCGTTGTTCCCGCTGAAGAAGTACCACCACGAATTCTACCTGCTGAAGTGCGCACAGAGATTCAGACCATGAAGACGTCGACGGCTCCAGGACCAGACCATCTTTCCGTCGAATTTCTGCGAGCTGGCGCGTCGCACTTAACATCTTTCCTTCAGAAGGAAAGGATTCCCGATCAGTGGAGAACATCGAGAACCGTCCTTTTTTTCAAAAAGGGTAAACGGGAAGACCTTCGGAACTACCGTCTAATATGCCTGCTAGTGCTGTACAAGCTTTTCACGAAGATTAAACTCGCTCGCATATCTAGAACACTGGATGAAGCCCAACCCCAAAAACAAGCTGGATTTCGCAAAGGATTCAGCTGCATGGACCACTTCCAGACGGTTTCGAGGATTATAGAAGTCTGCCGGGAATACCGATTGCCTCTCGTCCTAACCTTTGTCGATTACGAGAGAGTCTTTGACAGCGTCGAAACCAACGCCACCCTGTCTGCGCTAGTCGATCAAGGAGTGGACCCAGCTTACGTGAGGACGTTAGCCGACTGTTATAAGGACTGTACAACGACGATGCAGCTGTTTTATCGCCCCGACTATTCCGGTTGGGAAGGGGGTCCGACAAGGCGACACATTTCGCCGAAGCTGTTCACCGCGACCTTGCAGTGGGTGATGAAGTCACTGGACTGGAACGAGAGAGGCATACGAGTTGATGGGAGATTCCTGTCGAACCTTTGTTTTGCGGACGACATCGTTCCCTTTTCGAGCAGTATCACTGAAGCAGAGACGATGCTGAAGGAACTGAACGAAGTAGGGAAGAAGATCGGATTGCGAATCAATTGGAAGAAGACTCAGTTCATTAAGAACGCCCTTTGCGAAGATGCAAAAATGGAATTGGAAGGCACCCCTTCACGTAGACGTCTTCTTACGTGTATCTCGGACGTTCGATGAACATGGAACGACTCGAGGGAAGAACTTAACAAGAGAAGGAGAGCAGCCTGGGCTGCCTTCGGCCCTTTGAAGGAAGCCACCGACCGACTGACGGACCCGGAGCTTCGTGCCCACCTGTTCGACTCAACCGTTCTCCCGGCGCTCTGTTACGCAGCTGAGATTTGGGCTGACACCGTAGCCACTTCGAAAGCTTCAAGGACCACTCACAGAGCGCTAGAGCGTAGTCTCCTGAAGATGACCCGACACAAACAACATCTCGTCGGACTTCGCAGTACGGATATGAGGAGAATGTCCCGTCTTCGTGACCCAGCGGATTACGTTGCGAAAGCGAAGCATCGATGGGTCGGTCACATTATGAGAAGAACAGACGACAGATGGACACTAAGGACATCGGAGTGGATTCCTCGCGAAGCAAAACGTCCTCGAGGAAGACCTCCAACGAGATGGGCAGACGTGTTCGTGTAACGGATGGACCAGCTGAGTAATCAGCTGGATACGATTTTTGCATCTGAAACTCGTGGACGCAGCCACCGACGTCAGCCAAGAAGATCGTGGATGTCTGAAGCGAGGGACAGGGAGAAATGGAAACTTCTGAGCTGGGGCCCGCACGTCACGCGAAGCCGGGCCATCTAAGTATCTAAGTAAGTAATCACACTTCTGATAGACAATGGAGAAACAGATTTTGCCCTAAACCCGAAATAACTTATAAACGAAGCATCACAACGGAGTGCAAATACATATTCAGATTCATCGACATCGATTAGTCCAATACAAGAGTTTTTGGCTTGTTTGGTTTTCTTTCTAGGACAAAAACCGCTTTTAATTCCCAAAAATCCTTCGCAAAATTTCTACTGTAATCCTACAGTAAATAGAGAGATTGATGACTCGCTTCATACTGCAAATCTAAGTTGAAGCCAGCTCTACAAAATAATATTTCAAGCTTTTCGGAAGATTTTATGACAAGAGAGTTATTCACGATCAAACAGTGTTCACATTTTTTGGGACATCCTGTATATCTGACAAGGGAAGTACTTTCAATGGCCGTAGCCATTTGATATGAGACGCATATCATCTGAAGCAGCTTTGAACGCTGATTTTGAATCTACTTTCCGTTCTTGCGGAGCGCTTTTCTGAAGAGAGTTGTGGAATCCTGATTTTATCTTGCTGGCGCTCTTTGAGTTTGCGAGCGGTGCTATGTGCGTCGGTGGTGCAATGGCGTAATGGTTAGTTGTTGGCATTGAAGAAAGATTGCTGGATCGAATCAGGTGCAGAGCGAACCGTTTTGCACTTTGGATGTGAGCTTAAAAACCACTCTACTTCGTCTGCAGTCACTTACTGTGATACCTTTGGCAAATGTGACCTAAGGGAAAAATTTTCTGGCATAACTGATTGTAATGAGGCCCCAAAACTTTACCTGACTTTGTTACCAGTAATACAGGAATGAACATGGTGAAGCATGCTTACCACTATATAAAGCTCAAGGAATGCGCACTACCATTAATCGAGATGTTCTCTCCTGCATTACTTAATGGATACTTGCGAGCATAAAAATTGCGCGGAGTTTTTCTTCATGCGCTGTTCCCGTTGTGAAAAATGTCTGTGTTTTGCCACTTTGTAATTTCGCTTCACCTCTGTACATATTTTTTCGCGGAGAAAACCAAATTTCAATGAGCAAAAAGTTTCACAGATAATTTTTTTCCTTAGCTCACATTTGCTAAAGGGTATCACAGTAAATGAGTGCATACGAATTAGACTGGTTTTCAAACTTACATTCAAAGTGCAAAATGGTTCGCTTTGCACCGGATTTGAAAAACCGGCCTTTCGCCTTTAATGCCAACAACTAACCATTACACTACTGCACCACCTGAAGCACATAGCACAGCTCTCAAACTCAACGAGCGCCTCTAAGATAGAATTTTCAGGCTTCCATAACTCTCTTTAGAAGGGCGCTTTGCAGAAACGGAAAGCAGATTTAAAATGAGCGTTCGAAGCTGCTTCAGATGATTTGCATCTCATATCAAGAGACCATGGCCATTGATAGGACCTCCCTCATGAGTTAAACCTCGCTCTACAGAATGCTACCTCATGCTCACTAGCTCGGCGAAAGACTTGAAAGCAAGAGAGTTATTAACGATCAAACAGTGTGGACATTTCTTTGGACACCCGGTATAACTCAGTTTATACTCTTGATACAAACCGAACAAAGTTGTGCCGTTCAGTTCAACTACTAGACATTTTACGAAGCCAAAATTCTGCGTATTTAACAAGCCATATTCTCAAAAAAAAAAATTCATGATTTAGAATCCGTGCAAAAAGGATCGCAGCATTCGGAATCAGCGTCACTTCCTAAAAGATTAACCGTAAAGAATTATTCGATAAAGTGGCTGATTTGTGAACTTGGCAGTGGTTATTTATGCTCGTGATAATTATAGGCAAAAAATATAGTATTTGCCTAATGCAACTTGGGCGCATTGTTGAGACTAACGGGGATGATAAAATAAGGTTTGAATGGGGTGCGATTACATTCTGCAAAAAAGGACCCTGCTCCGTCATCAATGTTTCTATTGCTTCAATCCGCTCTGTGTTAGGTGCAAGATGCTGAGGCCAGAATTTTCACTAACAATAACTTTGTAAAACTGGAAATTTACCTACTTTGCAAGACACAAGATAACAGTAATTGTTTTGACACATATCAGTTTTCAATGTATCCGTTATTACATATCCTGCTTCAATTACAGGACGAATGATTAAAAAAAATGTTAGCACATGTACTAAATAATTCAAAGATTTGGTGGTATTTTAAATGATGATTGACAAGCAGAAGAATGTCCATAAACTTCACACTCGCGACTTTTAGTTCCGAGAATTTCTGAAGATAGAAAGCAATAGTAGACGTCGCCCGTTTAGTCACTTCGGCGCGAAGTGTGTTAGTACATACAAACGCCATGGCGTACTTACAACAAGTGCGCAGCAAATTTCAGTCACGCACGGTCTAAGTTATGATGATTTGTCACCTTTATATTAGGTTGTCCGGAAATCAATGCAGGTTTTGAATTCCAACCGCAGTAAGTCATATACTTCTCATTTCTGAGTAGGTTGCAAGGTATCATTCGATAGAGCAAAGCAAGTTCTACAAGATGGCTATCTTGCTTTTGCAATAGCTCGGATCTACCACGACTTTCGAGCCAAAAACTAAAAAGATTCAACTGCTTGTAAAATTGATGAAAATAGTAACTCAGCTCATAAAAATCCTACAAAAAGTCTAATTTGCTCACGTAAACACAATTCATATAATGCATCTATATACGCCGTTGCCGTATTTTTTTCTCTGTTAGAAATCAAGAAAAAGGAAATTTTTGTGCATTTGCTAAAGTGGTGCTTTGCATTTCCCACATAAGTAGTTGTATACTTCAAACATTTAGAAGTACAAACGTAAATTTCCAGCCGTCTACAGGCTTTAGTTCTCGAGAAATTTCAATTTTAGCTTAGACCACATGACTAGGGAAAACTGTATTCGATATTTCTCGAGAACTGAAGCTTGTAGAAGCTGGAAATTGACGTTTGTACTTCTACAGGTTTGTCATACAACTACTTACGTGGGAACGGCATAGCACCACTTTAGCAAATGCACGAAAATTTCCGTTTTCTTAATTTCTAACAGAGAAAGAAATACGGCAACGGCGTACATATATATCTTATGTGAACTGTGTTTGCGTGAGCAAGTTAGAATTTTTGTAGGATTTTTATGAACAGAGTTACGATTTTTCTTAATTTTTCGGGTAGTTGAATCTTTTTAGTTTTTGGCTCGAAAGTCGTGATCAGAGGTGCGATAGGTGGAGCCGGGCCCCCCAAAAGTGAAGGTGGTTTCAGCTACCACTGGCCGGCCAAAAGTGAAGGTGGTAGTGCCGGACACTCACCTCTCAATAACGTCGACCCGGGGGGGGGGGACTTCGGATAATTGAAGAACTCTGACCCAACGGTCTCCTTGAGGGCCAACAAGTGTGACCTAACGGCCCTCTTTAGGGCCACAAATACGATGAGTACAGCGGCATAAAAATAAAATAAAAAGAAATACACATGTTATTCAAATGGTCTATTTGTAGGTAAATCCCAATTAGACTTTACGTATTTTATTAGGTAAATTCTGTCATAACGTACTGCGAATAAAGTAGGTCGATCCAGGCAGTAACCACCGAGAACCAGAATTTCGAATAATAAAATAGCGAAAAATCATGCGAAATTTCCACTGTTATAAATCTGGTGGTTGAAGATGTCAGCAATCGCGACTTCATAGGTTTTAAAAGGCTAGTGTTGTTCTATCAGTCGGTGAAAGAATTAGATCAATCTGAGCAGTACTCGCCGAGAACGAGAATTTTAAAAAATTAAGCGATTTTAGGTTGCATAGTGACAGCTGACGTTTAAACTCCTACAAATCTGGAATGTGAAGGTGTGCAATGCTGCGACTTCATAGGTTTTGTAGAGCAAGAATTTCTCTATCGAAGCATGTCTTAGCCGTACCGATCCATTTAGATAGCGCCGAGATTCAGGGTCTTGGAAAAGCAGGTAAAAAACCGCTTTTTGAACTTCAACAGCTCATAACTTCTTCAGAATTGCATGAATCATGTTGCGACTTCATAGGTTGGATTCTTCTCATCAAGGGCTTTCAGATGATATATGATATGTGGTGGTTTCGCGCCTTTCACGGCATATGCCCGGGGGTGGAGACTTTTCACCCCAAAGTCTCCACTGGCGGTCTCCGGCCAATACATTAACATGGGCGAGGTGGAGACTTTGGGGTGAAAAGTCTCCACCCCCGGGCATATGCCGTGAAAGGCGCGAAACCACCACATATCATATATCATCTGAAAGCCCTTGATGAGAAGAATCCAACCTATGAAGTCGCAACATGATTCATGCAATTCTGAAGAAGTTATGAGCTGTTGAAGTTCAAAAAGCGGTTTTTTACCTGCTTTTCCAAGACCCTGAATCTCGGCGCTATCTAAATGGATCGGTACGGCTAAGACATGCTTCGATAGAGAAATTCTTGCTCTACAAAACCTATGAAGTCGCAGCATTGCACACCTTCACATTCCAGATTTGTAGGAGTTTAAACGTCAGCTGTCACTATGCAACCTAAAATCGCTTAATTTTTTAAAATTCTCGTTCTCGGCGAGTACTGCTCAGATTGATCTAATTCTTTCACCGACTGATAGAACAACACTAGCCTTTTAAAACCTATGAAGTCGCAATTGCTGACATCTTCAACCACCAGATTTATAACAGTGGAAATTTCGCATGATTTTTCGCTATTTTATTATTCGAAGTTCTGGTTCTCGGTGGTTACTGCCTGGATCGACCTACTTTATTCGCAGTACGTTATGACAGAATTTACCTAATAAAATACGTAAAGTCTAATTGGGATTTACCTACAAATAGACCATTTGAATAACATGTGTATTTCTTTTTATTTTATTTTTATGCCGCTGTACTCATCGTATTTGTGGCCCTAAAGAGGGCCGTTAGGTCACACTTGTTGGCCCTCAAGGAGACCGTTGGGTCAGAGTTCTTCAATTATCCGAAGTCCCCCCCCCGGGTCGACGTTATTGAGAGGTGAGTGTCCGGCACTACCACCTTCACTTTTGGCCGGCCAGTGGTAGCTGAAACCACCTTCACTTTTGGGGGGCCCGGCTCCACCTATCGCACCTCTGCTCTCAATACTTTCTTTTGCGTTCCTTTTGCTCATTTTCCTTCTTTTAACCTTCAAAATTTTTTTCAAACCCAAAATTGAAGGTGGTCACCCGGTACCAGCTCAAAAGTGAAGGTAGGCGGAGACTCGGCTCCAACTATCGCACCTCTGGTCGTGATGAATCAGAGCTTTGCTAAGGCAAGAAAGCCTTCTTGTAGAGCTTGCTTTGCTCTATCGAATGATACCTCGTAACCTACTTAAGTGAGAAGTGTGTGACTTATTACGGTTAAAATTCAAAACCTGCATTAATTTCCGGACAACCTAATACGTCGTGCATGCCTTTGAGAACGAATTTCTCCAATTTTTCGTTCTTACATTAAGGTAAGGCGCAGATGTGCAATATTGCAGGATTTTGAAGTAAATCTTCTATCTTCAGTCCTGTCGTATGTAGAAAGAGTAGCGTATACAACAGCACTGAAAATAGCAGGCTTACTTCAAAATCCTCCAGATTGCTCATATGCCTTGCCTGAAACTAAAAACGGCAAATTGTTACTCGTTTTGAAACGGCATGCACGACGTTTAAAGATGACGAATTATCGGAACTGAGACCGTGTGTGAAGTTAAGAAGAAAAGAGCATTTGAAATATTTGAAAAAAGCAGTCGGCGTCAAATTTTAGCCGTAATGCGCACTTAGTGTAGTGCGGTGCGGCGGGAATCCAGCATGCCACATCCTGTATTTCTAAATTTGTGTGCACTAGCACACATCGCACAGAGGTGACTAGACGGATGACATCTACTATACCTCAATTGAAATGGTTCCAACTGTTAAGTAAAACAAGGCGATTGCCTAGTTTGGTTTTTGCTAACGCTTTGAAAATTACAAAACTGCGATATATTTAACAGGAATGAGAATTTCGCTTTACCACGGTGAAAATTTAGAACGTAACTTTCATACTGATTGGTGCCTGAAAAAAATTATGAGCTACGAAAGTTACGTAATATTAGCAGGCATACCCGGGTCCGCCCGGCCCTGTGAAAACACTACGGTGAAGCTCTCATCGGTGTCCCTGTACAAGCTTTCCTTGTGTCCACGTCTACATGCAATTTCCCTATACTCGCTGTTTTATAATCAGCATGCGCGATCACTCCCTTGTGCCAACTCCCAGCCTCGTAGCCCAAACTTTGTAGAAAAATCGATAAAATCGAAAAAAATAACGGCTAATTTTAAAAACAAGTATTGTATTAGTAATGAGCAAGCTCGATTACCCCCGCCCCCCTGTGCCAACTCTCAGCCTTGTAAGTCAAACTTTGCAAAAAATTGACAAAAATCGATAACGATATCGATCGATGACGAAAAATATCCTATGACACCCGCTTCGCTCCGAGATATATGTGTGCCAAGTTTGGCTCGGATCGGTTAGAAATGGAATTTCTATTCGGAACATACATACAGACATATCAGTGGCTTCTAACTTCTAACTTTTGCATTTCTGTTGCGAGAGCTTGAAAGCTTGAAGACCAACAGTTTTAAAGCACTCTGCTGAAAATTTCCGACAAGTAATTTCTTCAAGCATTCTTGTACGGGCTTTAAAATATCATACAAAATAGCAGGGAGCTTCACTTGTGTTCACCCGTTACTTTTAGATCTTTTGGAGCACAAAGATTCCACTTTATTTGATATCTGGAATTTTCCTAACTGCGCACTTTACTGTACTGTTCCTGTCTCTGACATTTTTGCTCTCGAAATTTATTATTTTTATCGTGTAGGACAATATGAGAAAATCGCAGAAGACGCCATTTTTCAAATCTCAAGGTTTGACTCACATTTAGCAAGTAAATGCCATTTCAGTAACTTGAAACCTTTTTTGATAAGAAAAATGATGGAAAGTGCTTAAATTCATTTTCTTTTGGCTCTGGTAGATCAGAGTATCCATTATCATTTCGCAACTCTTCATGCGTGGTTGCTATCAGTGATTTGCCAAGTTGGTTCACGAGATGGAGACAAGTGCGCATTCAGAGCACATCATACAATTTGTATGTGTACATCAAGGATTGAGTGGCGCGCCAATTGGGAGCTTCACATATGAAAGTGTCAATTAACAGCACTTGTGAAGAGCGAAAGCCACTTTTCCTCACCGAAAGAGTTTATTTTTCTGTTCACTACAAAATTATCACACAAAATTCGCAAAGTTCGTATTAGAGGGAATGAAAGCAGTAGCTCTGGAAAATCATGAATGCGAGCTTCCCATGGCTTTTGGGTCCGCTGTGTCCAGGATTATGCTTGAAAAGTCAAAAAATGCTTTTTTTTGGCGTTTTCCGGTTTGGAGATTGCTGAAAGGGCTGGAGGTGTGGTTCCCGCCAAAAACAGTAATTGGCTGCCGGAGACCGTAACTCCACTTATATTAACGGCAATTGGCTAATCAAGTCAGGCAGCCAATCGCGACTCACTTGGCGGGAATCGCTCATCCAGCCCCTCCAGCAATCTTCAAGGCCGTAAAACGCCATAAAAAGCACTTTTTTGACTTTTCAAGCGCAGCCCTGGAGTCAGCGCATTCAAAAGGTTCAGGAGGGATGAAAAGCTAGCAACTGCAATATTCCCGAGCCACTGCCTTCAATGACGATTTCGCTGCCGATTTTTTGAAAGCCAGACCTCTCTAAAAATTGCGATCCCACCTTTGAGTCTTACATATGAAAATTGTAACATTGTTGCTCCGCGATGGGAGTTTATTTGAGTCTGTCGCATGAACAAACAGACTGAACGAAGCCTCATTTTTGGTCTAGCAATGTGCGATAGTTTCACGCTAAAAATATCATAGACGAAAAGCACAAAACCATCTCCAAGGTTCAACAGAAGATTTTTCAAAAAAAAGGGGTAGGTTAAGATTGAAATGCACCGCTATTCCACACAAAAATACATCAGTTCTATCAAATTTTGTTCACTCTGTATTTAAAAAGACTTAATATAAATGACACATTGTCTTTAGAATGTTAATTACAGGAATAATAGCTTTAGGAGCAATACCCTTGTAATAACAACTCAATGGTCAGCGGAAACCACCGTATAATAACCGTATTTTCGCTGTGAGATCATAGTAAACAAGATGGACGTCATTGTTTTGCATTCGAATCAATCGAAAACGGTTGATGCTGAGAAATTAATGCACAGCTACCGTAACCTTACCGTATGATGCCAAGAGTCCGATTTTTATTTTGGTATCAGTACTTCAGTAACTTTCTTTTCAAATTCCGAATGCAGTCTCTGAAGGATGCGACTTTTATAGAAAAACGCTCTGTCTTGCATGGAAACGAGAAAAATGGCTTTGCCCAAATGTGTGTTTTATGTGATTTTAGACCACTTACACTTTCAACGACCTAACAAAGCTAGATAACATTCTCAAGAATATGATTTAGCTTGGAAATCACATCCAAATCTGCGACGTAGTTGAATCTGTGTCAACCATTCTTCTCAGAAAACGTCGCCAAAGCAGTTTCTTTGATCATAAAATTGAAAATGAGTACGAAAGGCTGCAAAATATATGCTCTAATTTTTCTTTTTGTTAGTTCAGTGAAGTCGAAATGAGTGCCGAGCAATATCGCGAAGGGATTATTTGAGCATTTCAAAAAAAGGAGCTGGAGTTTTAGGGTAATTGAAATGACCCGCATAGGTAATCAGGCACCAACATATCGGGTCGTCGTGTGATATCCACGAGAGTCCATAATGGAGGAAAATGGACTTCCAAATCCCATTTTATTCGTTCGCGGTAGAATTTGATCGGAATCTGCTTTCGCTCGCGTTATCCAAAAATTTTCATCCCATCGCAACCACGAGGCAAAGCGGTGAAATGAAATGATTCAACCTTACCTGAGCTTTAAAGCCCATTTTACTCCCAGCAGCAAGGTGAGCTGGGACTAAGTCCATTTTTGAACTTTTTGCACATTTTTGATGGCGATTTTTTGAGAATGTGTTCCCTAGAACATTCTAAGGTAGCAAGTGAGTGAAAAAAGTTTCATCTCTTTTATGAAGTTTGAAATAAGTGTTTCTTTCTAAACTTATACAAACGCTATAAAAATCATAGAGGAAGGTTAAATTCACCAAAATGTTCGCTAACAAACTCAAATGCTTCCAAATATCAGGTCAATGCGAAAATTCCTTTGTAAATCAAATAAAGTTTGTTAACTCTTCAAATCATCAACCAAAACTAAATTCATGATTTGTATTTGAAAATAAAAAAAATTTGCGGTTAATTTTCTATCTTTTGATCAATCTCGCAAAACCGAACCTCAAATACGGCATTTCAAACGCTATTTTGAGTTTGGTCGTAATATTTACTGAAATGGCTTTAGCTAGCACGAAAATTCTTGTGAAATATTTCTACTCGCAATAGTTCACACATTCAACTATCTAGAGATATTAATATTAGTGCTGAGAGACAAAGAAGGACTAAAGTAGGAAATCTGCGAAGTCATCCCTTGCAGATTCGTAGTTTTTATGACTTGAAAAATCTTATCGCACCGCATGGACTAAGTCCATTTTATTCGCACGAAAAGCCTATTTCGCGGGACTTTCGTGGATATCATTCCTGGAAGCAGCCGAAGGAAGACGAAGTCTCAAGAAATGTCGAAGGGAGCTCTGCGAATATCACGTACCGCTGGCTGCACTACCGAACGAAAACGGGACTCCGACTTTTTCCCGATACAAGATGGAATCTATCGCGAAGAATTCCTATACCAACCTCTTCCGCTCATCAACACCCGTGCCGATGCCCGTTGTTCCCACTGGAGAAGTACCACCACGAATTCTACCTGCTGAAGTGCGCACAGAGATTCAGACCATGAAGACGTCCACGGCTACAGGACCAGACCATCTTTCCGTCGAATTTCTGCGAGCTGGAGGACAACGCCTACACGAGATTCTCGCGTCGCACTTAACATCTTACCTTCAGAAGGAAAGGATTCCCGACCAGTGGAGAACATCAAGAACCATCCTTCTTTTCAAGAAGGGTAAACGGGAAGACCTTCGGAACTACCGTCCAATATGCCTGCTGGTGCTGTACAAGCTTTTCACGAAGATTATCCTCGGTCGCATATATAGGACACTGGATGAAGCCCAACCCCAAAAACAAGCTGCATTTCGCAAAGGATTCAGCTGCATGGACCACATCCAGACGGTTTCGAGAGTCATAGAAGTCTGCCGGGAATACCGATTGCCTCTCGTCCTAACCTTTGTCGACTACGAGGAAGCCTTTGACAGCGTCGAAACCAACGCCACCCTGTCTACGCTAGTCGATCAGGGAGTGGACCCAGCTTACGTGAGGACGTTAGCCGACTTTCACAAGGACTGCACAATAACGATGCAGCTGTTCCATCGCCCCTGACTATTCCAGTTAGGAAGGGGGTCCGACAAGGCGACACATTTCGCCGAAGCTGTTCACCGCGGCCTTGCAGTAGGTGATGAAGTCACTGGACTGGGACGAGAGAGGCATACGAGTTGGGGAGATTCCTGTCAAACTTTCGTTTTGCGGACGACATCGTTCTCTTTTCGAGCAGTATCACTGAAGCAGAGACGATGCTGAAGGAACTGAACGAAGTAGGGAAGAAGATCGGACTGCGAATAAACGGAAGAAGACTTAGTTCATTAAGAACGCCCTTTGCGAAGATGCAGAAATGGAATTGGAAGGTATCCCTATTATGGAGACGTCTTCTTACGTGTATCTCGGACGTTCGATGAACATGGAGAACGACTTGAGGGAAGAACTTAACAGGAGAAAAAGAGCAGCCTGGGCCGGTTTCGAGCCTTTGAAGGAAGCCACCGACCAACTGACGGACCCGGAGCTTCGTGCCCACCTGTTCGACTCAACCGTTCTCCTGGCGCTCTGTTACGAAGCTGAAACTTGGGCTGACACCGTAGCCACTTCGAAAGCTTCAAGGACCACCCACAGAGCGCTAGAGCGTAGTCTCCTGAAGATGACCCGACACAAACAACATCTCGTCGGACTTCGCAGTACAGATATGAGGAGAATGTCCCGTCTTCGTGACCCAGCGGATTACGTTGCGAAATCGAAGCATCGATGGGCCGGTCACATTATGAGAAGAACAGACGACAGATGGACACTAAAAACATAGGAGTGAATTCCTCGCGAAGCAAAGCGTCCTCGAGGAAGACCTCCACCTAGATGGGCAGACGTGTTCGTGTAACGGATGGACCAGCTGAGTAATCAGCTGGATACGATTTTTGCATCTGAAACTCGTGGACGCAGCCACCGACGTCAGCCAAGAAGATCGTGGATGTCTGAAGCGAGGGACAGGGAGAAATGGAAACTTCTGAGCTGGGGCCCGCACGTCACGCGAAGCCGGGTGGTTTAGGTATCTAGCAAGGAAAGGACCCTCAATTGAAGTGAGGTTTCCTCACGTAATGCTAATCATTCTGCTGGTCTTAGTGCACTAATACCAGATCCGTGTTCCTTAGCTGCTCAATGATCTCCTGGGAAAAATTATGAGCTACGTTTCCTTATGATGGCCACTGCACTATACAAGTTTGGGGCGCCAAGGAATGTACTGGTGTGGACAGGTGAACAGCTGCAGAGGCTATGGCGCATCTGGCAAAGAGTGCGTCCCTAATGGAGTCAAACTTTGCATTTTTGCAAATTGTATTTTGGTGAATTCGCAAACGATTTTTGATGAGGGGCTGCTTGTTCGAAAATTGTCTGCAAATTCACATGCAATTTGCAGAAATGCAAAGTTTTGCTCCACAGGGACGCATGGAAACATGGAAACATGGACAATGAAGAAGGGATTAACAAGCGGTTAGCTTCATCGAACGAGCTTTTGAGTGAGTGATGCTAAGAGTGAATCGACTCACGCAAGTGAGGCAATGATTACGAAATTCTACCCTACGTCAACGATCGAAGATCAGGGACGCTGCCGCGTACGCCAAGCAGAACAAGATGGGCCGGCACGTAGTGCGTTTCGATGACAACCGGAGGAAGAGAGCTTTAACAGATTGTATACCACGTCAAACGACGAGGACGTCAAACGCGAACGAAAATTGCAGACGCGATGGTCAGATATGTTCACGAAGTCTTATAATGAAGTCCTTTAGAGCGTTCCACGTGTTCTTTGTACGACACGTAAACAATGCTCAACAATCGTCCGAGACAGGGACGAATGGAGGCATCACTGATACCCGCTCGTGCAGCGCGATGTTCAACGGGGATACAAGTGATACAGGTGATATTAAATGCAATTCAATTTTATGCACCAATAAACGACCTCGTCCACAAACGCTCCGCAGATAAGGGGCAGTTTTGGAATCAGCATTTTACACTCTCCAATATGGTTTACATCCTATGTAAAAACGCCCTGGCTAAGAAAGGAAAGTCTTCCAAGTTTTAAAGCACAAGTCCTTTTCTCAACATCAGTTCAACCCCGCTGGAACCTAAGTGGATTTGACTGTGTAGATCAGCTATCACATTCAGCGGACACGGAACAGATGCACTGTTCTCTAGATTTGTACAAATTTTGCCCTGCTTTTTTCCTTTCCCTAGCCATCACATGAGTTCCTTGAAAATTCCGCAAAATTTGATCTTCCAAGTATAAGAGATCAAGATGGAGATTATGTTATTAATGGAGGTCCAGAACATTTATTCGGAGGAGGGGCGAATGAAGTTTTCAAATGTAGAGGTTTAGCGCCAATCAGCTTTCTCAATACTTCTAGTATTCATTCACTTTTTCGCAAGCTTCAACATGTAATTTTTCGAGGTAAAACGCCAAATAGAAATTTTAAGAAGCTAAAATTATTTTCCACAAATTTTCTAGCTCAGCATGGAATTTTAAAATTTATTCAAAGTTATCCAGAAGTTATTGGAAACTGTCGAACACTTTTCAAATCTTCTTCAAAACAAGAACAAAACGCCAAAGTAACGACAAAGCGTACGATTTGCTTAGTTGCCCTGTCCACCCAAAGACAACTGCGTTTACGAGTGTTATTATTGTCTGCGTCGATATAGCTTTTGTGGAATATTCACACTTGCTGCATAAAAGAAAGTTAGTGAAGGGAATCGAATTTCGTATTATTTCTTATTTCTATGGGAATGCTGAAACTCCTTATTTTTGGAACGGTATGTGTAACTCATTGTTCACCGGAAAGTTGTTTCGTAGGAAAAAAAGTAGATTTGAAATCAGCGTTTGAGGGCGCATCTGGTGACATGCATCTCTCTTCGAGCCAGATCATGCCATTCCTTAATTAGAGTGCATTTAAAGGGTGTTTAGGCTTGGAAATTCAATTTTCGAGTTTTGATACGTCTTTTCAGACGAACGCCTCTTTGCTGAAGATGCAGAACACAGTCTTAAAGGCAGTGTCCTGGCAGTTTTGCTCCGTGAGGGATACAGCTGTGGTGCGGTTCCTGGACATCCCACTTATTTCTAGACCCAGTCCGGCTGATTGATGTTTACCATGCGTCGAAAAAATAGCTTTGAAACCGACGCGCGCAACCCCAGTCGGCGCGTGCTCGAACGGCTTCGCACTTGTTCGGCGCGGGACCCCATGACAGCTCCCGCATTGTGCATGCCATTCAAAGCAAAAATTACAGGCGACAGGGTTTCCGTGCCGGAGTTTCCCAACTTTCCATAGAAACTCTCGTATGACCTGCCTTTTGGAAAGTGGCTAAACGCTCCAAAAACGCTCTTTCCACCTTCAGAGCTCAAATTCAAATTTTGCGTGTCTAAAAGCCCTGAAATATACAAAAATGTGGAAGTGCAGCTTCAAGGAATTTGGTGTGAGTTTGTACCACTATATGGTTGTACAGGGTCTTAATCTTTTTGAATTCGCAAAAGTCCTAAAACTCAAAGACAAGGCCTGCGAGGTTTTTTGTTCGAGTGGGCTTACGATTTGATGCAACTAACAAACCTGAGTAACATTTGGGCGCTTGGGTGCGGGTAATAATAGCCACAAGGAGAATAACGTGCACAGACGAAAACATCTGATGAATATAGTGCTAGAGTCCTGATTTGAGGGAGTTTTGTACTGTTGGATGATCCATTGTATTTGTCATGGCACTTATCCTTATAAGAATCATACTTTTTTGACCGTTTAAGTATGCTGAGGATTTGCTGTCACGATGTCGTATTACGACATTTTTTTTCGGCCGATTCGAAAATCTTGAAAACAACGTAGCGTCAAGGTACAAAAAGCTTTACGACTTGCTTAGCTTGGTCTTTACTACGATTACAGAAAAAATTTATCTTCAGCACTTATCAAAGACACTATGACCTGTTTAGTCACATTTTGGCGCAAAATAGACCAAACTTTGAGAAAGCATCAGTGTTGCGTAGTTACTCAGACTGGCCATTGAGAACTGCAGAACAGAAGTTTTGATGAAACGACTACTGAACCATAAACCATAAAGCGTGACAGTCCCCGGTGATTTTAGAGCTTGTCCTTCAACATCGACGATTGCAGAGTCTATAAGTGCGTCCTTCACCATAATTATTAAGAAACAAGAAGAAGAAATACTGTGATTTAGGCTTATGCCAATCTACTGCTCAGGGGAATTGTCAAGAAAAGTGCTTGAAATTTGAAGGCGCGAGTGCATCACAACAATCTGAGAGTTTTCTCAAAACCGCATAATCATATAGGCAAGGTAATAAATCAAGCCCAGCACTTCTGACTTTGCAGAAAAGTGTCTGCTTTATGGTGGTTTTGCAGCTGTCCGTCAAAATCAGCGATTACGCGAAGTTCCTAAGAGCGTTCTCCACTTCATGAGAAAGCTCACGAGATTCTATGACTTTTGTGTGGCATGTGAAAAAGCTCGTAAACTCTGCAAACCACCTTTTTCGTCAAAGCAGATTGACTCTCAATGCTGCCAAAAGCAAAAACTTTACGTGATTGTTCATCTTCGATCAAGACGAGAGATCGGAGGTGCTGCAGATGTTTCACACTTCGAAATGTAGCTGCTGTCATCAACATATTAGGTGGTCCCGAAAGTTTTGTCCGTTTTTCCAACCGATCATAAAAACGCGTGGAACGAAGATAAGGAAACGCTCTAAGCACTATCCGACGCATCTTTTCCTCCTCTTTCTAACAGTCATACTCCCATGCCGATTAATCGTTTGCTCACTGAGATAAACGCCGAAATTTCAAACCCATGGTTTTTACTATGCCCAAGTGCCTTCGTTATCAAAATGTATGACTTCAGCTTCTGACTTCCTTCTCACTAACAATAAGTTAACAATGATGCCAGATGTCTGCAGCTGATTAATAGTGAAACGATGTGAAGCCTGGTCGTTCTGTGATACACCGCTCTAAAGAGCAGTGTAAAAATTGTGCAACATACGCTAAAATAATTTGTGATTATTCAATTCCCATAGACTTTTTCAAGGTGCAAAAAACATTGCATTTGTAAGTTTTATCAGCCTCAAATTGGTTTTTGCATGAGACTTGAATATCTTTATATACATTATAGCGTTTGCCATTCTTTCATGACGGGATAAAAGAACTAATTTTGAAATCATTGCTATGTTTAGTTATAGGAATAAAAAGAAGCCCTGCACTAAATCTTCTATCCGTGTAGAACCATGACATTGCATAGCAGAGGCAGATTTGATGTGCATAGAGGATACATTTAGAAAAAAAATTCCTACACTACATCGCATATAATCCGACTTTTATATGGTTATCAACGACGAACCTCTCCAGAACACTTATCTTTCCGATGTTGAAATGATTGAAAACTATAAAAGCTATTTTTCCAATTTGTTATCTAAATGTATGATATCAGCTTCTGACTTCCTTCTCACTAGCAATAAGTTACCAAATGATGTCAGGGCCTGTAGTAATCCCCCTACGTCGTAACGTACGAGGTCGCGAGATAAGCTCGAGCTTAGTTTCATTCCTCAATGCATTGATCACTTCCCCGGCTATCCTTCAACACACTCGTCGAATCACGTCAAGAACAGCTCGTGAACTAAGCTCGAGCTAAAGCTCGTGATCTTAGACACGACATATCTCACGAGCTCGTACACGAGCTCGACTTTCCTCCTCAGATAGTGGGCAATGGTGAGAGACGCAGAAAAATGGCACGAGACTAGAGCTCGAGTACGCCAAGTTCACGACCTGGGCAGGTAGTAAACCTGTCGAAACGCGCAGCTCAAACTCAGAGTTTACTCTGAGTTAACTCTGAGTTAACACGCACCTTTCAGGGACCATCAACACCTGCATAAGCAAACCAAATAGGGGAAAGGGTGATATGGCAGGATACCCCGCACGACGTACTTTATGCCAAGTATGGAAACGTAGCGTAATTCGTTCCAGGCGAGACGCTACGCGACGAAACGCGCAGCTCAACTGCGCGTTAACTGTGAGTTTGCTGCGCGTTTCAGCCGCCCGCGAAACTCGGAGTTAATTCTGAGTTTGGTTAGAGAAAGAGAAATAGTGCGTAAACGCAGAGGTCCAGAAAAAAGTCCTCCGGGGTAGATTTTGCTCCGAGTTTCATGAAGCATGATGGGGGGGGGGGGGGGGGGTTCGTGCACCGCTGAACATAAAAATTTAAAATTTTGTAAAATTTTGGTCCCAAGGGTTATCCGACGCGCTGATCACGAATCCGATGCTCATTTTCGCCATTCGCCCACATAAGGGGGTTACGGTAGGGATACGGTAGTTGGGCGAAACTCACGAAATTGGCTGAAACTTGGTACACTGGGGTTATTCCGCATGCTGATCACGAATTTAACATTCGTTTTTCGCTACGGGGCCACGGAGCGGGATTACGGTAGTTATACGGTAGTTAGACAAAAATCACGAAATTGTCTGAAACTTGGTACAGTGGGGTTTTTTGGGGCGCTGATTATGAATATGATGTTCATTTTTCACCGTTCGCCCATGTAGCGCGGTACGGTAGGGATAGGTAGTTGGGCGAAAATTACGAATTTTCTCGAAACTTGGTACAATGAGGCTACTTCGCATGCTGATCACGAATATAACATTAGTTTTTCGCTACGGGGCCATAGAACGGGATTACGGTAGGGATACGGTAGTTAGACAAAAATCACGAAATTGTCTGAAACTTGGTACAGTGGGGTTTTTTGGGGCGCTGATTATGAATATGATGTTCATTTTTCACCATTCGCCCATGTAGCGCGGTACGGTAGGGATACGGTAGTTGGGCGAAAATTACGAATTTTCTCGAAACTTGGTACAATGAGGTTACTTCGCATGCTGATCACGAATATAACATTAGTTTTTCGCTACGGGGCCATAGAACGGGATTACGGTAGGGATACGGTAGTTAGACGAAAATCACGAAATTGCCTGAAATTTGGTACAGTGCGGTTTTTTGGCACGCTGATCACGAATATGATGTCTATTTTTTGTTACGGGCCACAAGTCGGGATTACGGTAGTTTTACTGTAGGCGATAAATTATCACAGAACTGACTGAAACTTGGTGTGTCGTAATTTGCTACGCTGATTATAAATATGCTAATCATTTTGCATGGAAATGCAATGGTTTTCAGCAGCCAACCATCAGTGAAGTATTTGGTCTTGAACCTCTAAGCAGTTAGAA
Organism: Cylicocyclus nassatus; assembly: GCA_958299035.1. Classification (NCBI taxonomy): domain Eukaryota; kingdom Metazoa; phylum Nematoda; class Chromadorea; order Rhabditida; family Strongylidae; genus Cylicocyclus; species Cylicocyclus nassatus. The sequence goes on from CATQJL010000316.1 coordinate 73,951,935, forward strand.
GTGCGTTTAGTCGCGCCGAATAACTATCACAACCGAATTGCACAACGATCAGCTTGCGATGAATTCGTAGCAGTTGTCTCGTTGTAAGAATTGCGAGACGATGAAATCGCGTGATGTACCTGGCCCTTGGCCCTGCAAAAAGACGCGATTTTGTCGCTTTGCGATTCTCCCAACACTACAATTGTCACAGTCCATTGCATGCCAATGCTCCTGCACTTTGGTTGTAATAGTTTTCCGACATGACTAATTGCTACTAAACATCACAACTGTAATGCAAGGAACTATCCCCGAGCTTTTTAGATCAAAAACTGTTTTTGGCACTATTCCAGAATACACAACCCAAAAAGAAAAACTTCGGATTTTGCTGAAACTTTTACGTATGGGATATTTGAGGTGCTGATCACGAAAATGATATTCATTTTGCACGTTAGGATTTTTTGTGGGCCCATTGTGGCGGCAGATTTTGACCCCATACCGTACGCCTACTGTAATTTCTCAAAGAAGTCCCTACCATGCGAAACGAATATCATTTTCGTGATCAGTACCTCGAATATTTCTCATGTACAAAGTTTTGGCGAAATCCGAGGTTTTTCATTTTTGGGTTGTGTATTCTAAAATAGTACCCTCTTTTTTATTCAAAACCGTGAAGGGTATACCGCGTTCCAAAAAAGTACAGCAATTCAAAATCGATGTTGAACAGGTCTTTTCGGAGTGCCTCCATGGCTTCGATACGCAAAAAAGCTTCTTCTGGCTTCTTCGATGTGGTGTAGAATTTGTAAGCCTAATATATTTTGAAACTGGCGAAAGCATTATTCTTTGAAAAAGATGAGAACCTTTAGGTTCGCGTCACACAAATGGAGAATTTGGATGGCATAAACATTGACTTGACATCACGCTCGAGAAGAGGACATCCAAGCTAAACACAGTCGGTGGAACTCCGCATAAAACGTCCTGATTTCAACCCAAAACGAATGGATTGGCGGTCGTTGGTAATATAGACTCAAGACGAGATTACAGAAAACGGACTCTTATGCACCTTAATTTTTGACATCGCATTTTCTTATTGCATTTCCCCAGTTTGATAAACGCCACGATTGTGTCCAATATCTGTAGTGCGTAATTACAACCTCGGTAGGATAAGCCACAAAAATACTTTGCACACTTTGAATCTTCACATCTCCAAACGGGAGATGACCGTTTTGCATTACAGAATCCATCAGTATATTTGCGTTACTTGTCCTAGCATGTGACGCTGATAATCTTTACTCCAGCGACAGTCGGTGAGGAATTTGCGACCATTGCACACGTAGGATGTACCACAAGGGCTCAAATCAATTGAACGATCCTGTACCTTTCGAAATTGTTCTAGGTAAAAGGAAGCTAACATCTGATAGCAGGAAGTTTGGAAGAGGAAAGATAACTGAGAAAGATCAATGTGCGTGCAGTGACCGCGAACTCACCGAATCTCACGATTACGCAGAACCCTATCAGTGTTTGAACTGCATCGTTACAAAAGGCTTTTGATAGCGCATGCAACTTGTTGTTGAAGTCGTCAAAGTAGGCTACAGTAATAAATTGGTAATACAGTCTGCCCCAATCTAAACCCAATCAGGCCGAAATCGACATGGCGGAGTTCGCTTCACTATGGCTTTGTGGCGCGCATGGCCTGCGTGTCTGCTCCCCCTTCAATTTCGTCCTCTCTCCCACAGTGCGCATATGCAGCGCAAAGTAATGGCTCTATCTGCATGCAAATTTAGCAGACAGTTCAGCCTGATCACGATTGGAGGAGATTTTACCTACAGCGACAAGAACAAGGTCTTGTTTCGTAGATCAGTTTGGTCACTTGCTCGTGCACCGAGAGATTTTCCAGCATTCGCTGCGACTATTATACCTCTTTCACGTGTTTCCGACACTTGCCCGGTGTTTGCGTCTCTGACAAGAATGAGTGTTGTGCTGGCACTCGAAATTTCGACCGAAATGAGCGTCACTAAGGAAAATTTGGTCACAGGTCGTTACTAAGGCTAAGAATTCACGCGTGCCTACTCAACGCTTAGATAAGTGACAGGGGTAAGGGCAGAGCAATCTTGAATGAAATCACAAGAATGGGCCGCGTTAAACACGATAATCCAAGTGCACGTTAATGCGGGTTGAGCTACATGTTATCACAAGATTGCATTTGCATTCATGTAGTGCTAAGGCTTGCCAGCAAACCGGTTGATGTGGCTAAGTGGCTGTGCTAGCTGTTTGCAATCGTCACGTCAAAGGTACGCTGCCCGTGGGCGTGCAAGTTTTGCGGAGACAATTGCAAGGCTCGCGCTAAGTTCATGCTAAGTTCGTAATCTGCAATGAGTGTCGTGAGCTTAGCTCGTTTATGTTGTGACATTCTGGGGTAGATTACTACAGGCCCAGATGTCTGCAGCTGATTAATAGTGAAACGATGTGAAGCCTGATCGTTCTGTGATATCATCCTTCTTGCTTCATGAGCGTAACAATAATATTCTCTTCCATGTAAAAAAGATGATTGACCAAAGATCGAAGAGGTACACTTCTGCAAAACTATTTAAGTTCTAGTAAAACTTCATTAGATTGGAAAGAAAAGATTGTCGCATTTCGTGCTATCATGCATGTCAGAGCAGGGTGAATACCAAAAAAGTGCACATGCTTTCATTCGATGATGCAAGGCAAGCTCTACAAGTGATTCATGGACAGTCGCAAGAAGTTCGATAACCGTGTGGCCCAAACTCAAATTCTGAAGGTTCCTAATGCCTCAAAAACCAAAATAAACAATTTTCTCCCAAAAGATTTCATGGACCACTAACTTAAAGAATATTTTCTGTACATGAGGCAATCATATGCATAGTTGCTGTGTTTGTTATGACTAAAAATGGAAAAAACGACAGCTTTCAAGCCTTTTAAGCAATGCTGAGCAGTTTTCCATACAAGTAAACTATTAAGCTTTGCAGGCACTGCCACAGATTTCCAGCCTTCTATGCGAGTTATATCAAATTTGACATGAAAAGTCCGGAAGGAAAAGTTAAAGTCGATTTTTCACGAGGATCTATTTTTATAGAAGGCTGGAAATTTATGACTGTGCTTGTCTTAGCTAATAGGTATAAATTTACTTGTGTAAGAATCACCCGGCATAAAAACTTTGATATATTGATTCTTAGCTAAGAAGAAAGTGCAGCAACTGCTCATATGACTGCGTGATGCCCAGCGAACATCCTTGAGCAAGTTGGGGGTCCGTTGGTTTTCTTTAGGGTGAATGCTATTGCTTTCAAAGTTCTCGGCATTTAGAACCTTTTACTTTCGGCTCTGAGGTACAGGTAAATTGAACTTGATGAGACTGTTCGAGAATCGTCGTGTAAGACTTTTACTCTATAAAATGATACTTCTAGCAGTTTTATAGGTGTTTACAATATATTTCCCGCGGAATCTAGCTAATCTTCTGCTCATCAGCGTTAAGGGCTTTAGATTTACAAGAGAATCAATACTCTTAGCTTATCTAACATCTCAAATCAATGTCAGCAAAACTTTGATTCGGCTTTTCACGCGAAATCTTCGAAGTAAGTGTTTGATGTTTTGACTCTTTTAGAATTATAACTGTCGAACACTGTGGCATATAGTACAGTGCAGCGAGAATGTGGCAGAATATCCCATTCATATCGACCGGAATTTTGCTGTCATTTTGCATCATTCTTCTCGAATGGTCATGAGGATATGCAAGAAATATAATCGACTTGGATAACAAAAAAATGGGTTGAAGAAAATGCGTGCTAATGACGTTTTATCCAGAAAGTTTGACGTTTTTGCATCGGCTCGTCGAAATCAGGGTCTTGCAAATAGGTTAATATACCAAGTTGCTCCGAAAAGTAAAGTATCTTATCCCTAGGCCGCCTCCAAGCTCCAGTATATTTTCCAAGTTGCAAAATAGCATTGTGGTAAAAGTCATAGGGCCTAAGAGAGAAGTCTGTCAAGTACATTAGAATTTTCGTCGATCAAATGTAAGGTGACAAAACATCTCTGGGTTGCTGTCGATTGCTAATTGGTCCCCTCTCTTAGCGAGCACGGTAGGAGTAAGGTTTGGGCTAGAGTTTAGATTATATGCGCTTCAATTTAGGCAACAACCGCTATCCACATGGGAATTGCTGGTTGCCCTTTAAGTGGACACTGCCGTCAACGGTGATCGTTAGCCAATGTACAACATTCAGTTAAGAGTTTTGCCTTTTATAAAATGCAAGGTGACAGCGACCTGAGAAGACTAAAAAGTCGCTACCTCTGTCATTCTAGTATTCAAAAACCTTTTCACACAAAATTACTCTGATTGACCTGTCAAAAGACAACTTCGTGGGCATAGTTTATCATTCAGTGACCCGCTTAACCGCAGAACAGTACCATTATCAAAAGAAATTATCACGAGTGATTTGGAAAATTTATGTACAGAGTGGTCACCTTGCAATCTTCAAAGTTTCAAAAATTGGCTTTATCGTATACCCTACAGAGTCTTCAAAAACTTTCAGACAATGACTGGAACTTCCGCAGAAACTTGGGGAATTTTTCCACGGGTCGCCTGCGAAAATTCACGAAGCGTTCAGAATGGAAACACCAAAAGAAAACACCTAAACGAGATTAGAAATTTCTTCTATAGACTGTGAAATTCGCTTACTCTCCTCTACACTATGGATAACATGTTCGACAATGCGCTCTAGTTGTTGTATTTTTTTGCAAGAGACAACACACTCAGAAACCTGCGGAAATACTGGCAGGTCAGAGTGCTGCTGAACTGCTGCCATATTCGGTATTTCCGCAGCGTTGTGTTTTCAAAAATTCCCGTTTTTAACCAGTCTGACGTGAAAATCTTGCGGAAGTATCCCACTTTTGCAATAATAAGCAAAATCCTGCGAAACAAACTGCAAATTTTGGTTGTTGAAATTTCCAATGAATTATCCGAGTTTGCATGGCCTACGTCCAGCGCCTTTCGCACTTGAGCTACTCACCCGTGCCGATGCGAGCTCGCTTACAGAGCTTTACCCATTTTTTGGTGTACAGGTAGTATAGATACACATATATACCAACCTTAGATGCCGCTAACATCCTCTCAAGTGAGGAGAATTAATGAGGACTGGTGACTAACTTTAATCAAAATATGAAAGTTTTTCCTGTTCCAAGCTCGACCAGCCAAAATATGAGCTTGATCCTGCATTTGCATTTGACGTCAGCAAAATAAGCAGATACGTCATTGTTGGAAATTCGAATGCATTTCAAAGGAAACAAGCTTCATCCAAGTTTTCTTTCTTAATTTGAAACTATTCATTCGTAAAGATTGATCACCATCGTAAGGGCTATTACATGAAGCTTGTTTTTCTCCGGAAAGGGACAACTGACAACAAGGGACATTTTGGGGGAATAGAAATTCTGTGATAATTAGTTGTCGCTAAAAGCTGCTACTGCGAAAATACATCATATCTGCAAGTGCCTTGTATTTACTACATAACCAAGAGATACACTAATACCTGTGTCAGAATAGCTTTCTATGGATGTCAAAGTCAGCTATGAAGCCCATTATCAAGAAAACAGCATGTGATATCTGGTCTACAAAAATGTGAAATTACTATTCGACTATTAGCGATTTGAAGACTTCATATCTGCTTGCTGCGATAGAATAATTTAAGCGCCCAGTACAACTGATCATTTCCGAAACAGTCATTTCCTTTCGGTTCTATCTACATTTGTAAATGAACACCCATCTGACAATGAGCCCTTTAACTAATTTCAGCATGGCTTTTGTTGAGTTCTGGTCATCATTTTTATATTTCAAAATTTTTGAAGGACTAATTTTCTGGAGGAGTAGTGCCATATGAAACCAAAGTTATAATTTCGAATATTCTTCCCTTGAAATCTAAATCCTTCAGAAACCATTGGTGATCTTTTCGCGGGAATCTATTAGGTTGTCCCGAAAGTTTTGTCGGTTTTTTCAAACCACTGTAAAAACACGCACAATGAAGATCTGAGTGTGTTTTAACGTGCATTCGATGCAGCTTTTCCTTCTCTTTCTTACGGATACACACTCATACCATAACCTTGTATGCTTTTTTTGATAATTGCCAAAATTCTCCACCTGTCAATTTTTTTTGCTCAAAGTTGAGCTAATTCTCAAAAATTTCATTACAAAGTTCCGAAAAGACTAAGTACGGGTCAAATAGAGCAGCTCTCAGGCTACAAGATCGTATTTTTAAATTCTCCTAATCTGCTGATTTTAACTTTGAAAAATTATTTCTCCGGAAGCCTTGGTTTTTAGCAAAGTCATGAAACGCGCAATTGCAGCAAAAGCATGAAAGCTCTTGAGCTTTTGCGAATTCAAACTTATTCGTTATTTAACATCATTTATGCAACATAACCAAGTTTGATTTGCTTCAAAAATCAGCTTTTTGGAATTTTCGGTAATTTTACGTGACAAAACGCGTTCAAAAAGCCGCGGTTTTTATTAAATAAATAATTATAACGGACTTGGAAAACGTCGTCCATGTAATCTAAAATAGGTGCAATGTAGCCGAAGGCTTGCCCTACATAACAGTCACCAGCGCTCATCAAAAATATCAAGATAAAAATTTTGAAAATTCAGGAAAATTTTGGCGCTACTGCTGAGGTGCTCAAGGTGTTGTGCAAGGCGACAACATCGTAAAGACGGGGTAGATCAGGGAACAAATATAGCTATAAGAAAGAGGATACAAAATTGAATAGAATGACATGGATTGGTGTTCTGTGAGGTTTGGTGAGCGATGAGAAAAACCGAAAAACTTTCGGAAATATTTTGAATGTGACACACGTGGTATGACACGAAAAAAATTATGCTGAGCAACGTAGGTATAGCCTTGCAGCTTCGACGAGGAATAGAGCGTTCGCAACATAATTTGTCAATGCCAAAATGCCAAAAAAATGATGAAACAATGCCAAAATATGCTTTACGGTGACTGCATTTGGAATTCGCTAGTAAAATTGCACCACTCCATCACAAATATGGCGTTCGTTTGCAAAAAGAACAAACGTTGTCTTCACTGCAGCTTCACTACATTGACTGTCAATCTGCTCGACTGCACACGTTCTCTCATAATACTGCTGTCTAGCGGTACGATGCTGATGAAGCGTTATGGAGAAGCACTGCTCTTTTATACACATTTTTGTCAATTCTGCGAGCTTTTCTCACAACCAGACACCATCTAGGCTGGAGGTATGTATCTCCGTTTGTCCAGGACACGTGTACTCACAACGATCACGTTCAACGATTTCGCAGAATCCATAATCGCATCGCTGAACTCTGCTGATAGTTAACGCTTACCATAAAGGAAAATGACGGCCCACTCTGACCAACTTGCTTTTTGCAAACTTTGCTGCATCCTGAATGAGCAAGCATGCGTCTTTCGAAATTTGACATTGCATAATGGTAGCATGGATCTCTTTCCCAGTCATCAATGTCTGCGTCGACTGCTTCTTCCAAAACGAATAAAAGCAACAGTATCAAAGCAAGATGACACTCATCTCTCTGATACAAATATACAACACAGCTCATAATTCGTCGAAGAAGTCTTCGACTCAGTTCGCCACACCGCACGCGTTGCATCCCCATATGTGGCCTCACAATAACGAATTCTAAATCCAAGGGAATCTACGACTCAGTTCGGTGAGGCGCATCTTCAGATTTGTAGAAATGCCAGTCATCGGGCAACGATAGGTATACTGTAGGCAGTCATTTTTGCCAGTTTCTTCTTTTGGCTTACAAGAGAGGTCCGCTTGGTCGAAGTGGCCTTTTCACATGATATTGATACAACTAGTAAGAGCATCGAACACTGATTCCAGCCTTCCTTATCTGCCGAGCGCCTTCAAGCGTCGGGTTATGAGCGTTTCTTGAGTTGAAAATTTAATGCATAATCAACACAGAATTCGTCAAGTGCTCAGTGGTCAGAGCACTCCAATTGAATACCTTCTGTCCAAAACACTCATACTCAACACTGCTCTGTTTGAGTGCTGAGAAAACGATAAAATTCGATTTTCCTAAATTATGTTAATTACATTAAATTTGATTTAAAGTTACATTTTTCGCACGAAGAAAATATTCATAACTCGGCATGCGGAGGCACTCGGCAGATAATGAAATCAGATTTGGAATTATCGTGATACCCGTCAAAGTGGTATAAGACTCGCTTGAAAAGGCCACTTCGACCAGTCGGACCTCCCTTGTCATAGCTTAATGTGCTGACTATTATTAGGTTGTAATGAAAGTTCCGGGGCACTTTTGAAAATCAATTTTCTGACGCACTTTTCTGGCGCTCGGTCGAACCTTGACACCTAATATTTTATACCTTCAGTAGAGGGAAGCCTAAGCCTTAAAACCGCTTCTGATTTGTATCGATGCCAAAACGTGTTTGACCTGCACATCAAAAAGAAAACCTTTCCGACCATAAAAATTTCACAATTTTTCTTTCTGTGGCCATTTTTCTGTGCAGTTTGAAGAGTTTCGTCCAAATCATGGGTGATTTGATTGAGGAGCCTGTTAACTTCTAACTCGCACCTGCACTCAAGTTCCGATTTGCGCTCAGAAATTACAAACTGTCGAACTTGACTTTAACTGCAACTCTTTTCGCAACTGGCGTCGTTTCTGCGGGGATCGCCACGCCTGGGTGATGGGTCCAAAAGAAGTATAAGGCACTACCTTGCTTATCCGGATTTGCTCGGCCCTGTCAAAACTGTAATAAAGATCTCATCCCTATCACTGTCACAGCACTAGTCGTATGTAGAGTTCAGAGCTCGGCACGAGGTGGCTAGTTGAAAATGCAAAAAACGAGTCCCCCTTGACTTCGCCACAAAAGTACGATATCCCCCTTGACACGCTAACGAACAAATCAAACATGAAAACAAAAAGAATGAAGTAGAATACGAAACCGACAATAAACAGGGAATAAGAACTAGTGATTGTTTGTATTCTCCGGGTTGGCGGCATGCTGTGTCCGCCGCGCACCACCGCGAGCTTGGAGCACCTTTGCCACTGCCATCCAGATAATTTGGAGGGCTATAACTAGGCGGGGAGGAGAGGGTTTGGGGAGGTACAAGCGCTATTTTGTAAAATGTTGGATGTAGATTACTTTTATGTAAAAAATTTTGAAAAATTATGTAAAGAGCAGGAATTATATGACTTTGTTTGCGTTAAGCCACCTCAGGTGGCTATCCAGGTGGCTTGAAAGCCACCTAACCCCGAAAAAAAATTGCCATGCCCTTAGTTCACATAATTTTTTCATAATTTTTCATACATAGTCCCAACTCCCCATTGCCTATCTACACACCTATTTTGGTGCCATTTCATCTTCACTTCGCTGTAAACAAACCCTTTGTTTATTTGCTGGCGGCATGCCGGCAGCGTGCCGGCAGCAGATCGAAAGACAGCGTTATGCTCTTCCGCAAAAACGATATCCCCTTTGCTTTTTCCCCCAAAAACGATATCCAGCTTGCTTTGCAAGCCACCTGTGCCGAGCCCTGGTAGAGTTTTACACAATGATAGGAATTTCTGTTGTAACAAATGCAAAGCAAAGAAAGAGATGGGGTCCTTAAAAACTTTAAGACAAGAATGGAACTACTGATATGCAACTCAAACACTTCACGTATTTATACCCCTCACTTTTATAATGCTTCCATTTTGGCAGACATCATCAAAACCATTGTCTTTGTCTAGGTTTTTGCATCTAAAAAATCATCGAACACATTTTCACATTTTCTTTCCAATATTACTAGTGTTCGTGCAAAGTAACTGATATCAGATGTTTTTTGCTGACAAAGATAGTCCAATGATGTCGAATGCTTATCTCTGATTAAGTGTTCAAGACGTGTAATTCTTCAACATTTTGCTATATTATCATAAAAGTAGCGTCAGCATGATTTCGCAAGATGATTCTGATACTATTTTCAGTTCTAATCATCTTCCTATTACAAACAAAAATCCCTAGATAGTGAGTGTGCAGATTCATTTCACTTTTTTTTCAAATAGAAGAGCCTTATGATGAGGGTCTATTATACCGATACCGCACGCTGGGAACAGGTCTGAAAGAGTACTTTCATGGCGAACCAGAACTACAATTCTACCATAAAGAATGCTCAAATCGCTCAGCTCCAATAAATTGCCTCAAATCAATAAAATGCCTCAAAGCTATGCATTACCAGCCTATTGTCAGTAACTTGAGGCTCCTACATATTTAGATGCCTCTTTCAAAACCCCTCACTCGTGCACCTGCAGATATTTGATGCCGTTTTGAATAATTTTGAAAGGATTGCCATTTAGTTGCATTAATGTCAACATCTGTTCACATAGAACTAAATTTCCGTAGATTCATTTGCTATGCTATTTAACAAGTAAGGTGCAGCTCGTAGCGCCATCTGGGCTTAGGATATGGCAGCCAACGTTTCTCGCTTTCTTCCTATTAGGTTGTGTAATAAGTTCATTCCCATTTTTTGGTTTTAACTTTTTTCTCAATATTTTACAAAGCATCTGGCCAAAAATTTGTATGCATTCGAAAGATCCGATTCTGCTCTACTCAATGCTGGTATTACTTTCTCAATTCTTGAAAATGTGAGATAAATCGACTACAAACCGGAAAATCGAGAGAGCGAAAATTCTATTTTCGACGTCTATATATGCTGCATTTTAAATTTTTGCTATATGCTGCATTTTAAATTTTAAATTTCATTTTGGGTTTGATCGTTAGAGAAACAGTACGAAAATTCGACGTGTATGGGTAGATTGTTATATGTCCCACAAACTACTCCTGAGTGGTAAAATCGCTCAGAAATTTATTTTGTAAACTTAAAGACAATTTTGCTTTTCGAAAACTCTTCGTCAACGTTAGCCATCTGAAGGCATCGTGTGATAGGATGATTGCCGAACAATACAGAATTAGGAAACAAGGCGGTATCTAATTATAAAATCAACAAATGTATGAATTACTTCAAGATTCGAATTTTTGGGGACATACAACTCAAGTACGCGAAAGCACGAACGCCTTCGCGGCAAAGTCTTGTTCCGCACACTGTTGCAAAAATAGCATTCGACGGTTGGTTAAAGGACGCGAATAAGTAAACACTGCAGTAATTGAATAAGTATTAGTCTGTTATATTCAATTGTACTCAGGCTTTTCGGACAAATTTTGTCAATGATTAACGGAAAAAATTAGGAGAGAGAAAGATGTCAAAAATGGAATTTTCGCTTCCTCGAGTTTGTTCAGTTTTCAGTCGAATTTTTTAACAAACTTCTTGAGAAATGAGAAAATAATGATAGCTACCTGGTAGAGCAGACTTAGAGCTTTCGAACGCATACAAACATCTCGCCAAACACTTCGCAAAATATCAAGACAAATCTAATACAAAAAATGCGAACGAACTTATTACACAACCTAATAGTTGGACTTACGCACGGATTATGAGATGCTCATTATTAACTTGAAAACTCAGGCTGAATTGATGCTACATAAAGCCATCAATATGCAACACCGCTCATATTCTTCTGAAAAAGCGACACAAAGTTTCCGATTCATGTCACATCACCGCAGTGTGACCATATCTCGCTCCAGAGTGACAAATTCTTGATCCAAAAGCACCATTCGACTCTTAGCGCGGCGCTAATATATAGAAGTGTCCGCCTGGACAAAGTAGGAGATCAGATCCCACAAATCTTTTCAGATTTTTGCTTACGGTAGGTTGCCCAATGAGTGCAATGAACGAGTACACTGAGTAAGCTCACGTAAGCAAAAATCTGGAACTATTGGAATCTGAGCTCTTATTGTGTCCGTGCGGGAGCTTTTCTATATCAAAAAATGCGCCGCGCCGAGCAGAGTCGGATGGTGCCCTTAAATCAGGAATTCGTCCACTCTAAAGCGAAATAGGGCCACGGTACGGTGATGTCACATAAATCTGGTGACTGTGCGTCGCTTTTACAAAAAATACAAGCGGTATTGTATGCACTTGCAATACATAAGTAGACCTTTTCCAGCACCTGCTATTCTATTTTGCTCAAAAAATTACTGATTTGTCAATGCATTGAGACGGTTTAGAATGTAAAGTTCTTCATATCACTAATTAATGCACAATTTTCTCGCAAAGTTATTGTAAGGTAACAAAATGCTGTCGAAGCTTTATGTGTAAGCTTACGATAATACATTTCTTCAATTTCATCAATACAAGCTTTTCTCAAAATCGTTCACCAACTAGGGTGCAGATATGTATTTCCCCATCAAAGGAGTTGGAGGCACGCGACAGATCCAGCATTTGCATCTATCTCGCCCTTTGTGGAATTCGCAGGATCCATAATTGCACCCCTAATTTCGATAAATATCAGCTACCCTTCAAAATGAAAAGCATCACGACTTACTGTGACTCACCTCTTTATGGCAGACTTTACTGCACACGAAACAAGCCATCTGGCTTCGTTCCCAACTTAATGAATTAACAGAGTTACATGGATCTTCTTCGTTTGCCTCGACTGCATCTTTCAAAACGAAAAAATCAGCAGCATCAAAGCACGCATCTTCTCTCAAAAGCAAGTATTGCTGGAGATTCTTCATAGAGGTCGCTGCATCTCGCCGCACCTCACCGGAAGCCGCGTCGCATCCGCGTATCTGGCTTCAGAATGAACGAATTCTGAATCTAAGGGCGCCGTTTGACTCAACTCGGCAAGGCGCATCTTCTGATATATTAAGCTACCATAATCTCTCCGACTGTGGTAGGTATACCTTAGGCACACATACTAATTTCTTTGCTTTGACTTAGATGTTTACTCAAGTGCTGGCAACCACATTCACGATAATTTGCTGCTGGCAGCACACTGTAGGGAAAAACCACTTTGCTCAGACTTGCTTCAAAATATGCTCAGTATGATTACATTGTTTCTGTATGCTCCTAGTGGCACAGTGCGCAGACGCATGAGTTTACGACAAGGTTAATTTACACGGATGTGTCTACAATGTTGTTTGTGCGTAAATCATGTTCAATTAATCATTTCAGTAATGATAATAATATTTCTCGATGAGGTAACTTCTTTTTGAACTAAACTTGAGAATAATAACTTGAACTAAACTTGCACAATAATATTCAGTATAGTAATAGATGTGAATAAAAAACAGTTTTTCAAGCATGAAAGAATTTCCTCATACTTACAATGGAAAATTAGTTTGGACAAACCTACTAGGAACAAACAACTGAAATACATTGAAAAAAGCTTGCGAACTAATTTATAATGGAAAAAGGTCTGAAAACTGATTTTTGATTTAATCGAAATTCTAAAATCTACTGTAATACAAATTGCAACCAACTGAAGAATCTTGAACGAAATATTGAAGAGTTTTCCAATGGCTGTAACGCTTTCCTAGGCTAATTAACAAGGGGACGGAGCGATCAGCACACCGCGTACGGTACCCAGCTGGCGGCTGACACCTGCTACCGTTCATAAAGTCTACACCCCGTAAATCCACGTGCATAGGCAGTGACTTAATTATCCAAGGAGCACATCAGAACTACTCAGGGCAGAGTTTAGAACAAATCAACGGGAAGGTGGTTTTTGCCGACCTCTACAGTGTGCCGGCGAAATGCCACTAACAGCAAATCAAAGTAATGTTGTTATCAGCATAATGAGTAATCCATCTAAGAAAATCCTGAGAAGTGTGTAAAAATTGGCAGTCTACCGTACACCTACCGTACCCTGCAGACAGTCGTACATTTACATACCAAAAGATGCGCCTTGCCTCGCCGAGTTCCAAAGTCATGGAGTCATAATTCGTCCATTCTGAAGCGAGATTTGGTGATGCGACGCGGCGGCGTGGCGTTGTACTACAAAGACCTCGCCGCCAAAGCCCGCCGCCGCAGTCGGCACGCGCGCTGAGCTGGCTTACTGTATCCCGCGCCCGTTTTGCACCCGGTGAGTCTGAGCCATGAGGCAATCGGGCGGACGCACACTCGTCAGCTTTGTCGCGTTGCGATGTCGCGCCGTGATGCCGCGAATTTTACAAAGAATTGCATGAAAATACCCAGAAAAAATTCTTCTTCCAGATTTTAACGTGCGATATCGTCCGTCGCACCGCATAAGGTGAAAATTTCAAAAAAAAACTTGTTAATTTCCTGTTTTTTATTTGATTATGTTCGTTTATATTTCCAAATAAAAACAAAGGATTCGTTTGGAAACTCCCTAGTGTTTCTTCAGTTTTCTTTTTTTGTTTCATGTTTGTTTTTGCCATGGTACAGATACATAATTGTCACTACAAGCTGTAGCCTGTGGCCTAGATTGCACGTTGAGGTTAGTAACACGGCGATGATATGACCTGCGGGCTCAGCTTATTAGGACAAAAGTAGGTAGCTGATGCCAGATTTTCTTCCCTTGATTTTACTTTGGAATAAACATGAATCAAATAGAAAACAGGAAATTAGCAAGTTTTCTTTTTGAAATTTTCACCTTATGCGGTGCGACGGACGATATCGCACGTTAAAATCTGAAAGAAGAATTTTTTCTGGGTATTTTCATGCAACTTTTTGTAAAATTCGCGGCATCGCGGCGCGATGTCGCAACGCGACAAAACTGACGAGTGTGCGTCCGCCCGATTGCCTCATGGCTCAGGCTCACCGGTGCAAAATGGGTGCGGGATACAGTAAGCCAGCTCGGCGCGCGTGCCGACTATGGCGGCGGGCTTTGGCGGCGAGGTCTTTGTAGTATAACGCACGTCCTCCATGCGACGCGTATATTTTGGTGAACTGCGGCAGAATGCGCGGGAGTGCGCCGAAATGTACTTTTATGACGAGTTATGAGTGGTATCCAGATTCACATAAAAACTATTAAATTCTAGATTCAACTCACAGTGCTTTGAAAATCAAAGCTATTCTTTGCAAGATTTTTATCCAGTAGTTCAAACTCTATTCAGCAGAAAAAGGAAAAAACTAGAGTACTCTAGAGCGGATTCGCAAAAGCAAAGTGCACTCAAACATTAGTAGAACGCAGAAAGAGGCCATAAAACAGATTCAGAAAATGATAGACGCTGCAGAGATACGACTATCAACAAGTGACAAAGGAGGCGAATTTGTTGTAATACCTCATCATCTAGATATTGCATTGACAGAAAGACATCACCAAGATGCCACGCTTTACAAGATATCTACGAAAAATAGTTTCAAAAACAATATCGCAATTTGAACAGAGAATGGACAAAAGTAGCAAAGTCAGCAAAACCTATAACAAAAAAAAACAACAAAAACAACCTAACCTAAAACCGTCTTAGAATTAATCTGCCAACTTGCCCAGTACTTTACCTTTTGATCAAGACGCATAAAATCCAATCCGCGCGCGATTTCGCATCTAGTGACCCCGCAAGTTATAAGGTCAGACTAATAATTAGTTGCGTGGGTGGACCTACAGATCGGATGGGATGGTGCCTGACTAATATTCTACTGCAGTTACTCCAATTCATTCTTTCCCATCTAGGCAATACAAAGATGTTCTTAGACCGTCTACACGAGGCACGTATTAGCGCTTCTTACACCATGGAGTCATTCGACGTTAGCGCGTTATACACGAATGTATCTAATAACTCCGCAATGCAGGCCGTTTGTGAACTTCTGATAGAGCACGAGCAAGCAATAAGACTTTTCGGACTTTCTATCGCGCAAATAATGGCCTTGCTAAAAGCGTGTCTAGAATGCAACATATTCCGATGGTCAGGAAAGTATTTTCCGCAGATTAGAGGATTGGCGCCTTGTTAAAAGCGTGTCTAGAATGCAACACATTCCGATGGTCAGGAAAGTATTTTCCGCAGATTAGAGGATTGGCCATGGGTCAGAGATTGGCTCCAACGCTAGTGGTAATTTTTATGGCTAAAATTAAAAGACCAGTACTGCGGCTGCGTCCCTTGCTTTACTGCAGATACATCGATGACTGTTTCATCATATGTGCCACTCAAGCGGAGGTTGATGAGTGCTTTGAGTTGATGAACAGGCAATCGGAACATATAAGACTTACTCTGGAAAAGCGGAAAGGCCTATTAACGGATGGTTGCCTTTCTCAAACGTACAAGTCAATATCAATGATGGCAATCAGAAAACGAAATGGTATCAGCCCAGTAACAAGAACATTCTCATCCACTCCCGCTCAGCGCATCCTCTACAGAAAAAAGCACTGATCAAAAGCATGTTTCGTACAGCTGCAAAGGTGTGTAGTGGAGAGAGGAGAAGATGGAGTCGTTTGCCGTTGCACGTAAGATAGCTTTATCTAACGGTTATGAAAACAGGATGACGCATTGTAGGGCCCAACAAAGCAGCTTCGTAGAAAGGAGAGCATCACCCGCAGCAGAGAAGATACCTTTCTGTGTACCCTTTATCTCCGATGAAGTGAGCACCGCCATTCGGCGATGTCTGAGGAGAGCAGGGTTTGAATAACTCAGTTTTAGTAGTGGACATGCCTCCGAACAATTTGAAACGCATTCTTATTCGGAATTGCATGTACGATTGTAATTGCACTACGTTAAACTGTCTTGTCCCACAGCAAAGGACGGCGACTGCATGAGCGCGAGAGTTCTGTTTACCTCACCTCATGCAAGAATTGCGGAGCCGAGTATATCAGTCAAACAGCACGTCCCTTATACGCATCAAGGAACATCTCAATGGCAAAGAAAGAACGCTTATCCACTCCACTGGGTGCCCATAGAGTGCAAGAGCATGAAAGAGTGAATTTTGAAGTAAATGTAGAGATCTTAGCGCGTGAACCTCAAACATCTACCCGCAAGACTTTAGAAGCGTTTTGGATTCACTTCAAACAACCCAAAATGAAAAGCAGAGATGAATGCCTCTCTATCACACTCGAGCTCGCACTATATCTAGACCAGATTTTCTGATCCGGTGAAGACATGTTCAATTATTCACTTACGTTATCAGTTAGAGCTCATTTATACTCAGAATTTTACCGGAGAATTTTATTTATCGAAAAGGTGAGTATTGCGTGTGGCAGCTTGCCTGTGATCCGAAAGAAAGCTCAGATTGTTTGTGAGACTGAGGAGATGCTTGGTCGGATAGTTCGTAGATTGTTGTCGCCCATTTCAGGCTTTGAAGAAGGCGACATGAAACGTCAGCCTAATAAATATATTTATCAATCTCGGACTGTCTCTACAATTAAATCAACACAATACTCTAACTCAAGTAATCGCAAATGACTTCCGGGAAGAACTAAAGTTCTATATTTCCCGGGACGGACGCTTCTAATGGGCCATGTAAGCGGCCCCTCCCTACAGGCCTCACCTTACCTGGCAGTTCTTCTCCGGAAGTCATTTACGGTTGTCTGAGAATGTTTGCAGGTCAAAGATGCTTCCACTAGTTCTCCGAAACTCCATTTTGTATGATCTGCAGTTTGAAAGCTTGAAAGTTTGATGAACCCGTATTCAAAAAAGCCCTTCTCATATTTATTTTTTTGTTGTTTCAAAAGCTTTTTTAATTTTTCAGCTGCAGGTCCAAGTAAGTGCAGTTCCGAGCTTTCCTTGAGGCGTCAAGTTGTAACTTCACAATAAGCTCATGTTGTATTGATGTTAATCTTAAATTCGAATCCATAATCATAACTGTGCAAGATGACTTGCTAAACTCACGGAGAAGACTATAAATATATCTCCTTGCCTGGGATTTTAGGTATATAAATTGAAGCCGCTAATATTTATGATTTCGCAGATTCCCTGCTTTTCGTAAACGCGGTAATCCTTTACGCCCGAGTTGAGGACGAAGTATTTCCCTCCAGCATAAGTCGAAACAGCTTTTTGACCAAGAGAATGTAAGATTTTGAACATGGAAAGAAAGTTCTTTTTCAAAAAATGTAAAGCAAAGATGGAGATAGGCAAGAATGGAATCACTGATAGGCAACTCATGCATTCCACATGTTTCCTCTCACTTTTATAATATTTCCAATTTGGCAGACCTCATCAAAAGCATTGTCTTTGCCTATGTTTTTGCAACTAACACTAATATCACGCGCAAAAGTAACTGATGTCAGAGGCTTTTTGCTGACTAATATAGTCAAATGATGCCGAATGTTTATCTCTGATTAAGAGGTCGAATGTTGTGTAATTTTTTTTTATCGTTTCGCCATTTCGCACCATTATGAAGTCTCTAATACCACCGTTAGATGAGCAGAAAGATTCTGATACCATTTTTAGTTCCAACCATCTTCCTATCATAATTAGATTTCTTCACTTTTTCTTAGAACTAGAAGAGCCTTATGAACGGGGTCCAGTATGCCACATACTTTGAAAGATTATTATCACGGCGAATCAGAACTACAAAATTTTACCATTAAAAATGTTGTAATTTACTCAGCTTCAATAATTTGCCTTAAATCTATATAGCTGTGCATTACCGGTCTTTTGTCAGTAATCAAAGCGGGTTTGAGGCTCCTATTTATATGCTCGGATGTCAAGATTGCCCTGTCATGCAGCTGCAGCTTTTGGTTGCCGTTCCGAACAATCCTGGAAGTACTCCTTATTCATTTGCAATAGAGAAAATTTGTTCACCTAGGGCTATACTTCGTAGATTTTTTGCCTGGTTTTCCATCACGTAATGCGCAGCTCGCAGCTCCATCTCGGTGTCAAAATATGGTAGTCAATGCCTAGTTGGACTTACACACTGATTGTGAGATGGCTCATCAATTATCTTGAATACCCGGCCTGCATTGATGCTATATAAAGATTATCAATATACAAAACCGCTGATACTTTCTGAAAACGACGCACAATCGCTGACTCATGTGACATCACCATTGCATGGCCATTTCTCGCTTTAAGTGGACGAATTCTCAATCCAAGACCACCATTCGACTCAGCTCATCACCGCGCATTTTCTAATGTATAGAATTGGCCGCTTGGACACAGTAGGAAGTCAGATTCAGACTTTCGTTTCAGATTTCTGCTAACGGTAGGATGCCCGGTGAGCGCAATGAATAAGCACAAATAGTAACCTACTGTGTAAGTAGTAAGCGAAAATCTAAAATAAGTCGTGAGCTGAAAACTTCGTGTGCGTGAAAATTCAAGTCCCAGGCCCTTTGAAGTCTAGGTTGATGGCTCATTTTAACGCATTTTAACGAAATTTTCTATCGTAATTTGAAAAAAGAGAAAGAGCTCGCAATACTGTAGCTCGCTCCATACAAGTCAAAACTTTCATGCTAGGCTCTAATCTAGTCTTCGATTTTGAGCTATGCTGCTTTGAAAAAGTTTAGGCGCAGAGCAAGTCTTACAATTTCATTTGGGATTAGCAATGTGCAAACCCAGGATGCTCCGGCATTTTATATTTTTCGCCGATTCGGATTGGACCATTATCTCCGTATGTGCTTGGTAATTATTCTGCATCTAGAGTAGAGCCTTGAGAATTTCTACGAAAAAACATCTGTAGTTTCGCTCCTGCATGCTCCAAAAATCTAAGCTAGAATAAAAAAAGATAAAAGAGCATCGGCACTGCATTATTAGGATCACTAAATTTTGTTGCTAAATTCTGTTACACTTTGATCCAAAAAGTTACGACAATAAGCATAATTTTTTGCTGATTTTTGATTGCCTCGTATTTGGTTCATTAGACTCACATGAAAAAAAAAACGCTAGTTGTCCAAGTAAGCTATGAGAAAAATCAAGATTAGTAATCAAACACTTTAGTATCTCTTACTTTTGTCCTATCTTTTTTGCTAAAGAAGCATGGTATATCGATCTATGTCTTGCTTTTTCAATAGTGTATGAGCAGAAGGACACAATGGCGGCATTCTGTCACGCGGGGATCAGAAGAAAAAAATATCACCACTTTTGGCAAAAGAAACGGGAAGAATTTGTTCACTTTACAGTCAAGGAGATCTTTTCTCAAGCTATAATTATCTTCATCTTTCAACACTCGTTTCCAGGTAATTTTGTGGCTGTCAGTTTTGCTGTTTGTCATATTGTTATTGCCCATTTATGGTTCACAAAGAGTGTTTTTCTTTACGACTTGAATTACAAATCTTGGATACAGTGCGAGGCATTGCGAAACATAATGACATATACATAGCGAGACGGTTCACAAAGGTTCACAAAGGTTCAAGGCTACTCCACAATCGTAAAATTTTTGGAAAGCTTGGGTGAGTTACAAAATTAATTGTCTTGTTTTTGCATAAATCCCAGAATTTCTCAAAATCCAAGTCAGCCTTGTGAAATTTTGAAGGACTTTTTGTCGCCGCTACGGTTCCTTTCCTTGAAGTCTCGGAGCAGGGTTCTGCAAAAATTTCAGAATGCATCCCAAAATCTTTGCGGACTGTGGCTGATGCACCCCTCAAATAGCTGTCACCATACCCCCTACCCCCCTCCCCTCCCCATAACTAAATTATCTGTACCGGCACAAAGATACGAGACAAAATGTGAGTCATATATTATATCCCTAAATATGCACAAGTTCTCAAAAAAAAGCAGCACCATGTCTCGTGCTTGACAAAGCCATGATTGTTTCTCATTTTCTAACCGGCTTTGATGGTTTCGATAATCTTTCTAAAAGTCTTAAACTTCAAGAAAATTTACTGAATAAATGCACCGAACGCCAGTAAACTTCGAAAGCGTCTTAAAATTCAATTATCAGTGACTAAGTCTTTTTTAGAGCTGGCTTATTAGACCGTAACACCACTTGTGAGGAAAAGTAAGGATCATGAATTATAGCGTGCTTTATCATAAAGAAAACTCATGTGTCAAAAGGAAAGGATCGACATTTAGAGCAGTTTCAATTTTCAATAAAATAAAAGGAACTTTAGACATCTTTCCTTCATTCCAAGACAAGGCTGCTTTGCTCGCAAAAAAAAATAGCAGTCTATGCTGCGCGATATGAGCCGGTTTTGGTCTCAACAATTATGCAAGCGCTTAGACAGAAGTCTGCTATTTAGTGCGAGAGTGGCTCACGACGGTCTACTGAGTCAACAAAATTGTTCCGAAGTCATCGTCCTAGCTATCATTGATAGGCGCTGAAAAAATTTACATACTACTTTTGCTTTTGCGAAATGCGAGTTTGGAAGTACATGTAGGTTGGGAAAAGAACGGTTTAAAATGTTCAAATCTGAAGGGACTGTCAGAACTTTTGGTTCCAACATAGCTCTTAGGAGTACGCGAGCGGCAGAGCTTTTCTGCAGTCTAAACCTCACAATGAATCTAGCACTGCTAGATGCTTTAGATGTTTTTGATATAAGCTTCCAAAACTTTCCATTGACTTTCAGTCCTTCAGAGTGAAAACTTCCAACTCCATAGTTCTTTTTGTACAATGGCAGCGTTGTGCAGAACTTGAATGGTTGCAAGTTTCTCTTATCAATCTGAGTGCCATCTTCACATCAATTTGACAAGCTATCAGACATAGACTACTACCACCCATAACGACTAAATGACTCTTCTCCATCTTTTCCTCCTTTTTACACAAAATCAAGTAAACGGAAAGAAATATTTTTTTTGTTGATTCGATGGTCCCAGGTTAGTTGAAAGGGAAAACTAAATGGTCAACCTTTAAGTGCTTAAACAAAAGGATTTCTCCTTTTCTGTCATTGCGAGTGGATTTGTAAATGTCGTGTCATGAACCACTCACATGCAGCATGAAGAGATTGTGAATACCAAAAGCACGGACTTCTGAGTTTTCTGACGTTTACAAATGGCGTGTAGGTTTCATTATAGACATGAGTCAGTAAAAAACGCTGAATGAAGTTTCAGGTTCTGCTTATACCTACATTTTTGCTTCCACTGAGTTTTTTTTTTCCAAAAATTGGAAAGCAGGAGGGGTCCGAATCATTCAGCTGCGTACAGCTGCAATGCGGGACTAACCTTTTTTGTTTTTGTGACCTACACAAAGCAAAAAAACTCCACCCCATTCCAATTTTCTATGGCACAAAATGGACAACGAATATTTATCAATCATGCAAAGTTTGAGGAAAAGTCTCTGAGTTCTTCCACCATAAACTTTGTTTCCTATCGAAGCCGCGGAAACTATTCATAAGATTACCTAATATATTCAGAAAGAGACATTTTCAACACAATTTTTTCAATAAAAGAAAAAGAAGTCATAAAAATGTATCACTTTCGGTCAGTGGCGTACCCAGGATTTCGGCTCGGGGGGGGGGGCAAAATTTTTTTTTAATAAAGGTGCGTGGCGTGAGCCACGCACTCCGAAAAAATTTTAGGGGGGCTTCTCAAGATTTTTGAGGGTTCCCAGCCCGTAAAATCTGGAAAAAAGGGGCGTGGCATCAGCCACGCCCCCGAAAAAATTGTTTTTGTAAGGCTATATTAATTGTTTACAAAAATAAACAAGTCATTTGCACATTTTTATAACTCATGTAAGAAACTTGCTGACTCTAAATCTGTTTTCTCTCTCTGCTTATCGCTTTTCTAGACGAAGTTATAAGCTATTGAAGACCATTATTTTGCTCAGAAATTATGCGTGAAATTGAAAATTTAGCCTTACAGAGCCGCGTTCGCCTTAATGCTGGGCCAAAACATGCAGCTAGTTTACCTCAAATTTCTAAAGCCAGAAGCTGAGCTAAAAGTGCAAAAATGTGCTCAACTTTGCTGTTTTTATGTATGATTTTTTCACAATAAAACCGCTTGTAGCATTGTCCACAGAAGCGGGAAGCAGATAAGGAAGATAGATTCAAAGTCAGCTTTTATACTGCATCGAATGATATACAGCTACTCTGGGTTTGGCCACTTCGACTTCTAACCATTCCCTTGTAATTGCAGGAAAACACTGCCTAATAGCTCATAAAGTAAACTTCTTTTTTACGTAACGCGTATGCTATGCGCACACTCTAAATGACACAAAATCGTGTGTTTCTCGAAGTGAGCGAGGACAAAAACGTTTGATCTCCGCAGTGGAACAACATTAGAGAATGTATTATTTTGTAGGCAAACCATGACGATTCTCAGATTAGCCACACTTGAAAAGAATTGGGTCCATGCATGCAATCCAATTTCATTACCTGGGATAACACAAGAATTTTCTAGCATTTCTTGGTCATGATCCGAAATGAAGCGCTATGGAGGTGATACTTGTCCTAGTGTTGTTTCAGAAAGCTCCCGTAGATAGTAAAGTACTGCGAAAACATCTCTTAGGCTTTATTTCAGCCAATGTTCAGTAGCGAGTAACAATATTTTGTTTTTCAAATAACATAAACCATTGCATTTTTGATCGGGTCATTAAGGAAAACTAAAATAAGCAGAGCAATTTTGTGTAGATAGCTTTTGTCAACTCACCAACGGGGACTTTTGGTAAATAGGCTTGACCAACAGTTATATGAACAAAGTCAACGTTGGTACTATAGTCGTCCTCCCCCCACTAGACACCTAGTGGATGGATTCGAATTTGAACTAGAGCACGCCGATTGCGGCAGAGCGCGGCATTGTCAACTCCAGTTCAACCTCATCCAATATTCTTTGGTGTTTCATCGTCGTTGCATGGTGATTTTTTGTTTCAGTGATGTTTGTAATCAAAATCGACGAAATTGTTGCTGCTTAGCGATGTTTCCTGCTACTATGCTCGCTTCTTCGGTTTTTATTTCAGCTAAATTTGAAATCAGAACTCAAATAACGAGCATAGTAGCAGGAAACATCACTCAAGACTAACAAAGTCTACAATCCAGTTAAGAAGACTGCTAACATTCAAATAATAGGATGAAACGTTCCGAAAACACAAAAACGTCTGTCTGAGATCAAAGTGAGGGCTGCAGGTACCGCGCTCTGCCGCATACGGCGTGCTCTACTTCAAATTCGAATTCGTCCACTAGGTGTCTAGTGGGGGGAGGACAACTATACACGCGATGCGTTACTTTGACAAGTTCTGTCCATGCAGACATTCAATTTTTGTGGACAATTGAAGATAAAGCAATTCCGAAGACAATCATGGGTTTGACTGTAAACTTTCCACTAAATAATCTAATTGCAAGTTATCTGCGTTTCAAGTGTTTCTTTCTACTTGTAAGCAAATTTTTGAAGAGCGTAATTGCATTCTGGCCCGATCCACTTAACAGATTGATGACATCCCTGCCACTGTTCTGTGATTCAAGTGATTCTGACAAAAAACCGTGCGTGTTTTTTAAATTGTCAAGAAAACTTCCATATAATGATTTCGAGCATACGCGCGTATGCACAAAATAATTATGTGGAAGCCTTTTTGACGCTTGTTCATAAAACATGCAAATTATGTTTCAAAAATTTATGCCGTCATTACTTCCTTCAAGCATTGGTAAGACTCAACGCCTGTTTTTACCTCAGCCAAGCTCTTGAATTTTTTATAAAAACACTCCCATTATTCCCTTCCCAGAAAAGCTTTGCAGATAACACAGATTCGTCAGCGTTCCATGAGCTATAATACACTGTACATTTAATATGGAAACTCCACTTCGGCCAAATATGCTTCCCTTGTCAATAAAACACAATTGACATATTTTGATAGCTAAACTTGCGTTCTAGCTACCGCGATGACTCTATATGACAATAGGGCAACCCAGTATTACTACTGCATATGTTACCTTGGCACTTTTTTACACCTGAAAAACTAGTGTGCATACGTCTTATGCACGAGAGTGCTAAGTGGGAGCTCCGGCGTGCATACGCGCGTATGCAAGCGGTCATCGACGTGAGGTATAATGCTGACAGTGGACAGGCTGGCGAGGAATCGCAAATGTGTTTTTCGATTGGTAATTCATAGTGCACTTCCATGAATCTACTAATTTTGAACATTTGACAGTAAGACGAAGAATAGAATTATGTTAGCATGGTAAGATAAGCATATACCAGCTATTCCCTCGTACATTGTTAAAATATGGAAATTGCTGATAACTTGAATAATATCGTTGTGTATTGAAAACATTGACTTCGCATCATAATAACTTCATACTGGTATTTCGTGCAAAAAGCTCAAAAGGGGAAGTGCAAAACGGGAATCGGTACAGGCACTATTTTCGTCTTTTGACCACTGGGACAATCCTCACAGACACATCGGATGCCGAAAATTTTGTCGTTGGTTACTTTTTTGCAGTGTCCGTTTTGGCAATTCTGAATTTCAATTCAATGAATCAGTTCTTAAATTGATGATTCGAATAGATGAGTAAATAGGCTTACTAATTCTTTCAAGCAACGTGCTCTGCACGCAGAATCACTGATAAAAACGAAGGAATGGTCACGGTTCGGCACCAACAAAGTGGCCTCGACTGAGGTTTCCAAAACGAATAACAGCAGTGAAAATGCAACAAAATGACGCATCATTTTCTAAAAAAAGAAGAATGATTAGTTTGCAAATTTCATTTGATATTGATATAGTGCAATCTAACAAGAAAGATTCAAAACTTTACCTGTTTTGTTTGGCTAGGCATTATTATTGCTCATTTCAACATACAATACCGCTCGAATGTTTTGGAGAAAACGACGCAGAATCGCCCGACATACGTGATATCGCCATATCTCGCCTCAAAGTGGAAAAATTTTTAATTCAAAGGGCCCCGGCACCATTCGACTCAGCTCAGCGCGGCACATCTTCTAAGATAGAGAAGTACCAGCTTGAACATAGGAGGCCCAATTTTACAATTCGTTCCAATTTTTTGCTCACGGTAGGTTGCCCAGTGAGTGCAATGAATAAGCGCACCAAGTAACCTACTGTACGCAAAAATCTCAAACGATACCTAGAATCTGGCCCTACTGTGTCCAGGCGACACTTCTGTATATTAGAAGATGCGCCGCACGCCGCTGAGTCGAGTGGTGCCCTTGGGTCAAGAATTCGTCCACACAAGCGAGATATAGACATGCGACGGTGACGTCACATGAATCGGGAGACTGTGCGTCACTTTTCAAAAAAAAATACGGTATTGTATGATGCTTCTTTGTTAGGCCAGCTTCCCAAACACCAGTTTTTAGGCAATAAGAATGTTCAGAATGCGTGATTCTGCATCAGCCGACCCGTTCTGATTTTTCTTGAGAGAATGGCTGGCGCAGTTTTTGATCACCTTGGAAGAAAATTCATTTACAAGACTAATCTAAATTTGCAAAGATTTTAAGTATCACTGCAATAGCTACCAAATAAACAAATAATGGCGCAGTTTTCAATTCTTTCTGAGATACTTTCACGAATTTTGCAGAATTGCTTTCACCTTTAAGGCTAAATGCAGGCACGAGCCAGAGTTTGGAGATCGGGAAGCATAGAGAGATCTCCTGCGAATGTCTAGTTAACGTATTATTATTTCTTCCGAAGCAGAAATTGCTTTTTTATTTAGTTCTTGAACTTTGCTTTGCGTTTCTGTTGCCAGAAAATCAATACCAATCCAGCCTTATTGCATATTGGGTTGGTTTGAGAAATGCAGCTGATCAATGTACGGAAAGAGGATTAACTCAAAAGCGTGAAGAAGTGCACGGACAAAGACTGAGAATGACTCCGCCAATAGCAATTCGCATCATTTATTAGCGCGGATGTTTTCGTTATCAAATTGGTACATCCTTCACTAGAACCATTATCTTTGCCAATTGAGCGAATAGAAACTATCAGTGCTATCGTACCAGCTTTTCATCAAAACAATGATGTTAAGCGCTTGGAATCGTTGATATAAGAAGCTTTGTGCTTACTAAGATATCAGGCGATGTCACATGTTTGGCGCTGAGAACTTCTAATTTTGTGGCATGTAGATTCTGCGATGTCATATGTAGAAAAATGGCATTGAAAGATGGCATTGAACGTTTGAAGCTGACATGATGAGAGTTTTTGCTCAACTTCATTTTTGATGTTATTCCCGAAGCAAACTGTCGTTTTGAACTAATCTCGTCTCTTTTGAGAATCACGTAATTATATAGGGCGTCCCAAAAGAAAAATGTGAACGGCTGCTTGATCGTTAATAGATCTATTGCTTTCACGTCTTTCGGCGAACTTCAGGTATCACTCTGTAGAACGAGGTTCAACTTACATAGATAAGCAGTCTGGGATTATCAGTTACTCTCTATTAATGTAGGATTACGGTATGAAACCAGCATAAAGCGCAAAAGCCCTATGAAAGCCCTATGAAATAGGCCATTTAATGGAAGAAAATTCCAAAAAAACTGGTCTGTGTAGTAAGGTTTTCAGGCGTGCGGATTTCAATAAAAACTTTCCACCAGTTTCCTCAGCTATTTTAATGGTATAATCACATTTCTGACGAACACTGGAAAAACGGATGTTTCCCTAAACCTGAAATAACTCATGGAAGCTGATGTTTAGGTTTAGCGGCTTTGTATGGTCCAGTACAAGATTTTTGACTTTCGGTTTTCTTTCCTACGCAAAAATCGCTTTCACTTTCCCGAAATCCTTCTCAAAGTTCTACCGTAATCCTACAATAATAAAGAGTGATTGATGACTTGGTCATACTTTTTATCTAAGTTGAACCTCGCTCTACAGAATTAATACCTCAAGCTCCCCCAAATTTGGCGAAAGACTTGAAAGCAAGAGAGTTATTAACGATCAAACAGTGTTCACATTTTTTTGAAACTCCGTGCATAGCGCATCAATAGTCATACTCTCAATGCAGGCTAAACAAAGTTGTTGTCGTTCAGTCCAACTACCAGACATTTTACAAGTGGTTATTTATGCTCGTGTTAACTATACGCAGAAAGTATAACTTTTTGCCTAATGCAACTTGGGCGAAATGTTGAGTCTGAGGATGATAATTTGAGGTTGAATGAATTGCGAATACTTTTGCAAAAGAAGTACCCTGCTCCTTCATCCATGCTATTTTTGCTTGAATCTGCTCTGTGTTAGGTGCAAGATACTGAGGCTAAAATGTTTACTAACAACAACTTTGAAAATCTGGAAATTCACCTACTTTACAAACACAAGATAAGGCTAATTATTTTGAGAAATATCAGTTTCTAATGTTCCGTTATTGCAATATCCTGCTTCAATTACGCACGCGTCGTTCGCGTTGTCGCACTTCGTTGCAACTGTTGTTCGATTTGTTCTCATATCTTCTAAACAATTATTGGCGGCACAACTCTACAGAGTCATTTGAAAAGTAGAAGCTTAGGCCTTCGACTTGATAACCTTAGACTAAAAGAAAATCTCCTGTAAACGTCAAAAAGATCCTTCAAAGCAGCGTGCTGCACCATGTGCAGCACCGGTCCAAAACGTGTTAAAAAGACTTGCTTCCATGCAATCCAATTTCATGACTTAGGATAACGCAAGAATTTTCTAGCATTTCTTGGTCATGATCCAAAATAGAGCGCTATGGCGGTGATACTCATTAATGTTGTAGCAAAAAGCTTTCATAGACTTTTGGTAAAAAGGCTTGACCAACAGTTGTATGAACAAAGTTAACGTTGGTACTACTCGTGGTGTGTCACACTATAACAAGTTCTGTCTATGCAGACATTCTTTTGTGGATAATTGAAGGGAAGCAATTCCGAAGACAATCACGGGTTTGACCGTAACTTACCACTAAATAATCTGAATGCGAGTTATCTGCGTTTCAAGTATTTCTATCTACTTTCAAGCAGATTTTTTAAGATGCGTGATTGCAATTTGGCCCGATCTACTCAATAGATTGATGACCCCTCCCTATGTTCCGTGATCCAAGTAATTTTGAAAAAAAAACTGATATGTTTTATGAATAAATGTCAAAAAACTCTCATATAATGTTTTTGTGCATATGCTGCGTATGCACAAAATCATTATGTGGAAATCTTTTTGACGCCTGTATAAAACATGCAAACTATTATTTCTAAAATTAGTTGTATCTTACAAGGTCCTATCAGGAATTACATGCACAAAAATTTCTGCATCTCCTCCCTCAATAAACTATGCAATGGCTATGTGTGAGAGTCTCTTTCTGAGGAAGGCGTCATAATATTGAATTCTTTTTGCATAAGTTCATCTATGATTGCTCTCAGAACACTTGTACAATTTCTAGCAGTTTCTCAGCAAAGCATAATTGACATATTTTGATAGCTAAACTTGCGTTCTAAACTTTTGTAGAGCTACCGCGATGACCGTATGTTACCTTAGCACTTTTTTTACGCATGAAAAACTAGTGTACATACGTATTATGCCGGCGTGCATACGTATACACGCGGTCAAACGTGCACCAGGTATAATGCTGACAAGGGACAGGCTGACGCGGAGATCGCAAATGTGTGTTTTTCAGTTGGTAATTCATCGTGCACTTCCATGAATCTACTAATTTTGAACATTTGACAGTGGGGCCAAGAACAGACTTGTGTCAGCATGGTAAAATAAATAAAAGTATACCAGCTTTTCTCTCGTACATTTTTAAAATGTGAATATTGCTGATAACTTGAATAATATCGTTGTGTGGTGGAAACATTGACTAAATCGCATCATAATAAATTCAAAATGGTGGTTTGCGCAAAAAGCTCAAAAGACGTGCATCTGTTCAATGAAGCTGTTCCTTCCTCTGTTGATCACCGGGACAATCCTCACAGACACATCGCAATGCGAGGAAATGTCCTCCTTGCACTTCTACAAATTTGCAGCGTCCGTTTTGGCAGTTCTGAACTCAAATTGATTATTCGAATAGATGAGTACACAGGCAGTAAATAAGCAGCATACACTTTCCAAGCAGTGTGCTTTGCATGTACGAGGAGTATGGACGAAGCAAAGATCTGCAGGAGCAAAGACTTCGTTCTTGCTCGCCTCGACTGAGATTTCCAAAACGAATAGCAGCAATGTAAACGCAACAAAATGACGCATCATATTCTGAAAAGAAGACTGGTTAGTTTGCAAATTTCTTTTGATATTGTCATGATGCAATATAATATGAAAGGTTCAAAACTTTACCTGTTTTGTTTGGCTAGGTATTATTATAGCTCATTTCAACATACAATCAGGGTCAAGCGTGCTGATGCGATCCGGGACCCTCTTTACGACCCCACCCCCTCTAAAGGTACCCATCTATACGACCCTCCCTCCCCCTTTCCCCTCCTCCCCCCCCTTCCTCCACTTCCTTTTGTGGTAACCTGCATAAACGAATGTCAATTCCAAAAGACGCCTGCCAATGGACCTCAATCAAAATTATGGGTAGAGAAAGACAACTACTTACAAATTGGAAGATAATACAAGCAATGCTCCACCACTCAAAACCAATTCTATAATAAGTAGATTGGGAAAGCGAGGGCTCGGAAAGCGGAGAAATTTATCTTGCTTATAATCTATCATATCTTTTCTAACATACACTTGGTCAATCAATAAACGTTGGAACCCGGCTGTTACTATCGTTGGCCAAGACATGGTGCATTGGCCGGGTTCATGAATAAATCAGTTCAAAAACAAGTGCGCGAAGAATTGTCAAGTACTTCTCTCTTCTCTTATTGTTCTCCTTTTCTTTCCTTTTTTCTTTCTTATTGCGACCGAAATGTTGTGAAGCCTGATCACATTCACCTCAAATAGTCTTTTACCCGTATTCTGCTTTCCTCTATCGCGCTACAAAGCTAAAATCATCAAATCAAGGAGCCTCCATCAAAAACAAACCAAAAAGGCAAATAATTGCCTAGGGCAGGCAACCTGAAATAACTGCCTAGGGAAGACAACCCGAAATAATTGTCTATGGCAGGCAACCTGAAATAACTGCCTAGGGAGGACAACCCGAAATAATTGTCTAGGGCAGGCAACCTGAGATAACTGCCATGTAGGATATCCGCAACTTTCACTGGTGTTGAATTTATTGCCAAAACAAGTTTTACAAATTGTAGGAGAACGCTATCTGTATCTGGTCTTTAGCAAAGACAACGACACAAACGGCGCATTGAGGTAGGCTCTAGTCATCAAGCTCTCAGAACAAAGCGGGCAGGCAGATACAGATATATAAACAAGGCAAATATTCAAAGTAAAAGAATGAGAAATCAACATAAAATGTTTATTGGATCGGCATGAGAAACAAAACAAATGCGCGCTATCAACCTCCACTATCTAACCAAACACAGCAATACGTATATAAAGTGATGAACACATTCTCTTGCGCATTTGAGATATCTTCTTCCTCTATCGTATCTGAAAACTGACTTCTGAGTTCAACATAAAATCTCGCAAGCAACGTTTGACCAGGCAACTCAACGAGCTTGCCAACATGATCGATGAAGCGAATACTTTCAAAGAACCTTGGCAATACCTAACCAATGCTGATAACATGCTTCAATTAATACTAGCAAACACAGCAATATTGAGAAACCTAATAAATCAGATGAAAACAATGTAAGACCAAATCATGGCTGAATATAGCAATCAAGCTCGTGTCCTGGAAGCCTTCAAGTATTAGGTTGGAAACTAAGTTTTGCAACTGATCTCATAACTTCCCTCTCACTCAACATGACGCACTCAAATTTTGCCACTGTGTTGATTATTACGTAAGCTACAAGCGCAGCTGCTGTCCTACCAAATCCTGGCGCCGCAGTGAGGGTTACGGTAGGTGCATGGTATGAAGGGGAAAAATTCAAAGTTTGACGGATTTGGCTGAAACTTGGCATAGGAATGTTATCCGACATGCTGATTGCGAAAACGATAGTGAAATTTTGTGATAAGGGCTTTTTTGTAGGGTTACTGTAGGTGTACGATATGGGGTCTCACCTCAAACAAGGAAAAAGGCATTGATTCAACAAATGAAAATGATATTCGCGTTTGGCAGGTCAAATAACCTTACTGCGTAGAGTCTCGGCGGAATTTGAGCTTCCGACTCTTTAGTCACTGGCGGTCGTCCCAGCAGCTCTTGCGTACATCGACTCGTTCGACTTTGTGAAAACGCCAAATTTCGACATGCCCCTAAATTTTGTTTCTTTCTTACTGGGCCAAAGGAGTCAACCTCCAGCAATAATTTGTAGAGGAATCCGGATTACTGCGCGTGGTCTAGGCTGCTAAAGGCTTCATTTTAGCTTGAAACCCCAAAAATTCTCAAATTTCACTAGTTTTCGAAAAATGCCTGAAAATTTTCTATTTCGCGTTCAAAATTCAAACGGTTTGCGCGTGCTTATAGCACACAATACTCCCTACATAATGCCAAAATTTGAGTGCGCCATGTTCAGTGAGAGGGAACTTATGAGACCAGTTGCAAAACTTAGTTTCCAGCCTATTAAATTAACACAGAATATGGAGAGAATCTTGAAAAAGATTTCGATTCTTATTGGGAAAACAAAAGGGCAGACGAAAGCCTAGCATCAGTGTCTCAACTCGTCGAAAATTGGAGATCAGAATCGTGGAATTAGAGTGCCAACAACAGGCACTAGAGGCTTCATCAGTGCGACAACGGAGTTCAAAACCATCAATACAAGAAACAAGTCAGCGTTGTACTTCACTTTTCCAAGCTATGGAAGATTATCAACATAAGGGAATCAATCAGACACCTTCACAAGGCAATCAAACAACTGCTGGTATAACGACCAACCGAGAAGACCAACCGACCTACTTCCATTCTTGGCGTCATCTGTATGGCCATAAATTACGAGTACCCGATTTTTATGGCAAACTAGCAGAATTCGAGTCGTTTTGGGAACTATTTCAAAAATTGGTACACAATCAACCACGCTCTGATTTGGAAAAACTATCCATACTGCTAGCATGCTGTAAAGGCGACACTGAACGAACGCTAAAAATGATACCGCGCAGCGCCAAATCCTACGAATTAGCAAACCAAGAGCTAAAAGCTCAATATCAAGACGAACGTTGCAATAAAACAATGCTTCTGCGAGAATTGCAATCACTACTAAAAGTGGGCAATAACCCACGCCAACTTCAAAATACCTATAACGATATCTTGACATTGGTCACTGAGATGCGCAGACCAGGAGAAGATGTAGACAGCACTAATCTACCGCAAACGGTTGCAAGCAAGTTCCCAAAAACCGTTGCGGAATCAAGTGAAACATCAACGTTTCATATCCAAATAAGGCCACCGTCAATAAACGTACAGGATGTGGCGGATCACATAGATTCATAGACTGTACTAGATACAAAACACGCAACGAAAAACCAAACAGATTATGGCAGTTGAATGCTTGTCTGATCTGCTTCAGCAAGCGTCATCAAGCTCACCTTATGCCACAGGCCAAAATGTCAATACTGCAATGGTAACCATCATCCTTTATTGTGCTACAATGACACTTCTTGCAGCTGGCGGGAGAAAACCACGCAGAGACTGAAATCCCCAACAAGAACCTCCTTTAGAAGACAACAAGAAGATAGTCTAGCTCAAAAGAATCAGTTTACCCCAGGAACTTTAAGATCACCAACATTCAGACAGAATAAATCTCCTAGGAGACATTTTGCACGGCCGTTTCGAGATCATCGTAATAACTACCAGACAAGGTCACGAAGTGCATCTCCAGCACGACCAGAAATGAAAAACACATTACCGACTATCTACAGAGACAGAAGCAGAAGCTCTAGTAGGCCTTCTTATAATCACTGACTCGCTACTGCAAAGAAGGATCACATTCATCAATTACGCGGGCGTCACTGAAGACGCTGCAATACAAAGGTTTGAAGCTGACGAAGACCCTTTACTAGATATCAATTCAAAACACAATTCCGGCGCATTCGTTCAAGACAAAATTTCATCAACTCCAGCTTTGAGAGTTTCAGATTGTCCATCATGTACTAGGCTGTTGACGGTGCCAGTGTACGTACGAAACAAAGTGACAGGGAAATTGGAAAATCTAACAGCTTTAATTGACTCCGCTTCGGATTCCTCTTTCACACAATAGAGGTAACCAAGAGACTTAATTTGTCAATTCTTTTCGAACAAACCATAGTTGTCTCTACGTTTGGGGGTCACACAGAACGAAAGAGCACGAAGCTCGTAAGCACAACGTTCATCCACCATCATGGAGACACCTTGAATGTCTCTTTATTAACACAGGATCAAATCACAGATCGACTCAACTTCTGCGATCTCACTATGGAAGATCTCGCTTACATACGAAGACAATTACCGATTGACAACGCAAGGTTCAATAGTGACAATACATCCAGCCAAGCATTTTGCTTGGTATAGATTACTTCAGTGATATATTCATTGCCAACCAGCAACCAATAAGGCTTCCTTTAGGTCTCTACTTGAGCCTGACGTTTTTTGGATACACAATCTCAGGAAAGCACTCACATGCAAAGCCTGATACATACAAGGAACAACATGCGCTTTTCTCAGAATGGAAGATAAACTCGATTACTCCAATATGTATGGTTTGGAGAGCATAGGAATTACCAACTCTCTCTCGGAACAAGAAGAAACTGAAAAAATGATAGAAAATTTTTACAAAACTATAGAAATTCACGATAAAACGATATACGTCTGCCTGCCATGGAAAGCAACTAGATAAGTTGGCGAACAACTACAAACTTGCACTGAGTAGGCTGCTACATCAACAATACAAGTTAGCCCATCGAAATCCAAGACTTTGGAAAGAATATTGCAAGATAATCCGTGACCAACTGAATAATGCTATCATTAAAAAAGTGAAGAAAGGAAATCCCCGTGCAAACCCAACATACTATATTCCGCACCAAGCGGTACTGAAACCTAGTAGTCACACAACTAAACTTAGAATAGTTTTTAACCATCATCCAAATGCAAAGGCCAATTGAGCCTCAATGACGTGGTACATCAAGGACCACTTCTCTTACCCAACTTGACCGGAATTATTCTTCGGGCAAGGGTGGGCAACAAAATTCTCATAGCAGATGTAGAGAAAGCTTTCCACACCATTTACCTCAATAAGCTCGATCAAGACGCGGTGAGATTTCTTTGGCTGACTGACACTTCGCAGCCTCCTACGCCGGACAACATCGAAATTATGAGGTGTAGAAGGTTAGCATTCGGAATCAATGCGTCGCCATATCTGCTTGCAATGTCTATCCATTACTCACTCAAACACAGCAAAGACACCGAAGTTTCAACAGAACTAGTGCGCAACCTGTATTAGACAATGCCCTTTTGGCCGCGGAAAAGCCACAGGAGCTAATCAACAAGTACAAGTTGAGCAAGAAGTTGTTTCAAGATATGGCAATGAACTTGAGAGAATATGACCAATGACGAAGAGTGTAACGCAGCAATACCAAAGAAAGACCTGGTACAATATAATGAACACAAAATTTTAGGAATTTTATAGAAACCAAAAACCGATCAGTTTTCAGTGCAATCAAAATTGCACTATAACTCTAATCCGACAAAACCTACAGTTCTGAGAACCAACTCAAAGTACAATTGATCCGTTAGGGCTACTAGCGCCAATACTACTACCAGCAAAGTTATTCTTGCAAGATCTATGGGAACAGAACTACGCGTGGGACTCACCATTATCATCTACCGATGATGTGCATTGGAAAGAAATATGCTCGCAAGGTGAGAACTTTACAATAAGCTTTCCAAAACAGGTAGTAGTCCGCCAAACGAATGATAAATATCAATTACATACATTTGTCGATGCCTCTCTCAGATGTTTTGCAGCCTGCACCTATTTGAGAACAGTGGAAGATTATGGAGAGGTTAGCTCACAGATTGTTGCCGCACGCAATTGACTTGCACCGAAAAAGCTCAAAATAAAACGATCAAACTTCACAATTCCAAGATTAGAACTATTAGCACTCCAATTAGGCAAGCAACTAACACATTTCGTTTGGAGGGAATTGCACATAACCATTGAAGAAGTTTTCGTTTTCAGCGACTCTCAATTAGTTTTACAATGGATGAAAAACCACAAGAGAACGAGCACCTTTTTTGAAAATCGCGTCACTACCATAAACTAGATTATATCAGAGCTAGATATGAAGTCAACCACATGTCAGTTGGTATATATTCCCACAAATGAAAATCCGGCAGACTGCGCAACGCGGGGGGTTAGATCCAATGATTTTACTAAACATACTATATGGTGGAAAGGACCCGCGTTCCTGAGTCAAGCTCAGCAAACATGGAAGCATACTACATACTTCCCTGAGGAAATAAAAGAAACGAAGAAAAAAGAACTCGAAAGAAATTGGATTCTAGAGCAAGGCACACATGAGCATCCTGACCATATACCAATATTAGTTGCAGCAAAAGAGTTTGATAAACAAAACACAACTCCAGTAGTTATACGCACGTTCGTGGTATCGAAGCAAAAGAGTCATGACACTAGTATCAAAATTTCTCAAACTACGTATTTATATCAAAATAAACAAGGAAAGACAAGAGCATTTCCAAAAGTACATACCTAAAATAACCGGCGTATCCCTGGAACCTCCATTGCACATTGCATCTTCAGCTGACATGCGACGTGCTGAAAAACAGCTCATCAAGTTGACACAAAAACTGCAATCACAAGCAATCGATAAATACTCTCATTTGAATTTGTTGAAGGACGAGGATGGTATATTGAGATGTTATGGCCGCATACAACAGTCCAAGTTATGTATAGAAACAAACAACCCGATATTTCTTCCACCCAACCACACAGTCACAGAGCAGATTGCACGCGAATATCATAAAGATGTTGGTCATCAAGGAGTAAATGGAACATTAGCAAACTCAAGAACAAAATATTGGATCCCAAAGGGAAGAATGGTAGTACGAAACTCAAAAATTGCATAAAATGCAAAAAGTGGAACGGCAAACCTTACTTCTATCCCGCTAGTCCAATACCACGAAGTAGAGTGGTACCATCTCATCCTTTCGATCATGTAGGAATCGATCTTGTCGGACCATTTTTGCTGCGTGCCTCTTCAGAAGTGACAAAGCAATGGGTATGTTTGTTTTTCTGCATGGCAACAAGAGCCGTTCACCTAGAAATCGTAGAAAATTTGAGTTCTGAAGCATTAGTAAATGGATTTCGACGAGTAATAGCAAGACGCGGAGTCCCATCAACAATTATAACAGATAACGCAACTAATTTCAAATTAGGACAAGAATCATCACTAAGGGTTGAGCCAGACTTCGCGGGGAAGCGGCGTACGCGGCGTACGCAGCGTACGCTCGGTATATTTCATCATAAAAGCATACGCGGCGTAAGCTGCGTACGTCGCGTACGCCGTACAGTCTGGCCTAACCCTAACGAAACGGAAAACTATAAAGCAACAGCAACAGTACACTTTAAAAAATGAATTTTCATGCAAGAAACAAATTCAGTGGAAATTCATAACACCATTATCCCCATGGAAAGAAGGATTTTACGAAAAATTGATTGCTGTAATGAAAATGTGTCTACGAAAAGCATTAGAAAAACATCTCTCATTCCAACGCGGTTTCAAACAATAATCACAGAAACGGACTCAGACAGTCGGTGCCGTAGTTGCGGCGGACAGTCGAAATCTGGCAGAGCCGTGAAGGACCCAATTGCCCAATGAGAGAGGGGCGAGGGGGCGGTCCCTTCTTGTAGGTCACGGTGACGTCACAAGCAGGCGAATGGGACCTTTCTCCGGGACGCGCAGTCCACATTTGGGACACCTCCGGAGCACAAAATGGGAGGCCTCCGGAGCAGAAAATGGGAGGTATCCGGAGCACAATAGGTACGCAGCCAATTTACTGTAATACGCAGCTTAGCATTTTCGAAAATAAACTGCCGTCGCTCTCGACTTACCATTTTCTTCTCGTTCTTTCGCGCTCGTTTTTCTTTTTTTTTTTGATTTTTCGTGTTACTCGTCGGCGCGTTGGCGTTTATTTGTTCATCTCCTTCTTTTCAGGTTTCAGTTCTAGTTTTCGTGCGGATGCACTTAGTCACTTTTAGTGCTTGGCTCTCGTTTAGACTTACTGCTGTTTTTCCGCGTTTACACAGCAGGTGTGGTGACATAAAACTTGTTTAACCTTCTCCATTTTATCTAATATTACTTCCTATGCATTTTTAAGCAAGATGTTATATTCAGTCTTTCTACGTCTGTCGTCCCCACACCCATCCCTATCGCACCCGTCCTCTGCAAATATTTGGGCTACAACCGTTCTCACCACTATTGCTGTCGTCTTCTACGTCCTGATGATAGTGTTTTGCTGCATACCGTGCAGCTTAAGTAGTGACATCAAATTAACAAGGGTAAATGGCTAAAATTTGCCGTTTTCACAAGCAGTGTTTTTCTTTTTATAGTTATTTGATCCATACATCGCCGGCTCACCGCTGGATGCAGAATTCGCCTTGCATTTTTACAAGTAATTGCCTTGTTTCTGGAAGATGAGAACCTTTCTTTAAGCGCGGTACTTATTTTTCCTTATTTAATTTCTTATTGGCCTAGTTGAATTAAGTGCCGTAATGTTCACTGCGCAGCAGAGTGGTAATCTTCTTTTGAGGCACTATCTTGTTGTTGCTCTGCATGAATTACTGTAATGATACTGTAGGTTACGAATTTTATTATCTTTTTTTTTGAAAAAGCGTGAGGTTTTTTTTCAAAATATTGTTATTCGGGGGCCCTATTGCTTACTCTCTCAATGGATGCTGTGTAGTTTTATTTTTTTCTGTGCTAGGAAGTGTGCTACTCATGGTGAAGTTGGCGAGTTTATCTGTTGGACTCGTTTTCCTATCAGGGAGCATGACAACATTTGCTTTGATGGTTTTTCTCTACATTGAGGTGCGTTAACGTCAAAACCAAAATGAGTGTTTCTTCACCTACCACTCATCCTTAGAACAGGCATGAAATTAAGGAAAAAGCATCTTTGCATTTTATTATCAGTAAGTTGTCCGTGTGTTTTGCTTCATTAGGAAGACGATCTGAAGAAGTGCTTTAGTAGTTCAAGATGTTGGTTCTGAACTTCCTTTTGCTTTTGATTGCAATGCCTCAACTTTTCAGGAATGCTACTCTTACAGATTTGCGTCAGCCCACGTACTGGTGCTCAACTGGATTACTTCATCTTTCCAATGATGGTGGGACGTCTCCTCAGCTCTGCTCTAGCTACATTGATGCCATCTATAGGCGCAGATCAAATTATCATTGTCGCTCTACTTTCAATGCACCACTTATTGTGTTATTTCCGCTTCTTGGTAATCGCTTCGGAAGGCGGCCAGGTACAGTTTTTCATTAGTTTTTGTGGGAGTTTATAGTGCATTTGCCGATGTGGCAACATTTTTGGGATAACAAATGCCAAAGGAAAATACAATTGATAATATTATTCCAGTGTCGCATTTTATCTCCAGTACCGGTTTGCTGCCGTTGGATTAATGCTGGTTGCATTCAGCAAAGTAGCTATGGGAAGACATTATGTGGCTATGCAGTTTGCAGTAGATAGTTTGCAGTCAATTTGAAATAAATTCTTGTCTCTTCATTCTTCTATTTTCTATCTACAAACGCTATGAGAGGGAGGGGGTAGAGTACGGGGGTGAGGGTCGCGCTGAGGTCCTACCCGGGGGGGGGGGGTCGTATTCGGCTAATTTGGGTGGGGTTTAGAGACATAATTGGGGTTTGGAGCTCAATTAGGGCAAGTTACAGTATGCCGCGGCAGACTTGCTGAGCAGAAAATGGGAGGGGTCCGGCGCACAAAATGGGAGGGCTCTGGAGCACAAATGGGAGGTCTCTGGAGCACAAAATGGGAGGACTCCGGAACATAAATGGGAGGTCTCGGGAGCACAAATGGGAGGGCTCCGGAGCACGAGTGGCAATCCTGAGCTGGGGAAACCCCGCGGCTCTGCCATTTTTGCTCCGGAGGTATGCCGTCGACTGTTTGAGGAAGCGATAATAAATTCTCGCTTCCTTGCATACTGCGGCAGTTCACTCGAAGACTCACTGATCGTGCGTTCTATCGATTTCCTCATGCCGCAATCGACACAAAACATACTAGCATCGCTTAATGTTGGAGAGGACGGCGAAGACTACATAGAAGTACTTACAAGTTGTAAGTTACAACCAAAGAAGAAGCACTTCAAAAACTAAAGAGCACTATAAAATATCTGGACAACCTATGGTCGTTGTGTACCGCACAATATTTATTAAAACTGCGAAATTTTCACCAAAAACGCATCCGGCAAAAATCATTCACCAGAAAAGTCCCTGCAAAAGGCGAAGTTGTTCTCATAACGGGTGAAAATACGAACAGAGGGTCATGACTATGGGAATTGTCGAAACAGTCAAATACGATCCCGATGGGGAGATACGAGAAGTGAGGTTGCGTACAGCGTAAGGCTGCGTTCATACTGATCCCGAAGTTCGGGAGTTCCAGCACAGCGCTCAAAGTTAGCGTTGTGCTGAGACTGTTCCCGGATTACGAAATCACTATGAATGCAGCCTAAAGAGCAAGACTTACGAGCTCGATAAACAAGTTAGTACCGTTAGAATTAGATAGCTAGAACCAACAAACGCACAGTAATCTCAGACCGATGAGTCATCACCAAACGAGGAAGCAAATGTTAATGCTGACGAAGCAAAAAGCAACGACGAAGACCAAAGACACACGACGCGGCTTTCATTGCCTAGGAAGGCGAAAGAAAATGTGCATTATGTGTACAACACAAAAAGTAGAAGTGTTGGGAATCCGTTCAAGGTCAAATGGTACGCATGGATTGCGATGACATTACTCATTTTTCCCTCACCAAAGCAAAGCACAAAAAGCAACCGTTTCATCGATTAAAACAGAATGCATTCGTGGCGGCGTAAATATACACGGAGTAGGGACAGCACAAAGAATACAAATATGCGGCGAACATCACTGTGTGAAAGTAAATAATCCAAAAGATAATGTGACAGTCCAGTTCCCACCAGAGGTGATATTACACCGACACAATGTTTTAGTCAAAACTTTGGTACCAGACATGACGCAAGCCTTTCAATTCACATGTCCCCCAAACAGGGCCCGGCAGGAGGTGGCATTTCAGAATTTTGAAAACGATATCCCCTTTGAAGCCAAAATTTCTTACGACTTCCCCTTTGCCCTATTTTGACCCCCGTAAGTCCCTGACAAACAGATATACACAAATAATAAGATGGGCGCTCAGCGCTTATTATAGTAGTACTACCTGGCTTTCCTGGTCCAGCCCTCCGCAAAGGAATCTATAAAAAAACATAGGGTCAAAATTTGCACAAACTTTGACGTTTATATATCTAAGATGCTACTCATTTACTGGTCAGCTGCGAAACTTTACAATTTACAATAACCGATTGCGATTGGAGCGCGCTTTCAGAAGCCGATCATAACGCTGAACCCTATTTGGGGCTGTATCGAAGCGTTGCCTTGGTGGTTTTGGAAGCGGATTTGAACATATAGTAATACTCTCGGCCTAGTCCACATTTATGTAAAGGAGCCACCCCAGGTGGCTCCCAGGTGGCGCGGGAGCCATCTAATTTAGAAAAACACTTACCATTTTTTAAATTTACATAAGTTTCTCATAATTCTTCATATTTTTTGTGCTCATTGTCCTCCAATTACACAGCAAATTTGGTGCCATATCGTTACTTGTGCATTGAAAACGAGCCTATTTTGTTATTTTCCTCTTACAAGAATTGCGATTTGAACTCCCACCTGCGGGCAGGCTAACGACGGAGCACAGAATCTTCACAGTGCTGGAATCTAACTTCATAGGACAGTAGCATCAACAAGGAATGATGAATAAAGACTGATATGTGCATTGTTTATCGGTAAATAAGGGGGAGTCGTATTTTGGAATCCGGGGTTCCGCCCCGGACCCCAAAATACGACTTTCCCTTTGCTTTTTCGGGCCAAAAACAATTTCCAGCTCGTGAAAGCGCCACTACCGCCGGGCCCTGCCCCCCAAACCCATTCTGCGAACAAATAAAGTGCACATTTTGCAATGTCATGATTGGTGACCCTCATTGCTGGCCGAGAACTACAATACTGGTCATTGCAATATTCACTTGTTCAACATTGAGGACCATAACTCTATCCCTCTACTGCATCAACAAAACACGACGTTGCTTTTGCACATGTGTTTACAATATTGGCAGTTTTTTTACTGCGCCTCGTGCAAGCATGTTAGAATAGTAGGAACGACCAGTCAAACAATGAAACTATTTCACTAGTAGAAGTGCGTGGGCGTGCAAAAGAAAAATGGAAGCCATCAGCTCTAGTT
Organism: Cylicocyclus nassatus; assembly: GCA_958299035.1. NCBI lineage: Eukaryota > Metazoa > Nematoda > Chromadorea > Rhabditida > Strongylidae > Cylicocyclus > Cylicocyclus nassatus. The sequence continues at coordinate 73,993,946 of CATQJL010000316.1, forward strand.
AAAATCCTCGCCATAGCAATGATATCCACCAACACAGCAACAGTGAGAGTGTCTGCGTGTCAGCAAACAATCGCACTTCAATCCGACATAACGCAATGTCACTCAACAGCACTTGCACCAAAAAGCATGCATTACTATTGAAGATAAATATTCACTGCAATGAGAAGCTTGTTTCTACGTTCAACAACAAAACATCACGATACGATATCACAGACAAAATTTCTTTTGAAAGAGGTCATCTTAAGGTGTAATAAAGAGACCCTCTCCTACACTCGCAATACAGAAACTCGAGTACAATATAGCAAGCGTTGCCCATATATGGGTTCATGTTCGGGATCAAAATGTGCCAAAGTCGCTCCAGATTCAATAATAGAGGAACTTGCTATGTCAAATAATTATACCGGAATAACGTACTGCACAGAATCCTGTGGAAAACCTGATGCTTTTGTGGATTCCCGTCCTCAGGGTGCCTTTTCCATTGCATTTACCATGTGCCAACAGACAAAGAATTTTACGAAGTGTTCCACTGCCCTACTTGGTCAATAAAAGTGGCACTTTCAGTTGCTCAAGCTAAATTCCGTCAGAAGCCAAGGACTTACACAATGGAATTCGAGCAGAATGTTCGCAAAAATTTCAACGACATGAGCATGAAGATAACATCAATACAAATACCGACAATGCCGTTTCTAGGAGACTCGTTCATTGGAAACTCGAGAATGACAGCACGATTAAAACAACAACACACTTTTAGCTACGCCTGCGTCGATGCCAAGAATGATTCATCACTACACAGGGAAAAGAATGCACTATTCGCGACACCTGTTCTTGCCACCCGCGGAAAATAGCGTAAACTGTTTCTGCATACATAACAACCTATCTCAAGCATTAAAACTGAGTCAAATTCCACCAATTAGAATGCCAAACGCACTCATGAATGTCGAAAACACATCTGATAGACTAACAATACGAACAATAGAGGCAAGTGCAGAAGTTGCCTTGCTAGTCAACGCGAGTAATTCCGACATCCGCTTCATTTACGCCCAATTTCAATGTCGCATACCAAGCGCAACAATAGAAGGATGTTATAACTGCTTGAAAGGTGCAGTGACTTATCTGTCATGCTTCTCTGACATCTTTCATGCTGTAGCAGATAACTGCCAATCACAATCGTTCACAATTACTTGTACACCAATAGGGTACACGAACGAGATACACTTCTACGCTAACAAAGCCGTCTTCAATGAAACATATCGAGCAAACTGCGGCACAAATCAGCAAATATTCTGGATAACAGGACAATTACATTTTATAAAAAGTATATTTCCATTTTATGATATCAAAAAACTACAATATAACACCAAAACAAACACGCTCAACGCTTTTAAACTAGAATTACCTGATATAACCTGATATACCCGAGTTTTTCTCAATAATGAAACGGTACATCATATATTCAATATGCGTATTTCTTACGCTTATCACTATGCTGATCGCAACAGCCACGGTATGTCGAGAAAGGCAACATAGCTCAAGCCGAAGAGCTTATCGCCGTGACATCTATTAAAATATCTTACAATATGCAATGCTTCTGCCTTTCAAGCTTCCATTTCTTTTACTTCGACTTCTCATGCGCACGATCCGTCTAATTTTGCGCACACCCTTCCTTTGCGTTTATAGTCTTTATAGGCTGTTCATACGCATTTCACACATGTAGTGCCGTAGTATTCCACGCAAATCAAAGTCATTTTCGACTCTCAAAATTCCAAATTTCGGATATGTCGGAAGAGCACAGTACAAGTCCAAAATCTCAAGATATTGAGATGCAAGATAACGAGTGCTGTAATGAGGGAGAAGACTCGAAAGAACCGAAAGAAGAAAGGCCAAGTAGCCGTGAGCGGGGTTCAGCGGAGACCAGCCCCGGCGAATTGCGCGCAATGATGTCAGCAATCCAACACGATATCAAAGAACTGAGAAGAGAAATGAAGTTGCACAAGGTAAGCATAACAATTAGAGCATTACGAAATAAATAAAAGCAAACTTTTGAAGCTGCAGCGAAAATGAAAACGTACATTTGAACATGAAGAACAAAAACAAGAAATAAGAAAGGTAATCAATTTAGAACGAAAATCAACGTCGATTTCAGGGCGCCGTGGAAAGCCTAGTCGACTATATGGAAGACTGCGTTCTCGGGATTCACGACATGCCAGAAGCAGCTCAGAGGTCTGCGGCCATCCAGTGCGATCGTCCAACATCGTCGGCACTACCACCACCACAAACAACATCAACAACGTCCACAGGTCAGCAAAACGACACCCAGGCAATTTATCCGCAGATACCACCATCTAATTGAATTTTTTGCGGCACTCGCCATTGGTCGACTGACTGTACCATCTATTTCACTTTGACCGAGCGTAGGCAGCGCATCGCTCAACAGATGCGAGCGCTGCCTAGGACCGGCCACACATATGGCCACTTCATGTCAACCAAAAAACACCTGTTTCAACAGATGTTTTTTCTTACAGGAAAAAAATGCGACTGTCAGAAATGACGAGGCGTCACTCCGTCTTCTGTCAGTACCAATTCAAGATGTAAGGAGAAAAAACAAAGCAAAACAACAAACAAGCGTTGAGGACATAGCATTTCTTTCTTAGCAATCGACCTATTTTCAACAATCACTTTACAGACTTACTCGTAAGCTCACACTCAATATCGCAAAACGCACACCGTAAAACCGCAAAAAGGAATACCGCAAAAACCGCAAAAAGGAATACCGCAAAAATCGCAAAATATCAAAAGCAATATCGCAAAACGCAAACTGCAGAACCCTTAAAACGGAAATGAGGAACAGTTCAAACCGCACTAACAGCAAAAACGAAAGGTGGCAGAATTTTGAGAAGAGATTTGAAAGAAAAAAAAGTTTTATTCAGACCACAAGCAATTAACGCAAAAAATGCTTCTTATGATTTTCTATGATTATCCATCGGCATATTCATTATGTAATTTTCCAATAAACACACACTTTCAATTCTTTCAATTTACATAAAAAGGGTTCCTTTTTAAACAGTTGTTTTCAAACTCAAATAAAAACAGATAAGTAAATAAAACAACAACAAGTAAGTAGAAAAAAGTTTCAAAAAAGTCATCACAAATAGCTCGCAAGTCACGATTAGTGACTCCGGCCTCTTCATCTTAACAGATTCTGTTCAGCCAAGGGTCGCAAGTTCGGCCACATTTCAGAGCTTTAGCCTTGAGACGTCATCTTTCTATCGCCGGAGTGTCGTGATTCTCACGATATGAGGAAGGCGGGGCCGCTGCGAGGGATATAAAAGAAGAGCCGAGATAAAGCGAGGGCTTGAAAAGCGAAGAAATTTATCGTGCTTATAATTTATCATATCTTTCCTAACATACACTTGGTCAATCTAAACGTTGGAACCCGGCTGTTACTGTTGTTGGCCAAGACAGCTATGCTTATTGTGTTTTGGAAAATATGAATGGAAAGGACATCATCTGACAAAGCAGAACATCGATCTTGATTTGAATGTTATTTAAGCTGTACTCTACCTATAAAGATGAAATAAAATAACAACTAAGAAAAATTAGCATTACGGAACGGTTCACTTTAGTCATTATAATTATTGACTTCTAATAATCCTTTCATGGTCCAGTGGTACCGAAAGACATAGACTATGGTTTTGCAATTAGAACTTTTTAGACTTCAATGACAGTCCCGTGTTCTAACCGTATGCGACGATATTTTTTGCAGGGAGAAAAACGATATTTTTAAAGCGTAAAAATTGTTTCTGACTAAATCGCTTACTTTCTATCTATTGCACAGATTTTGCAAAACCGTTTTAGCACTTCCAGAACGATGTCAAAAACGTGCATGAGCACGGTACTTTGAAAATTCGTAACTAAAGTCAGGAAAAGATAAAGAAACTCCAATGAACAGCTTCTGTAATAGAGTGCCCAGACAACTGAAAATAAAAGTTGCAGCCACACAGGGGCCGTAAGCTCGAAAAAATCTATGCGACTCTCGCAAATTTGCGATCCTAAAAAGCAAAAACTGGGATTTTTGAGTTCAAAATTCCTTAACTCACTGGAGACGCAAAGAAACAGCGTGAAATTATTGGAAGGAAAGTAAGAGGGTGGCGTCGTAATACAGCAAAATTGCAGAAAGCAGGCCTTCATAGTGGCGAAAAAATTTAGATGCGACCCCGATACGCGCCCTTTTTTGTTGGCTAAATAATATTTTCAAATAATCCACAGGCTATAAAATATAAAGTGAAAGTGAAAGTGGCTTTTGGAGTCTTCGGTCATACTTGTGGCCAGCAAGTTCAATCGCCGTCTGCGACACCTTTTTTGCAGGAAGAAAAATGCTGTTTCTTGAAGAGTAGAGAATGTTTGCGACGGAGAAGCTTATTTGCTACATTCCACACTTTTTTAATTCGGACCACCCTCTCTTACGACCCTCCCCCCCCCATCGCCAGTGCCCCCCTTACGACCACCCCCGTTGCGACAGTCGCATCACACGCTTGACCCTGCATACAGTACCGCTCGTATGCTTTGGAGAAAACGACGTAGAGTCGCCCAACTCAAGTGACATCGCCGTAGCGTGATCATATCTCTCTTCAGAGTATACAAATTCTTGATCCAAAGACACCATTCGACTCAACTCGGCGCGAGCACTTCTTATGTATAGAAGTGCCAGCTTGAACATAGTAGGAGGCCAGATTTCACGATTCGTTCCAATTTTTTGCTCACGGTAGGTGCCCAGTGAGTGCAATGAATAAGCGCACCAAGTAACCTACCGTAAGCAAAAATCTAAAACGATTCGTGGGTCTGGCTTCCTTGTCCAAGCGGTTCTATATATCAGAAGATGCACCGCGCCGAGCTGAGTCGAATGGTGCCCTTGGTTCAAGAATTCGTCCATAATGAGCGGAGATATGGACATGCGACAGTGATGTCACATGAATCGGGCAACTGTGCGTCGTTTTTTTTTCAAAAGACACGGTACTGTATGATGCTTGTCTGTTAGATCAGCTTTTTAAGCACCAGTTTTCAGGTACTAAGAATGCTCAGAATGCATGACTCTGAAGAGATACTCACTATCAGAAAAAGTATCTGGCGCAGTTCTTGATCACACTGAGCTCAAAAAAATTTGTTTACAAGACTAATCTAAATTTACAAAGACTTTAGGTATCATTGCAATAGCTTCCAAATAAACAAATAATTGCACAGCTTTCAACTCCTCTGGGATACTTTCACGAATTTTGCAAAATTGTTTTTACATTCAAGGCTAAATGCAGGCACGAACTAGAGTTTGGTAATCGGGAGGCATGAAGAGATCTTCTGCGATTGTTTAGTTAACGTAGTATTATTTCTTCCAAAAAAGATGTTGCTTTTTTGATTCGTTCTTAAATTTGCTTGCGTTTCTGTTGCCAAAAAATTCATACCAATCCGCGTTATTGCATTTTCGGGGGTAGGGGAACGAAAGCCGCCAGTTTGGGCCGCCTTCGCGGACGAGTGGTCCTAAGACGACACTCAACAGCATTGCAAAAGGAACAGTTGCCCGCTGAGGCGGCTTGAACTGGCGGCTTTCGTTCCCCTACCCCATTTTCGGTTGATTTGAGAAATGCAGTTGAGGAATGTATAATAAGAGGAAAATTCGAGAACGTAAAGAAGTGCACAGACAAAGACTTGAAATGAGTCCGCCAATAGCAATTCGCATCTTTTATTAGCCCGCAATTTTCGCTATCAATTGGTACATCCTCCACTAAAACCATTATCCTTGCCAATACATGAGCGAATAGAAACTGTCAATGCTGTCGTCCACCTTTTCATCAATATAATGATGTTAGGCGCTTGAAATCGCTGATATTAGATGTTTTGTGCTTACTAAGACATTAGGCGATGTCACATGTTTGGCGCTGACTAAGACTTTTAGTCTTGTGGCATGTCCATTCTGCAATGTCATATGTAGAGAAATAAAGATGGCGCTGAATGTTAAAGCTGACTTGATGAAAGGTTTTGCTTAGTTTCATTTTTGATGTTATTCCCGAAACGAATTGTCGCTTCTGAACCCATCTCATTTTTCTGAGAGCTTTCATGTCTTTCGCCAAGCTTTAGGTATCATTCTGTAGAGCAAGGTCCAACTCAGATTTGCAGTAAGAACTCGATTATCAGTCACTCTTCATTACTGTAAAATTACGATTTGAAATTAGCGTGAAACGCTACTATGAAATAGGCTATTTGACGGAAAAAAATCCAACAAATTCAGGTTTGTGTAGTAAAGTTTTTAGGCGTGCTGATTTCACTAAAAACTTTCCACCAGTTTCCTGAGCTATTTCAATGGTAGGATCACACTTTTGAACACTGGAAAAACAGATGTTTCTCTAAAATCTGAAACAACTTATGAAAAAAGCATTTCAGTGAAGTGCAAATTTCACATTTAGGTTTAGCAGTTTTGTATGGTCCAAAAGAAGAATTTCTAATTTCTTGTTTTTTTTCCTAGGCAAAAATCGCTTTCACTCTCCCAAAATCCTTCTCAAAGTCCATCCGTAATCCCACAGTAATACAGAGTGATGCGAAAGACTTGAAAGCAAGAGAATTATTAATGATTGAACAGTGTTCTTTTTTGGAACACCCTGTATTTTTTTGGGATGCCCCCTTAATACTCATACTTTCAAACAGAGTAAACAAAATTGTTGTCGTTCAGTTCGTGTACCAGACACTCTATAATACAAAGCCAAAAATTTTGCTTAGTCAGTAAGCCATTTAAAAAACTCATGACTAAAAATTCGGTGACAGACAAGGATCTCCAGCATTCGGGATCAGGACCATTTCCTAAAATATATTAAATAGTAAAGATATTCGATAAAGGCTGATTTGTAAGCCAGGCAGTGCTTATTTATGCTCGTGTATTACCGTCTAGTCACCTCGGTGCGAAGTGTGTTAGTACACACAAATTTGAAATTCCTGATGAGGCGCTTACAACAAGTGCGCAGCACTAAAATTTGACTCCAAAGTGCTTATTTTTCAATTTTTCTTCTTGTTTTCACGCACGGGTCAAGTTTTGACAACTTGTCACCTTTGTACGTCGTGCATGCCTTTCACAATAAACTTCTCCAAAATTGTCGCCTTTACTTTCAGGTAAGGAGGCAGTTGAGCAATATTGCAGGATTTTGAAGTAAGTCTGCTATCTTCAGTACTGTCGTATGTAGAAACAGTATAGTAATGACAGAATTAAAGATATCAGGCTTACTTTGAAGTTCTCCAGATTGCTCACCTGCTTCCCTTACCTGAAAGTAAAATCCTAGAGATCACAAGCCAATAACAACACAAAACAAAACAACAAAAGTTACTCTCCAACATCTTTCCCCTTAAGCTATCAATTGTATCCATTCTTTGACGGGTCGATCACGATGCGGCGCGGTGGTCGATGTGTCCTTCGCGGCCAGCGGCGCACAGGCGGCGACGGTAGAGTGACGGAAACATCAGCGTCCACTGGTTTGGCATCGGCGGCAGCGATATCGGAAGTTGGCGGTGTCCCATCAGCAAAAAGGGCGTCTTGGAAAGCGGGAACATCAACGGAAACGGCAGGTGACGACATAGTGGGCTCAAAATCCAGAAAGTTGAATTCTCTCAATAGCGTGGTGGTGGCGTCTGGAACTGCGCGAGGAGTAGCTGGTTGGCATGGCGTCTCCATACGAATCCTTCGACATCCACGTTGTAGAGTGAGCGTCCAATCCTTGATTGTACACGTCCTGGAGTCCAAGTAGGCTTCGATGGATTACGATAGTCGCGAACGTAGACGGCATCGTAGACTTCGAATTTTCTTTTCTTGGCTCCATGTCGGCGGTTGTACATTGATTCCATCGCCGGTTTCGATCCGGGGGAGTAGTTTGGTGTGGCACTTCGAGCGTCAGTGACCAAACATAAGAGCGGAGTATCGATCCATCGTCCAAGAAACATCTCGGCAGGCGGACGATTTTCAGGCAAAGACAAGCAGGGAGTACAGCGGTAAAATAGCAGTAGCTTCGATAAAGCTTCCGGGAGGTTTCATTCCCCTTGTAGCTTCAGGAGTCCTCGTTTGAAAATTCCAACGAAGCGTTCAGCGAGTCCATTCGACTGCGGGTGGAATGGCGGTGTCCAAACGTGTTTTGATCCTGTACTTCCTGCACAATTCTTCGAAAAACTGGAAAGAGATTTGGGTGCCGTTGTCCGAAACAAGCATTTCTGGGAATCCAAATTGGCTGAAGATCTTCATGAGTTCCTGCGTGGTCGCTTGTGACGTGGGGACTGCATCTCCACAATTTCAGGCCAGCGGGAGCACGCATCCACACAACAGGGTACATGTGTCCATAAAGCGGCCCCGCGAAGTCAATATGCAGGTGTTCCATCGGGCGACTTGCGGTCGGTCATGGGGTTAATTCAGCTTTTACTGGATTCTTAGCGGCATGTTGGCAATTCTGGCAACTTTCCACGGTTTTCTTTACGTCTTCTTCTATACCAGGCCTGTAGACGTACTCAGACAATCGCCGAGGACAAGCGGGCACCGGAAAAATAGATTGCTGATTTCTCGCACCCCGCTCTCGGATTTTTTGGAAAGCAATCAGGACTTTTCGGGAGACCGCTTGCTGAGTCAGCGGGTTTTTGAAAGACCGCCTGTTGAATTTTTTTCGCTCTCATCTTTTGCAGATATATTGCTGAATCTCTGAGGAATCGAGAACTCAGCAAGCGGTCTTCTGAAAAGTCCTGATTGCTTTCCAAAAAATCCGCGAGAGGGGTGCGAGAAATCAGCAATATATTTTTCCGGTGCCCGCCTGCCCCCGGCGATTGTCTGAGTAGTTGCGAGTAGCAGTTTCATCCGGATCTGTCCAAAGTGTCCATCGAGCAACATGCGGAGAGTCCTCTTTCTCAGCGAAGCGGGTATGACGATCCTGGATCCAAAGAAAATGCATCCGATGTAAGCAGAGAGTTCGTTCTGTTGGCTCCTGTAGTTGAACAACGGCGTCTCCAGAAGCGCATTTGGCCACCGTCCTGTTTGGAGGCAGTTCCATCAGCACGGGGTCCTTTTCCATAGCAGAACGTACGTCTTCCACTGTAACTGGCAGCTGATTGAGTGCTTCCTCGTGAGTGGCGGTGACATCAGCCTCTACGGTAGCAATAATGACGTCCGTCCGGCGCACTCCGGCAGGAAAGCAATCGGGAAGAGAGCATTGGCTTGTCCAAACAATGTCGTAGCGCAGTACTTGATGTCAAAATCACAAGCAAATAGCGTCATCGACTATCGTTGTAATCGGTTGGCAGTGTAAGCCGGTACTCCTTTCTTGCTCCCGAATATAGTGAGTAAAGGGCGGTTCCGTTAGCAGAGTGAATCTTCGTCCATAGATATAGCGGTGAAACTTCTTGACGGCGGAAACTAGTGCCAATCCCTCCTTCTCAATCTGCGAGTAGTTCTTCTCGGGTGCCGTCAATGCGCGACTCGCATGGCAAACGACCTTCTCCGATCCGTCGGTGTAGCGGTGAGAAATCACTGCTCCGATTCCATAGTTGCTTGCGTCAGCGGCAACACTAATCGGCTTTTTGGGGTCGTAGTGGCACAGCAGAAGATCCGAGGTCAGGACTTCGCGAAGGCGGTCGAAGGCTTCCTGACACTCCTTACTCCAGACAAACGGTGTGTCTTTCTTCTTCAGGGCGTCCAATGGTCCGCGAAGTGAACGCATCCTTGGCACGAAAGACGAGTAAAACGAAATCATCCCAAGATAGGATTCGAGCTGCTTCACATTTTGGGGTGGTGGCAGAGTGATGGCTGCAATCCTCTCGGGGTCGGGACGTCTTCCTTCGGCGTCGACAATGAATCCGAGAAATATTATGTTAGGTTTAGCAAAATGACACTTTTCACGGCGAACACGCATTCCATAAACTTGAAGACGTTGGAGTAGCTTGAAGACGTCCGCATCGTGCTCCTCACGAGTCCTTCCGGTGACCACAACATCGTCCAGATAAACGACGGCTCCACTGATGTCAGCGGTGATGTTGCTCATCAACGACTGGAAGATCCCAGGGGCACTCTTCACACACCAAACGGTAGTCGGTTATAACGGAAGAGTCCGCGGGATGTGTTGATGGTCAGTAATTCCTTGCTCTCGTCGTCCATGTCTACTTCTAAATAGGCGTCACGCAGGTCGATGTTGGTGAAGACGGTCTCCCCATTCAGCTTGGTGAAGACGTCTTCCGCGGTTGGTAGCGGATGTCGGTGCAGCTCCAATGCATCGTTCAGTCCGGTTGAAAAGTCGGCACAGATGCGTACTGCTCCATTCTTTTTCTTGACCGGAATGGGAGCGGCCCACTGAGAGTAGTCGACGCGTGACAGCACTCCAGTAGCGACGAGGGGGTCCAATTCTGCGTTGACGAGAGGTTCTACGGCGAACGGTACCTTCCGCTTCGGCATGTAGACGGGTGTGGCATCCTTCTTCAGCACGCCTTGAACTTGTTAACGTGTCCCAGCTCCTCCTTGAAGACGTCTGAGAATTAGCCGCGAGGCGGTCGTCCAGTGGTGAAGAGGCATCCACAACACAGCAAACAGCAAAAAGGGCATCTCGGAAGGGCGGCAGCTGTTGCAGCATGTCCATTCCTAGCAAACACAGGTCCTTGGTGTGGTAAAATAATCCTTGGCCATCGAAACCATTACATGTGAACGGCGTCTCATGAACTCCAAAAAACTTCTATCTGTACGTATCGACGGTGGGAGTTCAGCACGTTCAGCTTTACAGCTTTCTTCATGGAATGGCGGACAGGTCGGTTCCTTGACGAGCAGTTGCTGGCCCAGTGTCCTTTGTTCCCACAAGTGTAACATACATCGTCACGGCGGGAACGTCCAGGCGGATCCTTGCTATCAGATGGGCGTCTGGTACGTTGCGGCAATGGTCGACGTTCCTTTTTCTTCCGGATAGGAGCAACGACTTCAGCTTGGACGGGCGCCGGTACAGATCCAATGAGGGCAGCATCCTTCTGCACGGACTGATATGCGGTGTAGTCCGCGATCAGGTCCTGCAGCCTGTAACCACGGCCTCAGTGTCTAGCTTGCTTCAATCGGGCACGAATTAGTGAATTGCACGGCGACTGCAAACCCATGACGAAAAGTAGGCATTTTAGCGGCTCGCCTTTCCTTTCATTTCGTCTGCTTTGGCGTCGACCAGCATTCTGTTGAGTCGAGCAGCATAGGATTCGACGTCTTCTGAAGAGTCCTTCACGATGTGGAGGCAGTTTCATCGACGTCGAAAGAGCGTCGTCTTTTCACCAAAAAGCGACGTCAGCACCTTTGTCAGCTTTTCGAACGAGAGCTCTATAGGTGATTTCGGCGCCAGGTGTCCTCTTAGCTTGGCGTGTGCGGCGCCAGCTTTGCTAACAGAAGGGTAAAGCGGTCCTTCTCTGGCATCGAATCTGGGACAATTTCTTCAAACCGCGGCAGCCAGCTCTCGAAGGTGCATGCGCTGTCTAGATCGTTCTAGATCGTAGCTGAAGCCTGGCAATCGCGACGAAAGGCTGAATAATCCGCCATAGTAGGAGCGGCTGAATGTTCAATTCGTTTTAGAAGTTGTTCTATCCGCTCGGATTACTCCTGGTTCGACTTTAAGAGAGCAGCAGTTTGCTCCTGGTTCGTCTTCATTTGCTCCTGGTTTGCCTTCATTTGTTCTTGGTTCGCCTTCAGGCGTGCAGCGTTTTGCTGCACCAGCTGCGCGAGCATCTGCTCCAGTGAATCGCTCGACTTGGTCGCCATTTCCCAAGAAGTACTTGTTCAACTTTTCCTTGTTCCTTCAGCGTGTCGTCCAGCACTGATCGCCGCTTGTTGTAGCCTTCTACCTGTACTTGTACTTGCACTTGTGGTAGGTCCGGGACACTTGTAGAATAGTAGATTTATTAGTAGACTGGATATGAATAAGAACAGATGATAAGACGGGACGAACGAATGACTTAGCTAGCAGGGAGCGCCTTATATAGCGCTCAGACCCGCGCACAGGTCAATACAATAGAGATCACAAGCCAATAACAACACAAAACAAAACAACAAAAGTTACTCTCCAACATACAGAGTGTCCCAAAAGTGAGTACACACTTTTTAATCGTTAACATCTCTCTTTAATGAGTCTTTTTTGCAAGTCAAGTACCATTTTGTAGAAGAGGATTCAACTTAGATTATGGAACAAATCACCGATTCCTCTTTGTTACTGTAGGATTACGGTAAGAACTTCCAGCAGGTGGAAACATTGTGAAAATGCCATCTGAAAATTTTTTTTCAAAAATCTGAATAATCGTGTACTGGGTTTTCATTACACAACTTTTTGAAAGTGTTTTCAGCTTTTTTTGACGGTGTATCCACATTTTTGACAGATGCTGTCGGTTATTAAAGCATCACAGTAAAGTGGAAATTTCATATTCGAAATCAGCGGCTTCCATTACCATGATATTAAGTTGTCCCGAAAGTTTTGTCGGTTTTTTCAAATCACTACAAAACCACGCACAATGAAGACTTGAATGAGCTTCAACATGCATTCGATGCAGCTTTTCCTTCTCTTTCTTGTGACACATCGAACCAAAGCCCTCTATGCTTCTTCTGATAATTGCTAAAATTCTTCACCCGTCATTTTTATCTGCTCAAAGTTGGGATAATTTTTTACAGTTTCGTTTTGGGGTTCCGGAGAAGTTTGAGTATAGTTAAATAGAGCAATTCTCGGACTATATGGCAGTATTTTTAGATTCTCCTAATCTGCTGTTTTTAGCTCTAGAAAATTATTTCTTCGAAAGTCTCGATTTTTGGCAAAGTCATGAAACGCGCAACTGCAGCAAAAACATGAAAGCTTTCTAAGTTTTCTCGAATTAAAACTTGTTTTTTATTAAACATTATTTATGCAACATAATCAAGTTTGATTTGCTTCAAAAATCGGCTTTTTGGAATTTTCGGTACTTTTGCGTGGTAGACGTAATTAAAGAGCCGCGGCTTTTATCAAATAAATAAGTATAACGGACTTGATAAACGTGGCTCATGTAATCTAAAATAAATTGAACGTAGCCAAAGATTTGCTCTACATGATAGTTATTAACGCTCTTCAAAAACAGCAGAAGAAAAATTTTTAAAATTCAGGAAAGATTTGGCGTTACTGATGGACTGCTCAAAATGCCATGGCGATAACATTGCAAAGACAGGATAGATCAGAGAGCAAGCACAATTGTAAGAAAGAAAATAAAAATCTGAGTCAAATGGTACCTAAGTCGTCCATGGAATGTTGTTGTATGAGTTGAGCGATGAAAAAACCGACAAAACTTTCGGGACAACCTAATATAAGAGTTTTTGGCTTGTTTGGTTTTGTTTCGAGGCAGAATATAGCTTCCAACGGCATAAAATGCTTGTCGAAGTTCCTAAGTAATCCTACAGTAACGAAGAGCGATAGGTAATTCGATCGATACTGCAAATCTAAGTTGAAGCCTTCTCTATAGAACGGCTCTTAAACGGCGGAAAAGACACAATGGGAAGAGAGATATAAACGATTGAAAAGTGTGTACTTGCTTTTGGGACACCCTGTATACATGGCAGTACCCTCTTACCTGCAAGCCTGATCTTAATTGTAAATTACGATTGTTTCACTTGCTATGTCTGACATAAGCGTAGAAATTGAAAAAAAAAAAGAAAAAAGAGATTTATAAGTTACGAAAATCATAAAAAAAAGATTGGAAAAGATTGAAAAAAAAAGATTTATGAGTTACGAAAATTATGTAATATTCGCAACATGAAATCTTTCTACACATGGTAGGTACCCTTTTACCTGCAAGCTGATGTTAATTGTAAATTACGATCGTTTCACTTGCTATCTCTGACATATTAAGCAGCTGGCAAAATCTAAGATTTCAAGAAGAAGTTTTCAGAAAGCATCAATTTTAAACTCCTCCGAGTCTTTTTTCAGAAGTTGGCAAGCAAAGAAATGCCGTGGAGGGCTGCCAGGTGCAGCTGCCTACGCCCATAACGCGGACGAATTCTTTGTTTTTGTTACTTACAGAAGGAAAAAAATTCCGACACTCCAACCTATTCCGTGAAAGCTGGTCGAAACCTACAGAAGGGTTAGGAGCCAGTGTGGGCTGTTTTTCTGCACCGTATACTCGCAGAAACCAACGCTGAAGTCTCTGCCGAATGGAGAGCAAAGACGTTGAAACGTTCACGTCTGGTGTGGTCAGAGGCAGTGGCTCGGCAGATCTCAACGTAGTCAAATTTGCGCTTACCTGGGGTTTTTCAATACGCTAATACTGAAAATCCACTTTTGAAAGTTACGGAAAAAATGAGCGTTTTTTAATGCCCTTCCCCTTGGAATTGGACAAGTGGAGCAAGGCCGATGACGCTAAATCGTGGCAGGACCCAATGGTTATAGCGTTGCGGCGGGCAGCCTCCAATGGTGAGAAGGAAATTGCCAACTTGTCCACATGACAGAATTATAGAACGCAAAAAAACCAGGGCTACCGTAATCTGAAAATTAGGCGTCAAAGAAATTCTAGGTCCGTAGCTGCACGGTAATTCAAATTTGACGCCTAATCTTCGGCGTCGGGTACCTGCCTATGCTGCTTAGCCTTCGTGGATCGCATTTTCGTGTGCGTTTCAAATACTAGATATGTTTCGGCCCGCGGTTATGGCTTTTGCTGCAATTCGGCAAAGTTGTTTTGGCAAAGTTCATAAGGTTTGAAGTTTGAGTTCAAATGTCGGATTTGCATGCGTTAAACTTGAAGAAACATCTTTGGAAACCTGAAAAATCAACGATTCCGTTTGCAAGGAGACCCCATATTGTGATCGGCAGAATAATTCTCTTTCATGTGTAAGTTGAGATTTGTGTGCAGTTAATGCTTACATGCTGTTTCAACGACAGCACCGTTTACTCCAGTGACTTGGGTACGCGCGGCCGCCTCTACTTAACCTTGTGCCGCGTGTGCGTTCAAGCGCCAGTCACCTCAGGCTCTGAATGCCAGGATACGTCTGAATGAATCAAGAATTCTTCCACTCTGAAGCGAGATATAGCCATGCTACAATGATGTCTCTTGGATCCGGTGACTGCGCATCGTTTTTTCAATTTTACGAGCGGTATTGTATAAGCCGCAGTTTTTCAAATAAGCGAGCTGCTCGGCCTCTTCACTGTTTTGGAAGCGGACATTCAATTCTCTTAGGCAATGCACAACACGTATAGGGTCCTTTGTTTGCGAAGTCCCTTGGCGTGTTTGGGCTGGTCCATTTCAAACAAAAAAGTCCCCGCGCCTAATTAGGTAGTGAAACATATAGAAGTGGCTTCGTAACATCGTGCCCAATCTTAAAAGGGATTAAATATTTTCCACTTTTCTTCGGTAGAACAGGAAATATTGTAGATATGAAGAGTAAAAATGGTTTTTTGATACAACTTGAATTGCCCGTAAGTTACCCTATTTCAATCTGATGTAAATTTCTACAATCCCCTGTTATGGCAACACAATTCTAAAATCACAACAGGAAGATCAATATCTGCAGCAGCAGGCAATAAACAAAAAAAAATGGATTGCAATCTTGTAATCACATATCTTCCCTCAGTTTACAAAGACTATATAGAAGATAACTCTGGCTACAGCTTTTATAGAGAGTTTGTATGGAACAATGGCTAGCACATGATTACCATCACAACACTTCTTAATAACTTTTGGAGGGATTTCCAGATCTACGAATAAAGAGTGGCTTGTTACTTTCAACAACACATTCTCAGGTGATGAGAACATAGTGAATGAGAAGATGTAACAATTACTGCCCGCTAATGAACAACGATGAGCTAAATATGCTTTTATAGTCTACATTATTTACAAGTTCGATTACAGAAAAAGAAAACATGTAGTTGCTTTAACGACAAGTATTCCATCAGTAAACGACGTGAGAGGTTCTCACAATTCTTCAATTCCAAAGCGGTGCGATGACGTTAGCACTGTTATCCAACCATAGCCACAGGGCGTTTGCAGCGGCACAAAGTCCGAAGTAACAGAAATTCCGACGCCGGAAAATTTGAATTACGGTGCAGCTACGGACCTAGAATTTCTTTGACGCCTAATTTTCGGATTACGGTAGCCCTGGTTTCTTTTGCGTTCCATAATTCTGTGTCCAGATGCGTGTAAGATTGGCCTGCGCGTGTAGGTTCGAGAGCGATTTTCTCGGCAGGGAAAGCATGCTGTGCAACCGGGATTGCACTGTTTTCATAGCTGGGCGATAAGGAACCTACCGCGTCAAAATCCCGAGATGTTAGATTTTGCCGATCCACTGCCTTTAAGCAATCACCAGCGGCAACATAGAGGGTTCCTGAGTACATGTAATTTCAATGGTTTTGAACGCCACTTTGAGAATGAATTTGATAATATAACCTCTTCGATTTCACCTTTAACAGCTACATATTGCAGATTTTGGGAACTTGAACATTGCAGATTTTGATACAATCGCTATCATACAACTCCTTCGAGTTTCCTTACGAAGCCATACTGAACTTCTGGAAATTTCCTGAGAATTGCTGAAAATTTCCCCAAAAAATTATTGATGTTATGTGAAACTAAAAACAGCTCGCTGAGCACTCAACGATTACTATCTTCTCAATCTTTCCATTTCTTCACATGAAATACTGAGTAACCTTCGTAGACTCCGCAAAGTTCCTCGAACACTCATGAGAGTAGTAAAAGATGCAACTAGAAATCGTTCTCCAAAATCGAAAAAAGTGTGAGCAAAAACCAAGTAGCTCAGATCTTTCAAACATATGCAACAATTACCAAAAGCTATGTACTGCTTGTGAATTTGAAAAGAAAAGTAGAAGAAAGTTTTTTACTAGTATGTTTGCCGAACAATACACGAACACTGCTACACTATCAGCATCGGCTTTGGTTCTGTTTATGTAGCTAGCAAGTTTAGGCATTTGATTCTTCTCACTTGAATCATTGCAACTTTGCAAACTGTCTCAATAGTGCTTTTCTAGCTTCGATGCCCCTTATTTTTAGTTGGAAATGCAACAATTCTATGCTGATTCGGAGAACAGAATCTTGAATTCCAAAAATACATGTTTTATTGGCTGAAACAAGTTTACAAGATGTGTTTGCTCCCGTTGTCTACAAAAGTGAGATAAATAGGAAGGGAAAGGGGGAGGGGGAGAGGGAAGGTTTTTGCCCATACAAAACCCCATGGCAATAAAAGCAGAAAATTCTTAGTCACTCAAGGTTTTGTGCCAAGGCAAAGAGCTGCTACATCGTTCAGAATTGTCCAGGTTCGGCTGGCTCTTAACCTTGGCATGGTGGATACTTGTAGTGAGATTGGCTGAGCGAACTTCTAAGGTTGATAACACTTCTTTATTCGCTAACGTTTCGGCGCTTTCGCCTTCTTCAGAGCCTGCAAGCCGAAAGTATATGAACTTACTCGCCTAGACGTCAACAATAGATAAAGTATCATCTAAGAACAAAGCCAATGCTAAACGAAACCATATTCACAAGCAAGTACTCACCTTAGATAACACAAGACGGGAGTCCGAGGATCACCACTATACACAAGACTCAACCTCAGCTCTTTTATACGTGCCTTGATGACCCGGCCTCATATTTGAATCATAGGGACTGATAAGGCGTGAGTTCTTTCATTATGGTGGTACACTCTTCCTTCCGTTCATTTTTGGATTTTTGGCGCTAATCCAAAACGCTCCTAATGTTTTGCGCGTGGGGATCTCGGGTTCTAACGACAAGATCTTTACAGTAACTTGTAGAGGAGCCCCACCATGGCGCGTTATGCGATGCTCCCCTAGTGGCGTAGCTGCTTTGAGCTTAGTTAAGCATCTAAATGCTCCTTAACGCGACAGCAAAACAAACGTCCTGTTTCGCCAATGTAAGTGGCGCCGCATGATAAGCATGTAATGAGGTAGATAAACCCGGCTATTTGGAATACTACATATGCGGTCATAAGCTTGATTACGAACCAATTGGCGTTTGAGATTAGAGGGAGGAATATCGACGAAAGCGCCGAAACGTTAGCGAATAAAGGAGTGTTATTAACCTTGGAAGTTCGCTCAGTCAATCCCACTACAAAGAGCTGCTGTTAGTTTGCGAACCTTGTGGTTTGCCTGCCAAACATTTTACTCATCAATGCTCTGTTCCAGAGAGCTAAGCTGTCTGTCCGCACTTGCTTTTATACAGAATGTTTCTTTGTACCACATGCGAATGTAAGAGGCTCGTTAAGTGCGTAAATACCATAAAAATTTAAGAAGTTCAAACTTTATGCTCCATTATTGACATAATGCTCTTTCAAATAAGACTCATGTTTTCTTTCCGCTCTACTCGGACTCTGCTATCTCCGAATGGTTCAAGTTTCTAAGCATAGTAAAGGACATGATTCACAAAAGACTGGAGCCAGTCTTTTGTGAATCATGCCTCCATTTTCTCTTTCGAGTCTTTTGAAGGTGACAAAGGAGGGATGCCGGTTTCAGCTCCGTGGAGTCGAGCAAGGCAGTTCAGGTATTTTCTGACCTTTTCTGATACAAAAAGGTAACGACACTCCAACATTTTCCCTGGTTGTACTTCGTAACCAATGCAGAATATAGAGTGAGCGCCAAGGTGTTCGTAGCCGCGTACACCAGCAGACACCATGTGCTGAGAACTTCTGTCAAATAGAGAGAATAGACACGCAGCATTCGCATGTGGTTTGGTAAGGTAATGACCGCACTCTAACTAAAGGTCAGAATGCATGGAACTGGTAGTGGATCTCTATCACCAAACGTTCGTTCTCCTCAAATCTCAACGATAATATTTTTTATTGAAAGATTGTTTGAGATGGAGTAATCTTTCTGGTGCGCAGAATATTGCGTGAGTTGTGATTTGGTGGGAGTATATTGAACTAGAAATTGACTGCTTGGTAGATTGAATTGAAGGATTCCAGCTGGTAGTAGTGATAAGTTTGCTGTAATTGGATAAGCTTCTATCTGTGCATGTTTAAGAGTGACAAACTTTTCTCTAGTTTTCGGAAGTAAGCAGTGGGCAGGCGCTCACATAGTGAATAGTGTATTACAAAGGACCGCTAATACCGATCAAAACAATTTTGCGGTGTGCTGATATCCTTAGAAAATAAATTTAAATGTCAGACTCATTTTACACTCCCCACACGACAAAGACGTCAGCGATTCCGTTTCATAAAAGACGAGGCTCAAAACTGGATGCACTTGTTCATTCAAAAAATGTTTTCTTATCATTTTGAAATATTAGTGGAGTGGTCAACTTCTTGGATAAGCAAACCATTTGACATTCTCACGCCTTGGATAGCAAGTTACGCCCTTTTGCGAAGCCCTTTTTGTGCAAGACTTAAACAGTTGGCTTGGAGAAGGCTTAAAGGCAGCTTCCAGGCAAGATCCATCCACCCAGATTAGCACATAGTTGTAAAGAGGGGCCCATGAGTGTCCGATCTGCGATGGTCCAATCCTTTGACGTGCCCTCTAAAAGGAGATACGGGCCTGTGATACGTATCACAAGCCGCCCCTTCGTATCTCACCTGAGGACGAGTGCTTATGCAGGTGTGCGGTTGCATTGCAGTTGCACTGCACACTGCAATGCAACTGCATCCGTGCAGTTGCAGCTCCCCGCTGGCATGACGATGGGGACGAGCAATTCGAAACTCGTCCGCTCCTTGAAGAGAGGGTTCCCAAGAACCGGGTTTCTTGGGAGTTTTGAACAATTTGGACTTTGCTGTAATCAGGGCCACGGAAAGGCCCCAGAATGGCAGAAACATGAGAGGCGAAATTTTGCCCGGACGCTGCCTTTAATATGTGCAGAGCATTCGAAAGATGGTGACGATTGTGCAACCGCAAGCGCGCGACGCGCACTTGCTTCCTGCAACCGCATTTTCATGGTGTCATCTTCCTTATTGGAATTGTTTTTTGCTAACCTATAACCGTATTTAAACACTAGAAGTGAAGCTGAGCATTAATTTGATGTCTGACAGTTTCACGCTCTTGTAGGCGCAAAGACCGCAGTCAATTCCGTCTCACGATTATATAAATGACTTATACAAAATGTTCCTTCACACAAGCACAAAATGACAAATCGATAATCTATTGGCAGCGGCAGGTGGCATGGACAAGGTGGTATAGAGTATTTCGAATAATATAAGATCATTTTGGACAGGTCATTTTTCACTGCTTGGCGCAGATGCAAAGTGCTCGACATACGGACACATATGCTTATTTGGAACATTTTGGATGCTCAGACCGTGCTCAAAGCATTGAAAGTAGTGTGAAGTCTTTGATTTGTGCTATTTCTGGAAATGCATTTTGACGAGCAGATGTTCAAAATCAGATCCGCTCTACTAATAATAAGACTGGCTAATTATCGTATCAGCAATGAGTGGCACTTGTGTTGTACAAAATGCCATACGTTCTGATCACGGCTAGCATTTATTTTTACAGATTTTTAGTCAATTTCTCACCAAGACATAATATCTAGAGTGTATGCAATATAAAAACTATGACATCTATTCAGTGGTGTAACCTGACTGCGCCTTTAGCACATCCTACAGCTGGGTATGCATGGCAATGGCATCGCGCAAAATTGCTTCACTCTTTTGATAGCATCTCGTTCTCTCCGTCCGAGAGAAAAGCTGTCCTTTTCTCATGCAAATATACGAGGTTCGAGAGAGTGCTGCCCGCAGTTCACAAATACCGCACGGTTTTCTGTTCCACTTCCAGGGAACGGCGACAGGAGTGGGATGGAGGCCTGGCCGCAGACCTTGCCGGTTGGCAGCAAGCAAACATAAATAATCGTTATCATGCCCCGAAGTCTGAGCCCCGCAGCGTTGGGATTTCCTCGGTGTCCATGTTGCCTGGGCTGCCGTCTCCCTGCCAATTTTTGTAAAGACTCGAAAGAGTCGAAAAAGTCCAAATAGAACTAAGGTAAGACTGGAATAGAAGTGGAGTAATTCTGCGGCTGTTCAGTCCGTACATTTATCGTACACTCTATGTACGATAAATGTACGGACTGAACAGCCTCTATGTTTATGCTTCGCTAAAATGAACCGCGTTGTATATGCGCCTCGACATGCAGCAGCTTATGTTTACAGACTGAGATTGACTTACATGACTTACTTATAAAAATGTGCATTATTTATTGCCTATTGCCTTAAAAAGTGTCTTATTTATTTTTGTAGATAATTGGAATAACTTTTTTTAATGTTCAAATTAGCTTTGTAAATAAATTTTTTCCCTTTTTCTAGATTTTAGGAGTTATAGGACCTCAAAAATTTTGAGGGCACTTCGGAAAATTTTCCGGAGTGGGTGGCTAACGCCACGCGCCTTTATTTGAAGAAGTTTTTGCCCGCTTCCCCCCCCCCCCCCTCCCGGACTGAAATACTGGCACCGGGTGGATGAATTCCATTACTGATTCAGCAAATATTGCAGAATCAGATTACGATTGCACATTCATTCAAGTATACATCAAACACCCAGCTGCACCTTATTTTGCGCTGAATGCAAGAAATCTTTCTACTTGAGAGAATCGAAAATGAGGTTTTTACAGCTAGCCAGACGCCTCCTAATCCTCATTTGAGCAGATAGGCACAAAATACAAGTAAATCTATGATATTAGAAATCTTGAGTGCTGCACAGCTCGGTCTCCCTGCCAATTTTTGAAAGAGTTGACGGTACTTTGAAGAGTTGCGGTGTAAATTCTTACAATAACATCACAAATAACTTTTGAACTTCTTCGGTTGTTCCATATGTTTTTATCTTTGGAAGGAAGCTTTCAAACTTTGCACTTTTTTCAACGATATTCCCATGCGAATATTCGTTGAAGTCATTACTTCAACCATAGAAATTCGCTGGCAGATCGAAACGCAGGGTTGTTTTCACAACATTAGTGATGTAAAATCATTTACAGCCGAGCTTACTGCTTAGAATAATATCGTATCCTTAGTTTTCATTCATACTGAGCAGTTTTGACGGATGACAATTGCACAGTTTTAAAAATGTAATAAGAACGAAAAATTGTGAGATCAAAAACTTCAAGAGAATATTCATTTTCTTACCAAGATGTTATTGTTTGGTTGTAAGAGTTTTTGAAAGGAGCATATGATCCCAATGTTGCACAGAGTACGGGTGAGAAGAGTTCTATGAAGGTATGTAGAACAAAAATTGTCTCTTGCCTAGTTGAGTAGTATTAAATTCGAAATGTTCCACTTCTTTAATGGTAATAAATTTGCTGTTACCATAGTAAGTTTTTATTTGTGTGCAATAGTAACTTGAAGTCAATTCATCTAATTTCTAAAGAGGCAAAGAATCGACAACAAACTTGTATTTTGGGACAATTTTTGATTTTTACCACCACTAAACGAAAAATATACTTTGCTGGATGAAAAGTGAGCATATGATGGTCAGTGAGTACTCTGGGAGCAAATCAGACTTGCAACAAGGTTATTTGATTTCAGAAAATTCACCGGAACTTCCGCAGGACAAGAGATTTTCTTGCTATTGCAAAAGTAAAGCCGAAAATGGAAACTTCCGCAGGGTTTTCACGTCAGACTGATAGAAAACAAGAACTTCCGCAGTACTTTCACAACGTACTGTGGAACTTACGAAAAATGCTCGCTGTTCTGCGGAAGTTCCAATCAGTTGTCTGAGAAAGTGTTTTCCAACAGAGCCGCAACATTTTCTCAAGTCGCTTTGTTAGGAAAAAAATTCCAGGTAGTACTACTCGTCAGAAGGTATCAAGTCGTGTAGATGTTCCAATTCTTCTCCTACATCGGATCTGCAAAAACCTACTGGAACTGACAGTTTTTTTTTTCAATATTAGTATAGATCGCGATAATGTAAACTCATTCTATGACTCACTGGCTTTGCAGGAATAAGCTTCACACTGTTACATCAATCGTGCACTCTGCACACAGAGAAACGTCGGCGATTTTTCTGGAAAATGTACGAAGCTTCAGACGTGGACGCACTAAGTGTTTAAACAAGCGCGGTCTTCTCATTTTTCACTTCCAGGGAAATGGTCGAAGTGGGAGTGGTGACATTGTCAGAAGACCTTTAACATCAAACAATCACCACTCTTTACCCGCCCTCCCTGTGTAGCGCCATGCCACACAGCTCGGCCTCCCTGCCAATTTTTGAAAGACTCGGAAGAGTCGACAATACAGGGTGTTTGGAAAGTGGCCTAAAGTACTTCCAATTTGAATTTTACGCGCTTTTTGTTTTAATGCGCTCATCAGGCCTAGATACCATTATTAAGTGAAACCAGGTTTTCTTATGGTTTTTAGTTTTTTGTTAGATTGAAACACATTAATATAGTTTTCCAAACCACTTTCTTAGATCGTTTGTTACAAAGAAGGAAACTTAAATCATAGAAAACTTGGTATACTTCGTAAAAGTAAGTTTGTTTTGAAATACCGTGCCTTGAAATAAAAGAGATCCAGTTTCAGGATTTTTTATATTTTATCTATAAAACCTTGACAAGCTTGCAAAATTTTTGAAATTTAATGCAGTGAATATCAGAAAGCTGCGCTACAAATACTTGTTAGATGAGACTTCCAAAACTTTTAAACCGAAAAAATTTCAACGCATTTTTGTGCTGCGATTGTCTGCTGTAATTCAACACATGAAAAAAACCCTGTCCTGCTGGGGAGGAAATTTGAGAAAAAATTTCTGAGGCTGCTGAGGACTTTTTTTATACAAAAGTGTGAACTTAAGGATTACTTGAAAAAAAACGGTGAGCTGTGTCCGTTTTCCGGCGTTAAAAAGTAGAACAACTCAGATAACCCACGCTTCCGCCTCTTCAAGGAAGCTGAAAAATTTGTTTGCTTCCAGATTATCTGAGGTATCTTGAAGCAAAAAATATTTTCCTTTGTTGACCCAGTGTTTCTAGGTTTAGTGAACATATGGCAAAAATGATTTCGCAGTTGAAGTACTTGAGGCCCAAACTTTTCAAATACCCTTTCTTTGGAGAGTGTGCAGTGTAATGCTCTGATCAACAAGTTTTTTTTACCAATAAAATATGATTTTGTTAATCCGGTGGCACTTGAAACAAAAAATTAGACTAAATGGGCATCGTGCAAACTTTGTAGTGCTTATTGCTTTCAGAGTGGACTAAGGTCAGTAATCAACATTTGCGTAGTGCAAAGTATTTTACATAGTGAGTTTAACACATCAAATGTAGTTTGTATTAGAACATCTCAGATGCTCAGACTATGCTAAAATCATGGGTAGAAGATTGCCCTTAAATTTTAGCTGATTACGGAATGGATCAACAACTGTTGAACTGGCTCTCATCTTACCTTCAAAACAGAGATATGTCAGTGCGGGTTGGAAGTAGCTTCTCTAAACGTTTCCCCTGCAGTAGCGGTGTGCCGCAGGAAGGCATACTCTCTTCCCTCCTATTCCTCACTTACACAGCAGAATTGCCAAAAATTTTGAAGACACATCCAGATATAAAAGTGCAGGTTTTTGCAGATGAAATTAAAATATATTTTTGCTATGAAGAGGACAAACAAAACATGGCCTATGAAGCAATTTCTACTTCTATACAAAGAATGATTGTCTGGTCCAAGGAGTGGGATCTACCTGTAAATGCACACAAATCTAAGGTTATGCATCTTGGCAACTTCCATCCGCGCACTTACCTTTGTGATGGTGTAGAGCTGGAGCTCTGCAGTGTTACCAAGGACTTACGAGTTTTCATTAATCACCAGCTCAAGTTTACCACTCACTAGGAATCAATTACAAAAAAAGCATTATCAGTTCTTTTTGTGATTTTGAGAAGCATTCATAGCAATGACCCACTTCTCCTAGTCCGTCTTTACAAGACCTATGTTTTACCAATTTTGGAATATGCTTCTCCAGTTTGGAGTCCCCATCTCAAGAGAAACATTGAAAAATTGGAAAGGGTACAAAAAACATTTACTAGAATCGTCTATTACAGATGCTACCCAAGGCTTGATTATCCTCTCTCATTACCTTCATACAAATCAAGGCTCACGGTCTTAGGGTTGCGCAGCCTAAAGTACAGACGGGTTTTCAACGACCTAGTCTTTTGTTTTCGCCTTCTTAGGCTAGAAACGAGGCTAAGACCCAGTAGTTATTGGGTATTCAGACCTTGTGGAACTTTAACGGGAGCTTTTGGGTTATGGTATCGGAAATTGTACAAAAAGAAATTTTCCCTCGCCTTCAATTCCTTTGTATGTCGAACTGCTAGATGGATCGAGCTACTACCAAAAGAGATTACTGCTTGCAACATCTCAGCAAAATTCCGCAAAAATTTAGCCTCGATTGATGTTTTACAAACTTTGGGAATTTCTGACGTTCAGTAGATGCCGTACTCCCCCATCTTTTAATTGCTATCATGATTTTTCTTTGTTGCAGCTTCAAAATTATTGGTGCGACTTCTTGTGCGTACTTTTTTAGGCAGCTTTTCAGGATTTTTTGTACTTTTTCCTGTAATGTATTGTCAGCACCGCAGTAGCAGTCTCTTCGTATGGATTAGCCGTTTGAGGAACTCCGAAGTTGGTGAGCCCTCTTCCTTGAGATCCCCCCCTCCCATTCGCCCAGGGTCTCTGACGGATTCGTCCGCCTTGAGTTAAGTTGGTCAGCCAAGCCCTGGTAATTTCGTTCAACATCCGCGTTTGGATAAAGGAAAAGGATTTCGGCAGAGGATTTCTCACCTACCGAAGAAGAAAGACGACCTGAAGATTCCAACAAGGGATTTGGCTTCCATTTAATGATCTGATTTTATTTTTGGTGCACCTTTGTGTGTAAATAAATAAATAAATAAATAAGTAAATAAATAAATAAATAAATAATCGAACTGTGGATGTTTTATGATGTATCAGTACCTTTTTCTGAAAAAAGGTTGAAATTGGGAGAGCATTACCGTAATCAGGAGATTTTACTGGCCGATATAGTTGTATCGGAGCCACAAAATCAAGACATCAACATAAGCTGGATTAAAAGTGGAGCAATTTTGCAGTTGCTTAGTCCGTAGATTTATCGTACACGCTATGTTTATAGACAGTGTCTCACAAAAATTTAGTTGCCGAGATTTTTGCATTTTGCTTGCCCTTCGGACCCTGTCTAGCACCGTATGGGCTTAAAATCGCACGAAGTTTCCAAAAACCCCAATTTCTGGAGGCCCCGTGGAAGAAACGTGGACGAGTTGTACCTTTCACCTTTAGCCTCAGCCACATTGGCAGCAACAGAGGGGGAGTGGATGCCAAGTGGAGGGACATGTTCAAACGCGTAAGCGGGGAGACCGAAGGAGTCGCCCACGCGTATTAGATCTCTCTCCGCGTACCACTTTGAGCGAATTTTTTTCAGCGTGGTGCGGGTCAAATTGAGCGGGACTTGTTGCAATGGCCCATTTAGAGGTCCCTATAACAGAATATGTGAAGATCCGCGCGACCTCAACTTTGGTGAGACATTGCCTTAATGCTTCGTTGGAATGCACTTCAATACGCTCTGTAACAAAGCTGAAGCTGCCCCAGCTCGAAATCTGTATGCTCCCATATTTTTTTTAATTCATGAGAGCTAAGTCCAAGTATTGGTTCTGTATGTAAATTTACATCAGCTGAAGCTGGTGGGTTTTTTGATGTTCTTACTTGTATCTCTTAAATCTAGAAAACTAATAGAACTTACCAAACTTGTACCAAGCTTCGTAAATTTTGTTGCAAATTCTGAGCAATTGCGATAAATACTCCAGACATCTGCCGCAGATGTCGGCATATATTCGTAGAAGTGTGCAATCAGAATTGCAGTCTTTGTTATTTGTGGATTGCAAATTGTCTTTGCCCGGTAGTATGTACCAGTGGCGTACACGGAATTTCCTTTCGGGGGAGGGGCGCCACGCAAATTTTTTTGGAGAAAGATGCGTGATCTTACCATGCACTCAAAAAATTGGATCTTTCAAAATTTGAGGGCCCACAACGAGTAACTTTCAAAAATTTCGCGTCCTTTTGTGCCTTTCGCTTTGATAGATTTAAAACATACAAAGTAATTTGGCGAGGTGATTGCAAATATCGTCGAGTCAACTTAGGCATTGCACACCATGGTTTTAGCTGATCGTTCGTAAGATTTGAAACGTGCTCATTTCCAGTGATTTCTTCTTGTTTCTTGTCTCTTTTCCCTTTATTGGATATTTACTATTAAATAGTGCACATTTCTACAGTTCGTCACCTCTAAAAGGTTTTAGTGAGGAGTCACTGGTAGCGGTGTCGTCTGTTGCCGCGCATAGTATGCAGATTCACATATTAACGCCTTGACGATGACGCCAATTTTTTGAGGCGACGCTGTAACGATGTTGCAGAATATTTCTGTTGTTTATTTTGTGGTTGTTCACAAGGAATAGTTTGTAATAAACATCTGTAGGCATCTTCTTGGACTACGTAGTCTATAATCCCTAGACTGCCATAGACTCTCAGAACGCAAAAAATAGAAAAAATACGCTAGCTCTGAAAAGCATATTCCTCTGCAAGAGGTATGGGCCACCGGTGGTCCACATCGTCGTTCGTCAATTGGTTGAGTTGCAAATGACATATGATCTTTGTTTGAGTTCAGTAAATTACTAAGCGCGATTTTGAATGGCAGATAGGAGAAAGGGCTGTGTTTTAGTGAGCATTATGCCTGACTGACAGATACAGCCAAAAACGGCATAAGAGCTGGTCATTTATAGGTAGATTAATGGATTTTTGCTTATATAACACCACCATGCATAGTCAAACATCGACTCAACTGGATCACATTCATTTTACTTCAAATTGATTCAAAAATCTTTTGAAAGGATAGGTAGAATAAATCCGTTCGTTTCGTATTCGAATCCGTTATTTACGACCGGGGCAGCCTCTACACTTACATTGAGGGCGACCAAGCCTTACTTTGCAGGATCCTCGTGGGCAATTCTAAACTCAAACGCTTTTCGCTTATGAGGTAAATACGACCAGCACCTTGGTAAACTCACCTTTCTCCTGCAAACTGCTCTGCATTTTCGATCAGCTAAACGGCGATTTTCAAACATGTTTGAGCAATGATTTCATTTTCTTCTTGCGTGCCTCGACTGTTATTGCCAAAACGAAGAGCAGTAAGAACACCAGAGCAAATCGACGCATGCTTTTAGAAAAAAAGTAAGGGGTTCTGCAAACGATTTGTCTAGTCGCAGTGTGATGCATACTCAGCTGCATCCAGAGTTTGTCGTCTTTAACGCCAGCCTTGTGCCAGCGTTGTCCAACTTCGTGCCACAACATCTAGTGATCAATAGGACACAAACGGCTCCGGAAAAAGGAAAATGATTCCCTTTTGATGCTGGTGCTTGCTGGGCCAAAGATTTTGGCATTGGTCGAAAGTTATGTGCGCCGCCACAATCTCGGTAATCTTTAGTAGAATTATATTAGGCTGTTCGGAAAATAATGTCGCTTTTTGTTTTATCATGCAATATCACAGCAGTGTGCGCACGAAACTGAGTGGGGTATCAACCGATAGGTCAGAGCAAGCTCTACAAAATGAAGCTCGAACCTTCGTACCAGGTTTGATTTGCGTGAAGTTTGGAGCCAAATTTCACAAGGCACTTTAATTCTAAAAAAACGAAAAAAACCGCATCTCTGTTCAAAGAAGTCCTGAGAACCCCTAACTTGCTCACGCATGTACTCACTATACGAGACACTCGTGTGCGCATTTTCGCGGTTTTTTCATGGCTGAAAATTGAGAAAACCAAATTTGGCATATTTCTGCCAAAGCAATCCTGAGCTTCCCTCACATGGGTGATTCTGTAGCATAAACCTTTAGGAGTATAACCCTGAATTTTCAGCTTTAGACAAGCGCTAGTTTTCGAGAATCACATTGTTTGCAAAAAACCCGAAAAACGGGATATAATCGCGACTTTTGACCTCTTTTTACTTCTCGTACTGTAGCGTTACGTCAGAACTTAACGTTAAATTATAGAAAAACTTTTCGTTGAGTTACCTTGGCGGACTGTAGGTAGCAGCATTTAACGAAAACTCTTCAAATAAAAGTCAATTTTGAAAAAATTATTTTTTTTATAAAACTTCCTTTCCAAATATCAAAATACGATCACGAGAAAATTGCTTTGAACAAAGTTACGGATACCCGATTGTTTCGTTGAGATTAATACGTCGTCCTTTTATTCCACCCAATTGATGGCTCTATTGTAAGCGTCGATCTTCATCCATTGCCAAAAAATTTTATTAGCGTTTTCTGAGTGTTTTCTGCAAATAGTGCTACGACATGTGACACAAATACTTTGCTGTTGTAATTTCCTATAAAAAAAATCTCGCAGGACTAAACCCATTTTCAACTGCACTCTCCTCTTGAGAGGGCATGCTGGTGTACGAACTGACATGAAATCTGCAGTAAGTGTTCACATATCCAGCCTGACACCAAGGGCCAATCTTTGAGAACTTTGAAAGAATTGATTGTTTTTCGAAAAATAGTTTAGTCACATGTTTAGCCGACTTCTGAATATTGTTAACGTAACAGTGTCATCACTAGGAGCGCGAATATAAAGAACATTTTTTGCTGTTTACCCTTCTGAAAAGCGTATAAGAATTTTGTAACAGTTTAGTGACTTTTGCTGCAATATGCCATCTTGTATCAAACACCCACCTACCTCTAGCTAGAAATATCGTTGTCAAGCGAAACAATCAATTTCCTAGTCAGAGGAGATCTTGATCAACCAAACCTCATTCATCCAAATGCCTCTATTCTTTTTTAATATCAAAAGTCCGTTCTGCTGCTGAATACATATGTGATGGCAAAGTTGACGCCAGGAATTTTTTTTTTGGGAAAGGACTTCTTTTGCCTCAAAGGGTTACTTGCAAAATAGCGAAAACAAGTTGAGGCGAAAAGTTGTAGCGTACAGTTAAACCTGGTTAGAAAAGCTAGATCTAACTTTCAGTCTTAAATAATATCTTCATTAAGTGATTGAGTTACAAGTGTGAACATTGAACATTTGCCTAGCGCAAAGGGTTTGTACAGGGTTGGGGGATTGTCTTTGAACAACATTTAGGTGCTATCTTGTTTTATCATATCATATCATGTCTTATCCTATCTTTGATGTAAATGATCTTTGAACTCTTCTATAAAAGCCCTCCAAAAATTGGATTGATATTCTTAATCCTACCGGAATTATGCCATCTCAATCAGAGCGCGAGCTGATCGTGAAGATGCACATGGAAGGGAAGTCACAAAAGCAGATTGCTCAAATACTCGGAATTCCGCGGAACACAATGTGGTACAACCTGCGCCGTTTCAAGGAGACAAACAGTACCCAGGACCGTCCTAGGGACGGTAGACCAGCCACCGCGAACACTGCCGCGAACCGGAAGATCATCCGAGAACGCATACGTCGTAATCCGCAAAGGAGCTTAAGTGAGCTGGCATCAGAGCTGTCCGTCAGTCGTAGGACCATCTCGGACATCTGAAAGTGAACCTTGGGATGAAACTCTACCGGATGCAGAAAACGCACGCACTTCAAGACAATATGAAGCTGATCCGACTTCACAGGTGTCGCCGATTGCTTGAGCGCTTCTCCAAGGCACGCCACCGAACGATCCTCTTTTCTAACAAGAAAATTTTCACCGTGGAGCAGGTTTTCAATCGCCAAAACAGCAGGATCATATCCAAGTCGCTCGAAGAAGCAAGCAGCAAAGGTCGACTTGTGAAAAGTAAGCTCCATCCGGTTTCTGTGATGGTTTGGGCGGCAATCAGTTCCGACGGCAAGACGCCGCTGATTTTTGTGCCTCAGGGCATCAAGGTAGACGCTGCTGAGTATTTGGATAGCATCCTGAAGAAGGTACTACTACCCTGGACCAATACCCATTTTTCCGGTGAGATTGGTGCTTCCAGCAAAACAGTGCACCTGCTCACAAGGCGAAGGTTGTTCAGGCATGGATTCAGAGCAACGTAAAGAACTTCATTACTCCTGCAGAATGGCCCCCGTATTCGCCGGATCTCAATCCCCTCGACTATAGTGTATGGTCAGTTCTTGAGGCCAAGGCTTGCGCTCACCCACACTAGACTTTGGAGTCCCTGCGACGTGCTCTTCAGAAGGCGTGGGAAGAAATCGACGTGGAGTACCTCCGTGCCACCGTGGACAGCTTTCCCAAGCGTCTTCGAGCCTGTATTCGCGCCGAAGGAGGGATTTTTGAAATGTAAAGGTACTTTTATATAGCAGAGTGTTTGATAAACATTATATATTCATTTCATGCGAATATGTTGTCTAGTTTCGTGACAACGATAAAAAAAACCGTGTTCAAAGACTTTCCCCCAACCCTGTATTTACAGTACAACCGCAGACTTCTAACTAGGAACTCTTTCTACGGCAGATGGCACCTCTCTTATTCTGGATTTGTTTGAAAGACGCTTCCCATGAAAACATCTATTTCAACGATACCAAAACACAGTTTTGGAACTTGAAGTTTTTTATGCTATAGGGCAGAACAATGACAAGCAAATGAGCGACATACATGGAAAAGATATTGCCTTCATACACCTTGAGCTGCTTAACTTATTAGGTTGGCACGTAATTTTTGCAATAATTTCGTAGCTTTTCACTTGTGACGCATTTATTTCTGGGAATAATGTAGTAGGTAGTAGGCTGCAAATGTGCGCAAACAGTTTGGTTCTTGGTAACGTAGAAAAAATTTGCGTATATTTTGGAAGCGGGTCAAATTCGAAATTCAAAAGTCGGAACAAAAATAAAGCCGTTCAGTCTGAACCAAACAAACCAAGCCGATACTGTATCCAAACTGTTGAAGGAGAAGCACCTATTAATCTCGGCGCTGGTAACCGTCGGATTTCAGAAATACCAAAAGCACCCAAACACTCCTCAGAGAGGAAATAGCTCTTTTTCGCGCAAAATGGTCAAATCCTTGATGGCTGTGAGTAAATGCAACAGTTTTGGTGTTGAACAATGTATTCACGTAACTCTAGCGCCGGAAGTTGCGCGCGAAAAAAAACATTTTAGCGCTTTCTGCCACGCACTCTCCGTGAGAGAATCTTTCGACACGTAGGCAGATGGATGTACGAAGCTTACTGAGAACTCCATTTAGCACTGTAATCAGGTTCCACACGCGCGCGCGCCGATTTTTGGTGGTGCTCCGCCCAACGAGCCACGCATCTGCAAGAGCCGACAGCTCAGCAGAAACGAAAGACGCTGGTCAAAGCGGCCGTGCCCTTTCGCCAAACGATACCCATTCACCTTGCCAATTTTTGAAAGCTTGAAAGAGTTGACAATGTGTGCACGTCTTTGCATCTCCTGTGCCGTCTCGTGCTGATGTCAGTAATTATTCTGCATTCGTAATGACTAATGATAGGAAGACTACTGCCGGAGGTAAAATTGATATTAGCCAAGTGGGTGCAAACGTGGCGCGCGTATCTTCACTGTTTGTGTTAGGTCATTCATAATATTGCGACGACAAATTGACTGCTGTCTTTGCGCCCACAGGAGCATGAACATTCGTACAAAAATGCATCACCTCGAATTTCACTTCAGTAACTTCCAGTGCCTTAATACTATCATACGTAAGCAGAAAAACCATGAACAACCAAAGAAAAACCAACTCTGGGTGTAGATGAAAACCAAGAAAATGCGGTTGTTAGAAGGTATGTCGCGAGCGGTCGCGCCATCGTCAGGATTCGAATGCTCTATACCCTGCCCTCAGGCGCTCTGCGGCTAACAAAACAGCTCGCTACCCGGTTTTTACGCCTACGTCTGGCAGTAGCCTTCGTAATGAGCCTGGTAGAATATGTTAGTGTATCTATTAATGTAAGTTTGTATGGGCTTTTATCGCAAGTCTGTAAGGAGAAGCGCTGATTTCCCAATAATTGGCCTCGTTGTCACTTTGCATTTAATATATTCTTCAACAGTACTTCCATAACTAGGAATAAACGAGACGAGATTTTTACACATTATAAAGAACGTTCACATTTTGACCGACACCCACTGTTCAAAGAATGTCCAGCCAACTCTGCGTTCCTAAGCTTCGTTATACATGGGTATCGATTGAGAGACTTTGGACAAGCCACGGTTCAAAAAGCACCTTATGTTTCTGATACACGATCAAGAAATTTTACTTTAAATTCTACCTTAAACCGTAAACTTGGCGAGCGAGCCAATCAGCGTCTGCGATTACGGTTCAATTTTCATGAGCTATGAGTGGTACTGTAAGTGTTTCCATATCTTACTTCATCAAAGTATTTTTAGAAATTTTCGGATAAGTCGCAAATAGCTTAAGGAAGGCAGTTGAAGAAAAGCAAAAAATGTTGCATGCAGACAGTCTTTATCATCTTTATGCAAAACGTTTTTGAGCACCCTAAGCGCTTACACCATAGTGGACTTTGTCACTACTTTTTGAAAAATTATAAGTCATTTATGCGCGGCTGAAAGATCTCCATCTTTCTCAAGTAGTCATTGCAAAAGGGGGCAAAATCAGAGTGCTAAAGCTTAACGAGAAAAATTATACTGCTTGCAAGTACTTGATGGCGCAAATTTATTGCCCGAAAACGTCACTTATCCAGTCGAGAACCTCTCTCAAAACTATTGTCTCTTCAATGTTTAAATTTGAAGACTATCGAAACCATTTCCTACCACTTTTTCATCAAAATATATGATGTCAAGCACTGGAATTATGAATACTTCACTCGCTATGATACCAAATGATGTCAGATGCTCGGAGCTGATGCGCTTGAAATGATGTGAAATGCTTGATCATTCTGCTGATTCATGGTTAAAAGGAAACTTTACAAGATATGCCTTTTTCTACATTCGCTTTGACTCTTAATACTCGAAAAACTAATTCCATTTTCTCTGCTGCATGTCCGTCTATCTATGCAATCGACAACTATACGAAGTGATAGTACAGTAAAGAGGTAAAGTCAATCAAAGAACGCAATATATTACATTACATGAATGTATAGGAACCTGCATGATTGCGAAAGTCCATCCATCCGCCCATTGCGCCGCGCACGTGCGATGTCACTGAGACAGGTGCGACAAACAGACTTATTCTTTTTAACCGGTTCGTCCGGTTCACTCATTCGCTATTGGTCAGATCAATGCTCTGACCGATAGCAGAGGGGCTGAATCGACTTAACCTGCTCAAAAGGGCAAGTCTGGCACCTACCTGCAATGGCCGTATGCACGTCTGACTCCCGCGATCATGCAGGCCCCTATGGCTTGTAAATTAAGCTTGAGAGCTCGCGGAAAGTTACGCGAAGGATCCCGCAAGGGAGCGTAAAGGTGCATTGGCTGCCCTAAGGTAATCCAGAAAAAAAGAAAGCTGTTTTTTTTTCTGTTTGCAGTCGTTCCGATGTACATCATTTTTCAATTCGCCAAGCATCTCATGTTGAATTTTAACGTTTTAATAATTTGGTCAAGGATATGTGATACTCATGCTCACGCACCTTTTGAGAGAGCAGGACTGCGATTGCTGGGAAATGAAAACATTGAATGATCCAAGTATCAGCCAAACACTTCTCCAGATTTCGTACAGAAAGCTTACAGCAGAGAAATCTCTGCGGCAGGCATGCAAATGATGAAATTGGTTAGATAGTATACTAGTAACCGTTTTCGAGATAGATTTTTTTTAGCCTGGGTAAATCTTTAGGCTGCATTAAACAGCGTCTTGATTGGGTTCACAATCGATGCAATCCGATGTGCCTGGTTTACCTTCCAGCAAATTTTGCATGATGTACCAAAACACTTGCAGATGAAGCAGCCGTTGGTTACTATTTGTCATCTAATCCAATGTCTGGTTACTGTTTTTCAATCTGATTTCCTAAGTTTCAGTCTTTCTCTACTACTCTACTAGAGAATAGTCGAAAAGTGTTAGCTATTGAGAAATGAAGTAAAAACAAGTGTGCTTTTCCACTGACAATAATTTCTGTTTTATTTTTTATTTATTCTTGAAATCTCAGAGGATTTCGAACGACTTCACGTTTAAGGCGTGTGTTGACGAGGTGCAAAACTCTGCCTATCGGTACATTCACATCCGCGGTCCATTCGCAAAACACTCACTTTATAAGTGGGTGTACGTTTTATGACCATTTCTTCCAAGGAACTGGCATTTTTGTCAGTTGAACAGCTAGAGGCTGTACAGTGATAATCGGACAGAGCATCTGAGTTTCAATAAATATGGGGAAACATGCTACAGATGTTTATCTGAGCCGTAGAAATGTCAATGTGCGCCACCTTTGCGATTATCGACATTCTAGTAAAGAAACGTCTAGGAAATTCAAAAAATCATTTGTAAGCATGTTCCATGCCCTCTCTTTTCTGAAGGGACATTTGGAAACGGTAGTAATATTGTCAGATGATGTTACGCCAGTGCCAGGTTT
The DNA here is from genome assembly GCA_958299035.1 of Cylicocyclus nassatus. Lineage (NCBI taxonomy): Eukaryota > Metazoa > Nematoda > Chromadorea > Rhabditida > Strongylidae > Cylicocyclus > Cylicocyclus nassatus. Next base: position 74,029,330 of record CATQJL010000316.1, read on the forward strand.
TATGGTGATATAGTTTACTGGCCTTATAATTCGACAAAATCGTCTTCGACGAAGACTTAAAAGTAGGTTGCATTATCCGTGAGGCTCAGTTCTAGTCCGTATCTTCTGTGTTGCTAACTTGACTCTAGTGGCTCTCACTAACACCGCGGTGAAAAAAGGTGCGTTTCTCATCAACGTTCTCACAAGGGAGGACTGATTAGTCGAAGTGGCCTTTACAAATAAGGCTTGCAGTACTTTGAAGAGCATCATACGATGATTCCAAATCTGTTCTCGCTATCCTCGAAGCTCCTCTGCATGCCTAGTTACGAGTACTTCTTAATACGAAAAATGAAAGCATAACTAAGTAAAATTTTTAGGTGTGAGTGTTTTAAACAAAAAGATTCTTTGAAAAAATGCTCTGATCATCAACACACCATTTGGGCAATATTCCGGCAAATTTTTTCTAACTGCGCATTTAATTTTTCAACTCAAAGACGCTTATAACTCGACTCCCAGACATGCTTGGCAGATAACGAAGACAGATATGGAATCAGCGCTCGATGCTCTTTGAAGCCGTATCAGTTTCATGTGAAAAAAGTCACTTCAACCAAACAGACCTCCCTTGTAAGTACGTTGCGTGGAGGCCGGGTCTTGACTCGAAGTGCGGGAAGGCGCTTGGCGGTCTAGTCTTACAGATAAATTAATGCGATGTATTTTTAGGCGTCCGGCGAAGTCGTTTTGTCGTAAAGTGAGGCCAATAAATTATTCCACAGTACAAACGTGGCACTGGCGTGACATTATCTGACAATATTATTGCCATTTGTAAGCTATCTGTATTATTTTCTAGACGAAGCACATTGACAGAATTTTGGAAAGTTTCAATATTTTGATATTTTTTTTACAGCTTGCTCTTAAACCTCTAATGGCACACCGAAGTGGCTCCCTATGCCATCACCGTTCATGCCTATAAGAGACAGCGCCAAAATATGTCCAATGTTAGAACAGGAGAAGCCAAGTAGAAACAAAGAAAAAATTCAGAAAATGAGCTGCCAAATTTGTCGTAAGCTTGTTGGTAATTTGTGCATTTGCAGTAGAAAAAATGCTGAAGGGTAGATTCTGCTACATTCTAGGTGTACCGCAAAATCAAGTTCTCCAGGAAGCTTCTGGAATTTCCCAGAAAAATAGCAGAAAGTGTAGCAGAGATTATCCGTCAACCTACTATAACCCGAACATTAAGAGGAACCATATTGTGCTCGGTATTGTTGAAATATATTCTGCTGACGTTTGGTGATTTTTCTGAAGAGCTTGAATCCTATATTGTACTAGTCTAGTTTAGGTAAGTCAAATTGTTTACTAGCAGGAACTCACTTACTCTTTTTAGTGCCCGCTGCCTGTAGGGGACTTATTTGTTAATGACTCTTAGCTAGATAGTGAATGCGAAATCTTTCGAAGTTTGCTGTTTTTGTAGTATGTGTTCACCAATTAAGAGACGTCCTCTATATGGAGACATTGCGCACCCTTTCCGACAATTTCTGAGGGCTTGAAAGATTGGCATTGTGATATTCAGATTTATCTGTGATTGCAGGTTATAATAAGCAATGAGCATAGCCCAAAAGAGCTAAATTCAAGTGCAAGGTTGATTAAACTACATTTGAATGAAGGTAACGCAGAATGCTTTGACTTTTTGGTGAGGCTCTTAACATCTGAACACTCATTTGACAAAGACCCAGATCAAACAATCTAAAATACGAACTCTGTCACATAATACAAAAAGTGTAGTCTAGTTCAAGTGACAGAAATGCTGTTTCAAATAATTCAAAATAGGTATTATTCTATGCAAACTCTTTGGATGGACTTAGGTGAGGTGCTGCCCAAAACGCAGCTCATAGAATTTATTCCTTATTGATTATGAGCTCGCAACGTTTACGAGATGAATACACGATACTTCTGTCCGCCACAGCTCCTGGTAGTAGTCCGTGGGGGATGGAGCCTATTGACAACTTCTTGTCCCCTACCCCAGCACACATAACCAGCTTGCTCATGTAAGACACTTGAGCCGCGACTGTGCAGAGCTTTCATTGGTTTCCACTTATGATCTTAGAAATCTAAACTTGAACTTGATTTTGAATGGTACATAGTCCATCAACAAGATTCGTATAAGCCTCTACGCCGATAAAACTATCTTTCAAAATGAACTGCAATGTTATTCAATAAACTCGTACGTAAAAGCTGAAGTGTTTATGCAGACTTTTACAACAGGGATGATGATCTTTCCAAAATTCGTCGCTTGTTCTGCGATCATGGACATTTGGTACATAAACATTCCCAGGCAGGTCTATTGCAGAAGCCTTTCTTGCACTTCTGAAGCAAACCGATTTATAGCGCTAGAATACAAGACCACTTTCATATTTTCTTTTGCAATCTGATTTGCAGATCTTGTCATGATATTGATCCCTAGTGGCAGTAACATCGAAAACGCAAATTGGAGCATAAAATTTGATCTCTTTCGCCTCCACCATAACTTGCGATAGGAGCATCAGCATCAGCAACTTGACTAGCGGAAGCATGATCTTTTCTGGAATGAGGTCAGATGTTCTACAGCTATGATTTACGATGCCAAGCAAACGAAAGCTTCACGCAGATGTTTGAGCTACTATGAATTAATTGGACATCTGAGAGAAGCAAAAGATACAGCCTGAGATCTGGTAAAAATCTTTGAAAGACTTAGACATATAAAAGCGTCTTAAAAAAGTATACTGAGCACACAGAGTATATGAAAGGCTCTTTTTATGGGAAAATTAGTTGTCAGCTTTCCGTTTAATGAACTAGTTTCAAAAAATGCATAAAGATTTGCAAATCCAGGAAAGAGAGCTATTTGATAACATCAAGTAGTACGTACGTTTATTCAGTATACTATTTACATGTGCCGCGCAAACGTGTCGAATTTGCAAATATTTCAATAACAGTTTTCCGCCAATCTCAATGAATTGCTTGGCATTAAGTTGATAAAAAGAAAATCGTTGCCCTTATACTGACACCTTAGCTGTTGTATAGAAGAAAGCATTATTATGTTGAAACGAAGAAGACGATCACTTAGTTTGTGTATCTTTAAAGTTTGCCATAAAGAAATTATACTTTATCTTCGACTATTTTTTTTGACTGAGCCAAGATTGTGTTGAATCAAATGTCTCTCTATAGCTATATGTTATCCGAAATTACAATAGAAAACAGCAAAGTTATTTATGCTGTTATTTTTCATCAAAAATCCTAACATTTTATGGATTCATTTGTAAAAACTCGCTCAACGAAGCAGAGGTAGGAAAAAATTTAGCGTTTCCTATACCAAATATGAAAGTCGCTTACTACAAGCTTGCCAAAGAGTTTTGAGCCCCTTCTGTTCGGTGACGAGGCAACTGTCGCTAATCAGAAGGGACTGTCCACGTGCAAGTTACTAATCGGAAATCTTTCTATTTTCCTGGTTTCACCCACATTATCGTCCATTTTAAGGACAAAAAAAAAACACAAAATTGACATAAAATTGAACTCTAAAGGAAATTCATCCAAGTTAGATGGTATGACACTGTGAAAAAATAGGAGCAGAATTGCTGGAATTGCTGGTAAACCCGCATACTAAACGCGCTCAACATACTTCTCCTTTTATGCTATTAACAACTCGTAGAATCTTCTTTATAACCGACCGTAGTCTTTGCCGGTGTTTAGATGACTGAAAAATATATGTTTTTCTCACCAACTTTTCGTAAATGTAAAAAGTGCCAAGCACCAATATCAAATGCTTTTTGATTACTAAGATACCAAAGATGCCAACTGCTTGTTGCTGACCAAGGCCTGAAATGTGGTGCAGCGCTTCATGTTTTTGTATAATTTTACAGACACGACATTGAAAACTCAAAGAAAGGAGAACGCCATTGCAACACTTTTCTTTATGCAAAAGTGAATATCAGTATCTTTTCACTGCATGTTCGGCAGCGCAGGCGACAGACATGTGGAGTGATGGAACAGCAAAATAAATGAAAGATTATTTTTGTGAGAATTAAAAATTGGGAGAATACGTCTATAATCAAAAAAAATTATAAGACTCTTCAAACTGTTTCATTTTATTAGCAAGAGCCGCCATCCTTATGTTCGGTACATACGCTTTTAAACATCTTTATGAGAGCATTGGTGAGGCAGGCGACGACCACTAATTCATCGTATTTTATCCTATTACACGAGCAGAAAAGCTGAGTAAAAAAAAATTGAAAATACAGCTGACTGTAAGTTCCAAGTTCTCTCTTCTCTGAACCTGGGCATTCTGATGTAGTAGTTTTATGAGTCAGTATGCCGAACCCAGGTTAGTACGGTGGTATCGTTTATTCGACCTTACGTTTCGACACAGTCGTCGTCTTCAGAGGTCTGAAGTAGATTACAGTTGAATCTTTGAAACAAGACCGCCAAACGCCATTGCCAAACATCAGTGAGTCTAGACTTCGTCCCGCGCGCAACGTACTGAGGCACACGCCGATGAAGAAACTGACTTTCGGTCCACCGCGGGTGTTAGTGAGAAGTCAGTTGCCGCGCAAATGACACTGACGACACTGAGAGCTGCTCAGTGAATCATTCTTTATATATGTGCAGGCTGTAACTCACATATCGACAGATATGGCAAGAGTTCGGTCGCTATTGATGAGCATTCATTTCTGTCATTCATGCTTGGATTTCTGACGGAAATCCATGCTGCTTCCATACTTTTTCGTACTACAATTTCTGCCTCGTATGATAGGATTGTGCATTTCACATCAAATTCACCGCCATCGTGTGCTTCTATTTTATGTTTTCCCAACGATGATAATGCATTAGCTCGCCTTTTATTCGATAAGTGCTCCTTAATTCTTACCCGCAACATTCTACCCGTTTCTCCAATATATAAGGCCCCACAGCTCAGACACTCCAGTTGGTAAACAACCCCTATTTTTGCGCAATCGCCTATCTTACGGGCAAACTATACAGCTTTCCGAAAGACATTCGACGTCATACAATCTATTCCTTACTAACTGTTTTTTAATGTTGTCATTCGGGACATTTACCACTATGACTTCATCTTGTAATTGTGCTCGTACCACACATCGTTTGATTGCAGGGCTGACTGCGTCAGAAATGAACGGTATGCACAGGGGTATCTTACTGCCCTTATTGCGTGAGTGACCATTATTGCTCGCAAACTTCGAGGTGTTACAATTGGTGGAAGCTTGCAGCATGTAGCCATTATTGCGCGCAATTTGTAAAGCCAGTAACTTAGATTCAAAACGTTCTTGTTGCCCTTTACAAACATTCATGGCAGTTCGGAACATGTTGCGAACAACAGCCCGTTTTACTGCTGTCGGGTGTGCTGAATTGGCATGCAGTATAATGTTCTTGGAACTTTCTTTCCGGCACCACTTTATACGGATGGTGTTATCAGATAGCCGTACTTGGGTATTCAGGAAAGAAAGCCATTATCCTTTGGAGTTTCGCGCGTAAGCTTGATATACTGTGATTGCTGGTTCATCCTGAAGCATTCGTCCATTTCGGACTGTGTCGACGTTATAATACAGCAATCATCGAAATGACAGTATATTAACGGAAAGCGTACCAATACGGGTTCCTCAATTTTGCTCATGAAGCAAATGGCTAGGACTGGGGCTAAACGTTGACCCATCGCCAGTGCACGAATCTGGGAATAGTAATTCCCAGACCACTTGAAGATGTTACATTTTAAGCATTCTTTGATGAGAACCAGTATGGACGCTCTGCTCAATCCGAAAGTTACCATGTCATTATAATGAGAATCCAGCATTTCAGACAGTGCTTGCAGTGCGGCATCATTCTGAATATTAGTGTATAGTGAGGTGACGTCAAAGGACTCGATAACACTATTTTTACTGATGTTCACGTCCCGCAACTGTTTTACAAACTGTTGAGTGTTGGATAAATGTGCAGGAACCTTCGAGCAGTTGGCTTACGATCCTATTCAAAACGATCCTATTAGGGCCAAAACCAGACTCTCTGCTTGAAGTACGACAGACTCTCGAGCACACTACGTGGGAAGCATTTCCGATGTCCAGAAATGTTCGCCCGATGACCACCGATTTCGAGAGAGTCTAACTCCAAATGAAGACAGGAGCGCAAGAGTGACCGTTATTGGTAACGTTCACTTATCACCAAAAGAGTTTTTAAGCCTCGGACCATCATTTTCAGTCTCAAAACATTAACGCTTCTATCTGCCGTAAGGTTATGGGAAACTTACATAGATTGCGTGACATGTTGAGGATTAGAGCTAAGCAGGAAACTGACCCACAACCTTCACCATCGGTTGCACAACAACTGTCATTGCCTTTTCCTCGCTTCTTCTATAAACAACCAGATCCGATGCCTTCTGTCGACGCTAATTTCGCGTACTTTCAAGTGAAATTTTCAGTGTTTTGAGTAGATTCAAGCACGTGCGCTATAATAACTTGACGCGAGAACAGTACCAAGGCTTCAAAGAAGTTCGCAATTCGTTAAAAGACCACTCCATTCGCGTTTCTGTTAGTGACAAGGGAGGTGACTTTGTGGTAATGCCGCAAACCTATCATACGAGGGCAGAAATTGTAGTACGAAAAAGTATGGAAGCAGCATGGATTTCCGTCAGAAATCAGTACTCTGCGTTGATACCACTGCTTAACGAAGTGTGGGTTAGCGTGCAAGATCTGTAGGATTGGACGAGAAACTTGTAACCAGGCTAAAGCTGGATAACCCAGTGTGCCCAGTGTTCTACCATCTCGTAAAGACCCACAAAATAACGCCAAGCGAGCTCGACTCCATGTCTGCGACAACATTCAAGAAACGACCGATTATAAGTTGTGTTGGCGGCTCTACGGATAGAATATCATGGTTTTTGAATAGGATCGTAAGCCAACTGCTCGAAGGTTCCTGCACATTTATCCAACACTCAACAGTTTGTAAAACAGTTGCGGGACGTGAATATCAGTAAAAATAGTGTTATCGAGTCCTTTGACGTCACCTCACTATACCCTAATATTCAGAATGATGCCGCACTGCAAGCACTGTCTGAAATGCTGGATTCTCATTATAATGACATGGTAACTTTCGGATTGAACAGAGCGTCCATACTGGTTCTCATCAAAGAATGCTTAAAATGTAACATCTTCAAGTGGTCTGGGAATTACTATTCCCAGATTCGTGCACTGGCGATGGGTCAACGTTTAGCCCCAGTCCTAGCCATTTGCTTCATGAGCAAAATTGAGGAGCCCGTATTGGTACGCTTTCCGTTAATATACTGTCGTTTCGATGATTGCTGTATTATAACGTCGACACAGTCCGAAATGGACGAATGCTTCAGGATGAACCAGCAATCACAGTATATCAAGCTTACGCGCGAAACTCCAAAGGATAATGGCTTTCTTTCCTGAATACCCAAGTACGGCTATCTGATAACACCATCCGTATAAAGTGGTGCCGGAAAGAAAGTTCCAAGAACATTATACTGCATGCCAATTCAGCACACCCGACAGCAGTAAAACGGGCTGTTGTCCGCAACATGTTCCGAACTGCCATGAATGTTTGTAAAGGGCAACAAGAACGTTTTGAATCTAAGTTACTGGCTTTACAAATTGCGCGCAATAATGGCTACATGCTGCAAGCTTCCACCAATTGTAACACCTCGAAGTTTGCGAGCAATAATGGTCACTCACGCAATAAGGGCAGTAAGATACCCCTGTGCATACCGTTCATTTCTGACGCAGTCAGCCCTGCAATCAAACGATGTGTGGTACGAGCACAATTACAAGATGAAGTCATAGTGGTAAATGTCCCGAATGACAACATTAAAAAACAGTTAGTAAGGAATAGATTGTATGACGTCGAATGTCTTTCGGAAAGCTGTATAGTTTGCCCGTAAGATAGGCGATTGCGCAAAAATAGGGGTTGTTTACCAACTGGAGTGTCTGAGCTGTGGGGCCTTATATATTGGAGAAACGGGTAGAATGTTGCGGGTAAGAATTAAGGAGCACTTATCGAATAAAAGGCGAGCTAATGCATTATCATCGTTGGGAAAACATAAAATAGAAGCACACGATGGCGGTGAATTTGATGTGAAATGCACAATCCTATCATACGAGGCAGAAATTGTAGTACGAAAAAGTATGGAAGCAGCATGGATTTCCGTCAGAAATCCAAGCATGAATGACAGAAATGAATGCTCATCAATAGCGACCGAACTCTTGCCATATCTGTCGATATGTGAGTTACAGCCTGCACATATATAAAGAATGATTCACTGAGCAGCTCTCAGTGTCGTCAGTGTCATTTGCGCGGCAACTGACTTCTCACTAACACCCGCGGTGGACCGAAAGTCAGTTTCTTCATCGGCGTGTGCCTCAGTACGTTGCGCGCGGGACGAAGTCTAGACTCACTGATGTTTGGCAATGGCGTTTGGCGGTCTTGTTTCAAAGATTCAACTGTAATCTACTTCAGACCTCTGAAGACGACGACTGTGTCGAAACGTAAGGTCGAATAAACGATACCACCGTACTAACCTGGGTTCGGCATACAGACTCATAAAACAGCTGACTGTCCCTTTCCTTACTTCGAGAGTCCCAATATGTTGCTCTCGTCATTTTAGCCGAAGTCAAAGGTTACCGTATGCATTTGAGAGCCGATTTGTTCGTGTCTAATAGCGCAAACACGGTCACTGTCCACAATTTAGCATGATTACACTGGCAAAGTTTTGCAAGGACATGTACAGTGCTAATCTGATATAGATGATACAAAATTGATTACCAACTTGCAGGCGTTTTTCGACAGGTTTTCACCTTTTTTGCCACTTAAGATATGAGAATTTTTTACTTCCGGAAGTTGTGACTTTTTCCGGAAAGTTGTTCCGTAGAAAAGAAAAGCAGATTTGAAATCAGAGTTTGAAGGCGCGTCCGGTGACATGCATCTCCCTTCGGGCCAAATCAACTGTCATTTCTCAATTAGAGTGCATTTAAAGGGTGTTTAGGAGTGGAATTTCAATTTTCGAGTTTTGATACGTCTTTTCAGACGAACGCCCTCCTTAATGAGAATTTGAAAACACAGTCTTAAAGGCAGTGTCCTGACAGATTTGCTCCCTAGGAATATAGCGGAGGTGGGGTTACTGGTTACCCCGCTTATTTTTAGGCGTAGTCCGGCTGATTGATGTTCACCCTGCGCCTAGAAAATAGCCCTGGAACCGACGCGCGCAGCCCAAGTCAGCGCGTGCTTAAACGGCTTCACCTGTTCGGTGCGGAATCCCATGACAGCTCCCGCATTGTGCAAGCCACTCAAAGCAAAAATTACAGGCGACAGGATCTTCGTGCCAAAGTCCCCCAACTTCCCATAGTAACTCTTCTGCGACCTGCGTTTTGGAAAGTGTCTAAACGCTCCAAAAACGTTATTTCCACCTTCAGAGCTCAAATTCGGATTCTGGGTGTCGGAAAGCCCTGAAATATGCAGAAATGTGGAAGTACAATTTGCTGGGGCACTGTCTTCAAGTTTGGTGTCAGCTTGTACCAAAAAATGGTTATACAGGGTCTTGATCTTTTTGAATACGCGAAAGTCCTTAAACTCAAAGACACGGCCTGCAAGGTTGTTCATTCGAGTGGGCTTACGATTTGATACAACTAACAAACCTGAGTAACATTTGAGCGCTTGGGTGCGGGCACTAATAGCCACAAGGAAAACAAAGATACACACGCGAAAACATATAATGAATATAATGCTAGTCCTGATTTGAGGGAGTTTTATACTGGTGGATGATCGATTGTATTTGTCATGGCACTTATCTTTATAAGACTCACACTTTTTTGACCGTTTAAGTATGCTGAGGAACCGCTGTCACGATGTCGTATTATGACACTTTTTTCGGCCCATTCGAAAATTTTGAAATCAACGTGGCGTCAAATCTCAAGAAGCTTTACGGCTTGCTAAGCTTGGTCTTCACTAAGATTACAAAAAACTTATTCTCCAGCACTTATCAAAGACACTATGACCTTCTTGGTCACAGTATGGCGCAAAATAGACCAAACTTTGAGATAGCATCAGTGCTGCGCAGTTAGCCAGGTATGGCCATTGAGAACTGCAGAACAGGGGTTTTGATGAAAAACGACTACTGAACCATCGTTTACTTCACATTTACATTCCAGAGGGTTTAAGCTTCAAAGAGCAATACAGTGCTAAACACAATTATTATCCACTCTCGATATCGCCATGATTTGCCTTCTTGTTAGTGGATCTATTTGAAGTTTTGTTGCGTTGTATACATGCAAGCCTACCATCATTCACCAAAACGGCTCTCAATCTCGTTGATTTGAAACGGTGAAAAAGAGTAATTTTCAAAAAAGCCTTGATCAGGCTGGACACTACTATAGATACAATACCGCTCGCAGAATGTGCAAAATTTCCGTGAATGTCGCAGAATTCCGGGAATTCCGCGAAGGTTCGCGAAATTCCGGGAATTCCGCGACATTCCCGGAATTTCGCGGAATTCATGTAAATCACGCAAATTACGCAGGGCCATAACTTCTTTATGAATGAGTATATTCAAAATCCGAAAACAGCAATGTATTCAGCTCGTCAAGGCGAATCTTTTGCTATACAGGTTGTGTCCAATATCCTGTTTTCAATAATCTTGAATTTGCATGCGGACGCCTTTTCGCGTTGGTGTAACGCAACGAGCATCGCACCTAGGAGACTGCGGCGAGCATACTTCGATAGCACTCTTTCAGTAGATTATTCTGCACTAAACAGCAGCCGAAGACTCTCTTTTAGAAGAGATAGAAGAGCTGATAAACTCTGGAAAAATCAAGCTCTTCCAAGTTCTACTAGCCGTAACTTCCTTCAGAATGAACATTTTCGAACTCCGAAAGCAGCGTTGTGCTCATCTCGTCAAGTCGAATCTTACTGTGCACAGCATGTCCTTGAAATTCCGTTTCCAATTTTTTCAAAATTTTCTGCGCGCGTATATTCGCAAGGTCGCAACGCAGCGCACATCAAACATAAAAGACTTCAGTAAGCACTATTGGATTGTGCTGCTGCCGCAGATTATCGAGCGCTAAAAAAGAACCGGAGAATCTTTTTCAAAAAAGATAGAAGAGGTGGTGAATTCTGGAAAAATCGTGTTGTTTCAAATTTTGCCCACTGTAACCGTAAAATGGGAAGCTCTCCTGCTAAGCAGATGTGATTTTCGTAATCAGCAGGTCAGATAACCTCTATGAGCAAGTTTTCAAAGAAATTCGGGTGATTTGATTTTTTCTCGTTCTACGCCTTGAAGCTCGCCGACGGGTTTTGGTCAAAATGTCGATGATCTTGGATTATAAGGAAACTTCGCTCAAAGAGGTTATCTGACCTGCTGATTACGAAAATCACATCTGCTTAGCAGGAGAGCTTCCCATTTTACGGTTACAGTGGGCAAAATTTGAAACAACACGATTTTTCCAGAATTCACCACCTCTTCTATCTTTTTTGAAAAAGATTCTCCGGTTCTTTCTTAGCGCTCGATAATCTGCGGCAGCAGCACAATCCAATAGTGCTTACTGAAGTCTTTTATGTTTGATGTGCGCTGCGTTGCGACCTTGCGAATATACGCGCGCAGAAAATTTTGAAAAAATTGGAAACGGAATTTCAAGGACATGCTGTGCACAGTAAGATTCGACTTGACAAGATGAGCACAACGCTGCTTTCGGAGTTCGAAAATGTTCATTCTGAAGGAAGTTACGGCTAGTAGAACTTGGAACAGCTTGATTTTTCCAGAGTTTATCAGCTCTTCTATCTCTTCTAAAAGAGAGTCTTCGGCTGCTGTTTAGTGCAGAATAATCTACTGAAAGAGTGCTATCGAAGTATGCTCGCCGCAGTCTCCTAGGTGCGATGCTCGTTGCGTTACACCCACGCGAAAAGGCGTCCGCATGCAAATTCAAGATTATTGAAAACAGGATATTGGACACAATTTGTATAGCAAAAGATTCGCCTTGACGAGCTGAATACATTGCTGTTTTCGGATTTTGAATATACTCATTCATAAAGAAGTTATGGCCCTGCGTAATTTGCGTGATTTACATGAATTCCGCGAAATTCCGGGAATGTCGCGAAATTTCGGGAATGTCGCGGAATTCCCGGAATGTCGCGAACCTTCGCGGAATTCCCGGAATTCTGCGACATTCACGGAAATTTTGCACATTCTGTGAGCGGTATTGTATACTTGCTTTTTTCAGCCACCATTGCATTTCTTGCTCAAAAACTCTTAAAGTCAACCTGCAACAATAAACAGCTGGTTTGAGTTTACGAGCTTTTATACATGCCACGCAAAAGTCTCGAAAGCTTCTGAGCTTTCTCTATAAAAGAGGTAAAGGACGCTCTGATAAACCTTGCGTAATCGCAGACATTGACGGACATACCCCACACCAAAGGGTAACCACATTTCCACAAAACTCGATGTTCGATGTTTAAGAAGTGCTGAGGTTGACTTATTATACTGTCTAATTGATGACGCGGTTCTGCTAAAACACTCAAAATGTTGTGATGCAATCGCCTTCAGATTTAAATTACTTTTCGTGAAAATTCGCTGTGAGCAGAGATTGGACATAATTCTCAACCTCCTCATTGATTTGAAACAGGTTTTGCGAGTTAGTCAAGAATAACTAAGATTTTGAAGCTTTGAGGGTTGTCCAATTTGACCTGGAAGTTCTAAATGGGCAGGGTGCTTCGATCACTTTTCGAAGTATGACACTTGTGAATCCAAAATGCCCAGTGCATCTATTTTTTTCTAACTGTGCACACGACTTCATTTTCGTACAAGTTTTAAAAACCAAGCCTTGGAATGTAAAAGCGTGACAGTCCCCGGTGATCTTAGAGCTTGTCCTTCAACAACAACGATTACGCAAAGTCTATAAGTGCGTCCTTCACCTTAATTATCAAGAAACAAAAAGAAGAAATAGCGAGATTTAGGCTTATGCCCAATCTACTGCTCAGGGGAATGTTCACGTAAGGTACTTAAAATTCGAAGGCGCGCTTGCATCACAACAGTCTGAGAGCTTTCGCAAAACCGCATCATCATATAGGCAAGGTAATAAATCAAGCCAGCACTTCCTAAATATTAAACATCGAGTTTTGTAGAAAAGTGTCTACTTTATGGTGATTTTGCAGCTGTCCGTCAAAATCAGCGATTACGAGAAGTTTCTAAGAGCGTTCTTCACCTCAAAAGAAAGCTCACGAGATTTTATGACTTCTGCGTGACATGTGAAAAAGCTCGTAACTCTGCAAACCAACTTTTCATTAAAGCAGATTGACTCTCAAAGCTGTCAAAAGCAAAAACTTCACGTGATCGTTTATCTTCGATTACGACGAGAGGTCGGAGGTGCTGCAAATGTGTCACACTTCGAGATGTAGCTGCATAAAAAGTTTGAGAGTCAAAGAAGCAATGATGGTTGAACCAAGCAAATGGATCTGTGAAAGTGCTTACCTTATTTTCAGGTATATAAGCCGTACTTTTTCTAATTTTCGCCCGAACTGCTCAGCCGCTTCATTGTGTTTCAAGAAGCGCTCCTTATGCCGCACGATTATTTCAGGCAATACGCAGCACGATTTAGGGTCCTTTGGTTGCAGGGTCATGTGCTCGGGCTAGTCAATGTAAGCTAGGACCACCCCGCGCTTATACACCTGAAAATAGGGTAGTTTGAAGCATTGGCACGACAATCTTCCACAAAATTTTTGCTTCCTCGGGGCGAATCGACGCTAATCCCAAAAATTGAACTTACATAATACGAAAATGGCGTAAACCAGCCTTTCCCAAGGCCCCTCATACTCAAAATTTACAAACTAAAGACGAGCTCGATCGCGTCAGGACTTGAAAGCAAGGGATGGGAGGAAGTGGCCCGAGAAATTTGAGGGGAGGGGGGAAGGAGACATCATACGCACTGCATTATCTTCTGGTTTTACAAAATTAGTTTGCTATCATCTGTTTATCAAGACTTCAAATACTAGGTTTTCCCAAAATTTCTCGCGCCGCATTTTCAAAAAAAAACATAACATCTTCGTATCTTAAGGGGATTCCTTTAAAAAGAATCCCATATGATCCCATAAATTCAAATTACTTCTTGTGAAATTTCCCTGTGAACAGAGATTGAACATAACCCTCAATCTTCTCTCTGATTTAAATCAGGTTTCGCGAGTTAGTCAAGAGTAACTAAGATTTTGAAGTTCTGATTGTTCTCCAGTTTGAAATGGTGGTCTTAATTGTAATTGATCACGGTGCTCTGATCACTTCTCGAAGTGTGACAATTGTGGATGTTAAATGCCAAGTGCACCTATTTATTCTAACTGTGCACACAACTTCATTTTCGTACAAGTTTTGAGCAAGCCTTGGTATGTAAAAGCGTGACAGTCCCGGTGATCTTAGATCTTGTACTTCGACATCAGCGATTACGCAAAGTCTTATGTGTGTCCTCTACCTTAATTATCAAGAAACAAGAAGAAGAAATAGTGATACTTATGCCCAATCTACTGCTCGGAGAATTTTTATGAAACGTACTCAAAATTTGAAGGCGCCGTTACATCAGAACAATTTGGGAGTTTTCGCAAAACCGCATCATTATCTTATATATAAAGCTGAATGTCTGTTTGTATGTATGTATGTCTGTCTGTATGTCTGTGTGTACGTATGTTCCGAATAGAAAATTCCATTTCTTAACCGATCCGGACCAAACTTGGCACACATACATTTCGGGCCCCGGCGGGTGTCATAGCTACTTTTCGTATCGATCGATATCGATTTTATCGATTTTTATCGATTTTTTTGCTGAGTTCACCTACGGGGCTGGGAGTTGGCACAGGGGGGTAATCGAGCATGGGGATTCCGAATACAATATTGGTTTTCAGGATTATCGATTACTTTTATCGATTTTATCGATTTTTTTGCAAAGTTTGAGCTACGGGGCTGGGAGTTGGCACAGGGGGGTAATCGAGCATGGGGATTCCGAATACAATATTGGTTTTCAGGATTATCGATTACTTTTATCGATTTTATCGATTTTTTTGCAAAGTTTGAGCTACGGGGCTGGGAGTTGGCACAGGGGGATAATCGAGCATGGGGATTCCGAATACAATATTGGTTTTCAGGATTATCGATTACTTTTATCGATTTTATCGATTTTTTTGCAAAGTTTGAGCTAGGGGGCTGGGAGTTGGCGCAGGGGGGTAATCGAGCATGCTGATCATCCCCAAGGGGGGTGATCAGCATGCTCGATTACACCCCTGTGCCAAATTCCAGCCCCTAGCTCAAATTTTTAAAAAATCGATAAAATCGATAAAAGTAATGGACGATCCTGAAAACTAATATTGTATTCGTAATCTGCATGCTCGATTACTCCCCTGTGCAAACTCCCAGCCCCGCAGGTCAAACTTTACAAAAAAATCAATAAAATCGATAAAAGTAATGGACGATCCTGAAAACTAATATTGTGTTCGTAATCGGCAGGCTCGATTACACCCCTGTGCAAAATCCCAGCCTTGCAGGTCAAACTTTACAAAAAAATCGATAAAATCGATAAAAGTAATGGACGATCCTGAAAACTAATATTGTGTTCGTAATCGGCATGCTCGATTACCCCCCTGTGCCAACTCCTAGCCCTGTAGGTGCAAAAAAATCGATAAAAATCGGTAAAATCGACATCGATCGATAACGAAAGGTGGACTGTGACACCCGCCGGGGCCCGAAATGTATGTGTGCAAAGTTCGGTCCCAATCGGTTCAGAAATAAAAATTTCTATTCGGAACATACGTACACGGGTCTAGCTGGCAGGCCCGGCGGAGCCGGGCAAGCCAGCTAGTATTATATAAGCAAGGTAATAAATCAAGCCCAGCACTTCCCGAATATCAGACATCGAGTTTTGTAGAAAAGTGTCTACTTTATGGTGATTTGCAGCTGTCCGTCGAAATCAGCGATTACGCGAAGTTTCTAAGAGCGTTCTTCACCTCATAAGAAAGCTCACGAGATTCTATGACTTCTGCGTAGCATCTGAAAAAGCTCGTAAATTCTGCAAACCAGCTTTTCGTTAAAGCAGATTGACTCTCAGTGCTGTTAAAAGCAAAAACTTCACGTGAACGTTTATCTTCGATTACGACGAGAGGTCGGATGTGCTGCAAATGTGTCACACTTCGAGATGTAGCTGTACAAAAAATTTGAGAGTCAAAGAAGCAACGATGGTTGAATCAAGCAAATGGATCTATGAAAGTGTTTAGTTTGAAGTAGTGGCTCGACAATCTTCCACATAATCATTGCTTTCTCGGGGCGAATTGACGCTAATCCCGGAAATTGAACTTTACATAGTACAAATGGCGCAGCCTTTCCCAATGCCCATCATACTCAGAGTTTACAAATTAAAGACGAGCTCGATCGCGTCAGGACTTGAAAGCAAGGGATGGGAGGAAGTGGCTTGAGAAATTTGAGGGGAGGGGAGAAGGAGACATCATACGCACTGCATTATCTTCTGGTTTTACAAAATTAGTTTGCTATCATCTGTTTATCAAGACTTCAAAAACTAGGTTTTCCCAAAATTTCTCGCGCCGCATTTTCAAAAAAAAACATAACATCTTCGTATCTTAAGGGGATTCCTTTAAAAAAAATCCCATATGATCCCATAGGTTCAAATTACTTCTTGTGAAATTTCCCTTCCCGGCTCGACAATCTTCCACAAAATCATTGCTTTCTCGGGGCGAATTGACGCTAATTCCGGAAATTGAACTTTACATAGTACAAATGGCGCAGCCTTTCCCAATGCCCATCATACTCAGAGTTTACAAATTAAAGACGAGCTCGATCGCGTCAGGACTTGAAAGCAAGGGATGGGAGGAAGTGGCTTGAGAAATTTGAGGGGGAGGGGGAAGGATACATCATACGCACTGTATTATCTTCTGGTTTCACAAAATTAATTTGCTATCATCTGTTTATCAAGACTTCAAATACGGTTTTTCAAAAATTCTTGCTCCGCATTTCCAAAAGAAAACATAACTTCTTCGTATCTCAATGGATTCCTTCAAAGAGAATCCTAAATCCAACATGAAAGCACGAATCGAGCTCTTTACAGAACTTTTTGAAAATGCGGAGCAAGTACTTCTGGGACAGCCTAATATTGACAAGAAACAAGTCTTTGCATAGTCTTGTAACTTAACTCAAATAAACCACTAACCCTTTTTTTGCAATACATTATTTGGAAGAGTAATGGGGGTGGGAGGAGGACGAGGATAAAGCTGCTTTGAGGGTTGTTGGAGGATGGGGAGAGGAATCAGTAACCTGACAATGCTCGAAAGCATGCCCGCAGGTCAAACTTTCTGCAAGTGATCGCAGGATAATTTGTAAAGCTCATTGATCTATCGAATATGATAGTTGTAATTTGGCTCCTAATCAAGAATTTGAGTTTGCAGGACATCGCCGTCAGATGGAAAAAAAATTCATGAGGCAATCGCAATAGTTGGTCCGTGCGTTGGAAGACTTTTATGAGTGCTGCATCTGAAGTTTCTCTCACCTGATGTTTTTCAGAAAACGAGAATGCAACATTATATACCGTCTTTCCAAATTAGGCGGATATCAGGCGCTTTGATCAGATCTCTTTGCATGCTGTCATCAACATAGAAAACACTGAAATGTGCTTTTGCACCGATCGGTTGTATACAAAATTCACTGAAATAAGACATTTGGAGTGTTGCCAGATACCGATTACATCCACTACTGCTCAAGCAGTCCTACTGGAAATGTAATGAAATCCCCGAAAATATCGCTTCAACATCGTGACTTGAGGGACTAGCAAATCATTCAAGTACTGGTAGCACAGATCAGTAGGATGATGCAAAACTAATGCCTGTTCCTTAACTTGAAGTGCCAGAAAAGCTATAACAATGTACAAAATCTATCATTCGATAGGGGAGTATTTGCGCATTCTCAAAATCTCCAATCTACGTGAACTAGCAAAAGAAAATCTAGAAAAATTTGTATACCCAAAAATCAGGTTTTCGTCAAAAGATGCTGCTAACTTGGTCAAGCATGTACCTTACACATAAGATGATCATATGTCCACCTAACGCATTTAATTTGAAATGGAAATTGAAAATTCAAAGAAGGTCAAAAAATCGAAAATGTCGGCTTCTGGTTTTCATGTCAAATTTATACCTCTGACAACCAGCGCTCGAAGAAGGCCCAAAATTCACTATATTTCCAAAGGGTAGTATGGAATTATCTATGTCGAGACAATCCAGCATTCTAGATTTCAAATATTTTTTTGCTCTGCTACTAGCTCTGGAAAATATACAGCAAGTGTATAATACCTATGCAGAGCTAATGCGCTAATGCGACATGTAATTTTTGTGAGCAATTTGGGTGTTTGTAGGATTTCTCTTGGCAGAGATCCAACTTCTGGGCTACACCTCCTTCCAACTTTCCTTATCAAACTTTCTAAGATTGCTTGACATCACATCGGATCACATCAGTGGTAAACGCTGCCGCCGTAGCTGCCGAAACCCTGAGAGTTTTTCTTTTCTTAGTCTCAGATTACAACTGCTTTAGCAGTTTTCAGTGTCATTACAACATTTTTCCTCTATCTTGTATTTTGAATGTCACACCGAAATCGTCTGAATATGCAAAAGTATGTTTAAAAAAGCTGGGAAAGAAAAGTTAATTCTTATGACGAGTTATTTTAGACAATACGACATATGCCAATAAATATTCGAGTTTACATAGACTCATGGGTCTTCACGAACAGTAATTCCAGCACTATTTTGCAATTCAATATTTAAGATCGACAAATAGCTTCCTAAATATGGCAAAAATGTCTTTTTTCCTGCTATCATTATCAAATCATAAAGTGTGTCATCAGGGATTTTTTTTGAGACTCATCAGACCAAATTGAAGATAACAAGCGCACAAACCAAATAACATGTAAATAAAAAAGAATCCTATCTAATTGTAGAGCAAAATTGCGTTGATTTTGAAGAAACCGATATGTAATTTCTCCATCAATATCAATCTTTATTCACTCAATACCGTTTATATCTTTCTTGCAAACTGTGGCTTCATCTTGAGATATGTTCGGGAAAGAAGGGGAAAAGGAGAGAAAAACATTTGCAAAACCCTTCAAGTTTTAGACGCAAAAATGGTCTATTCGAGCAAGGAAACATTCTCAAAAAATACTCATATACTAGAGCATGTTAGGTTTGAAAATAGTGACAATAAGTGCAATGATTTTTTTCTCAAACGTAATTGGATGGTTTGAAAGGAAAGTTTGCAAAATCTGTATTCTCCTCCAGATTCACTGGAAATAGGAAATCACTTTTTCTCCGCAAAAAAGCCACGGAAATTGCCGATGTATGTATCTGAGCTGAGCTGCAACAATAAAATTCTGTAGAATTTTAGTCTTCAGAAACCAGGCTTGAGAAGGTTTTGTCTGGGGAAGAAATGGATGCTTACCAAGCACTTTCAATTTCTATAATACTTAGGTGTTAAAACTGTGGGATATGTATAGCTATCACAAGAATAAAATTCAATTATATACTGAAACGTTTTCAAAGGTTTTCCGACTGTATTCACAATTCTTGGTGCAAAGCTTTGAGTCAAACCTAATATTGCAGGCCCATCAATTCTGTTTCTCTCCCAATCTCCAATTTTACGTTTTAAACAAAAACTTTCATGGTTCAACCTTGAAACCAGATATTAGGTTGGCACATAAGTAGTGCGACTTTTCGTGTAACTTTTTTATTTTTGAACATAGCGCATTCCTTTTTTGGCAGCATAATTATTATAATAAAAACTTCAAATGCAAACATTTTTTTGCGGAATCTTGCCAACTTATGTAACCCTCAATATAGGGTACGTGTAATGGAAAATTTTCTAGATTGTGTCAGGTTTCGAAACTTGCCCTATAAGGTTATTTGACATGCTAATCATAAAAATGAGACCCGTTTCGCATAAGGCCTCCTTCGTAAAGTCAAGAAATGAATTGAATTTTCGTCTTAGCGACAAATGAATCTGATATTAATGTTTACCAAGCTGGATAACCCTATCGTGCAAGGTCTCAGCGAATTCTGTGTTTTAGCATTTTAGCTAGTGAGAGATGGCCCTCCAAATTTGACGCACATGAGTGTCAACTCCTAGCTACATGGTTTGATTCAGGTTTTGTATGGCTTCATGTTCGCCAAAGACCGTGAAATCTCGATTTTCAGCAGTTTTCGAAAAATGCTCAATTTTTCCCACTACGTTATCAAAAAACAAAAGGTTTGAGCAGGCTTGCAACTTACATAGCAGTCTACATGATGCCAAAGAATGAGATTGCTACATAAAACAAGAAAGAAGTCGAAAAAAAGGCTGCTAAATTTATGTGCCTACCTAATATCTATGATTTCCTACATTTGCACTCTGCGGAAACATTGTGCAGATGTAATGGGTCGTCTGTGTGCGGGCGCATGTTACTGTCGATGATGCCCTTGGCGTTTCGTGCGAGTACACACTGCTCTCAGGTTGCATGCACACTTGACCAGTGTTTGCTTTGCCCAATTGCGTTCCCAACAAACTTTTTCGAGCACGCCTGCATTTGCGCCAAAAATAATGGATTTCTGCTGCATCCTATTATAATTACCAGGTTCTTTTTGGAACCTAGGGCTCCCCATACATCTTTCAGTTCTTTCTTTATCAGTAATCCGAGATAGATTAGTCAATTTTATATTTTCTTTTTCTCTAATTTATGGCTGGTCTGATGCGTTTTCGATTTTTATCCTTTTTTGGAGTAATTTTTGTCCTCATCAACAAAACGACTGCGTAATAATGGCAAAGTTCTATTTTTCAATATCGAAAATACTTATTTGTTGATTCTTAGTTAATCAATGCGCTTTATTTGTTCTTTCATTTAGTCATTTAATGCGCTCATAGCGTCTCTGTGCATCATACAAATCACAATTTTTGTTTCTTCATGGTGTTTCTCTAATTTACATTTATTTCTCTGAAAGATATATTGAAGCCCTCACTAAGCAACTGTATGGTTGTGTCATATTCCCCATTTTCTCAACCTGCGCTGCTAATTTCCAAGACATCTAAGACGTCTAGTAGATGTTATCGACCTACGCTAACTTATTGATATATAGCGTCAAGTTTAGTCAGAAGATAAGCAGCTCACGGTGATTGCAATTTAGAGCGGTATTCCGGGGAATGAACCCATCAGTGTCTGTACGATTAGGTTCAGCTATTTTTGAGAAGTGTGTGGACATCTAGATATTCCTGCCTCTGAATTTAGGATTTGTTCTTACAAAATCGATTGACAATAGGTCAATAAGTCATTTATAGTCTTATGCTAAAATCTCGCGCTTAGCTCCCGCGTGCAGAGAACTCGTCATTTTTTACTTATAAATGCTGATTTTCATGACACTTATCATCAGCATTTGTTTTTATTATAATCCTAAACAGCGTAGTCTATACTATTTACACTTTTGTAAGTGACTAATAAAAACATGTGTGGGTTACACATCAATCAATTACCAAGAAAAATTTTTGATTCAACAAAAGGGATTGATTTGTCGAGACGCAGAGTAATTAGATGGTCCGACAGTCTCCACGCCAACTGGGCGGTGCCCAGAATCTCCAGATGAGCTGGCACTCCCCGGGTGCTCGGTGGTCCCCTCCCCATTAATGTCCCCCATATTTTGATATATATGTTATAATGATAAAATCATCTAGTCAAGAATTCTTCTGTTAAGATGCAATACAACAGGGTAGAGGGATCAAGTCCCGAGAGTAATTAACTCGTTAGACTTGACACAAGTCCAAGAGGTGCACTCTCTTGACTTGAATCCTTCACCCTGATTGTTCTACTTTATATGAACACTAGCTGGTTTACCCGGCTCCGCCGTATCCGGACCAAACTTGGCACACATACACTTCGGGCCCCGGCGGGTGTCACAGTCCACTTTTCGTTATCGATCGATGTCGATTTTACCGATTTTTATCGATTTTTTGCAGAGTTCACCTACAGGGCTAGGAGTTGGCACAGGGGGGGGGAAGTGAGCATGGGGATTCCGAATACAATATTAGTTTTCAGAATTATCGATTACTTTTATTGATTTTATCGATTTTTTGTAAATTTTGACATGCGAGGCTGGGATTTTGCACAGGGGGGTAATCGAGCATGCTGATTACGAACACAATATTAATTTTCAGGATCGTCCATTACTTTTATCGATTTTATCGATTTTTTTTGTAAAGTTTGACCTGCGGGGCTGGGAGTTTGCACAGGGGGGTAATCGAGCATGCAGATTACGAATACAATATTAGTTTTCAAGATCGTCCATTACTTTTATCGATTTTATCGATTTTTTTGCAAAGTTTGGGCTACGGGGCTGGGAGTTGGCACAGGGGGGTAATCGAGCATGCTGATTACGAACAATATTAGTTTTCAGGATCGTCCATTACTTTTATCGATTTTATCGATTTTTTTTGTAAAGTTTGACCTGCGGGGCTGGGAGTTTGCACAGGGGGGTAATCGAGCATGCAGATTACGAATACAATATTAGTTTTCAAGATAGTCCATTACTTTTATCGATTTTATCGATTTTTTGAAAATTTGAGCTATGGGGCTGGAATTTGGCATAGGGGTGTAATCGAGCATGCTGATCACCCCCCTTGGGGATGATCAGCATGCTCGATTACCCCCCTGTGCCAACTCCCAGCCCCCTAGCTCAAAGTTTGCAAAAAAATCGATAAAATCGATAAAAGTAATCGATAATCCCGAAAACCAATATTGCATTCGGAATCCCCATGCTCGATTACCCCCCTGTGCCAACTCCCAGCCCCGTAGCTCAAACTTTGCAAAAAATCGATAAAATCGATAAAAGTAATCGATAATCCTGAAAACCAATATTGTATTCGGAATCCCCATGCTCGATTACCCCCCCCCCCTGTGCCAACTCCCAGCCCCGTAGCCCAAACTTTGCAAAAAAAATCGATAAAATCGATAAAAGTAATCGATAATCCTGAAAACCAATATTGTATTCGGAATCCCCATGCTCGATTACCCCCCTGTGCCAACTCCCAGCCCCGTAGGTAAACTCAGCAAAAAATCGATAAAAATCGATAAAATCGATATCGATCGATGACGAAAAGTAGCCTATGACACCCGCCGGGGCCCGTAGTGTATGTGTGCCAAGTTTGGTCCGGATCGGTTCAGAAATGGAATTTTCTATTCGGAACATACGTACACACAGACATACAGACAGACAGACAGACATACAGACATACAGACAAACAGACATTCAGCTTTATATATAAGATAACATTTATGACTAGAATCTTTAATATATATTTATCCAAGAGGTGAACTCTCTTGACTTGAATCCTTCACCCTGATTGTTCTACTTTATATGAATATAACATTTATGACTAGAATCTTTATTATATATTTATATGATAAGGAAAGGGGAAGGGTAACCGCCGGTCACCCGGTTAGGCAGCTCATCTGGAGATTCTGGGCACCGCCCAGTTGGCGTGGAGACTGTCGGACCATCTAATTACTCTGCGTCTCGACAGATTCACAACCTTCACTAAAGCGTAAAATTCGTATATGCAGCACATGCATAAATTGTATTCCCAGCACATGTTTGAGCTTTTACTCGACTTTGCGCAAGATTTAGTAATGACTCTAGTTTTTTCCCGAGAAATGTGCGTATAGTGCCGCTTTTTTTGTCATCTCTTCCGCTTCTCTAATCTTAAAATGCTTACGAACACACAGCGATAACAGTGACATGTGTGTATTGTATATACAAACTTTATCATCTGTTCTAACAAATATTCATATCTTCACAAGTCTGCTGATTTGTCTTAGCCACTTATCAATAGTATCCTGTTTCGGAGTGATTCATTTTGATTAACCATGTCTCTTTTCCCATTTATCATTTTCATTCTTCACATTAGGCTTCGGGCAGACTTCACGCGATTTGATCGTCGCGACTGAATCGCGAGGAGACAACTGTTACAACATCATTCCATGCTGATCAACTCTCATTCGGTTGTGATACTTTTCCAGCCCGAAATTTTTGAATGTGAAATGAAAATGAATGGAAATCTTGGCGATTAGATCGCGACGATTAAGTCGCGTGAAGTCTGACCGGGCCCTTACACTTTTTGCACCTCGCGCAAAGGCACAGACTTGCATTTCTTGTAAGAAATGAAGTTCTGTGACAAATTTAGTCATTGACACACTTTCGCGCTGGTCGATCTATATGGCACAATCCCTATTTTTCCAATGTAAGTAATCGTCGTCCCTTCTCTAAATAAGTATGGTAGGAAAGAGAAAAAATTTTTTCAAAGTTTTCCTCCAGCATATATAAGGCCATATGATGAAGGAACCTTGAAGAAAAAACAACTTGTTAATTTGCTGGTCAAAAAGGAAACAGTGAGATTCTGTGAAATCCGGAATTGTGTAACAAGAAAAAGGAAAATTTGTTGGAAAGACATTCGCAACTTTGTCCACGCAAGGATGTTGATCACTCAGAATGATTTATCAATTTGCTTGGTTCGAAAACCTTCCAAAAAGTTTTGTAATCGGCGTTTTGATTTTGAGGACAGATGGATGGAGTGAAGAGGCTTGTAGCTGAGATAAACTATTTTTGTATGCTGCGATAAGCTATCGTGATATGGTATGCACACCGTATTCTACCACTTGTAGATGATGCTCACCCAGCATTTTCGTTTATTCTGGGTCTAATAAGCTTTGCAATTTTTCGCGGCTTGAATGTGCGCACTTTCTGCAAAAAAAAAGAAATCGAAATTATGGCATATGATTACGCCAGTAGCCCTTTTCTGGAGGGTTTGAGAAATAGAGCTGCGGAAAACGTTAACAAATTTGCTTTTGATCTTGAGAAAGAAGTCTACGCGAACGACACAACGGAGTTAGCCCAACCCGTGGAAAAGAGGGTGACGACAGCAACACGGGTGAGCTCCATAGAAGAAGTAAGTTGAACATTTCATTTTGGATTTTTAATGCTTTAATGAGGAGTTTTTGCAGTGTATATAGAAGTACTACAGGTGCCGGTGGAGGCTCGTCAGAGTTTTGGAGAGATGCAAAAGCAGCTTTGGACTCCAGGGTAAGAAGGCTAAGGTGCTCCGTCGGCACCACCCCTTCGAGACGAGCCGCTGTATTCGAATTCGACGAAGAAATGGACATTGATCAGAAAGGATATTATATATGATAAATAGTATAGATTGATATGTGCTCGGCAGCTTTTGTTGAGCTGTTTATTGTGCAATAATGAATTGGAATATTTTTGTCTCAAGAATTCCACCTGAATCATACAAATACTAAACACTTGTTTTGGTCGTTGTTTACATGCATTTTCATAAGAACGACAATAAAATTGCAAGAAAATGAGACAAAGAATAGGAAAAATCAACGAAACAAACAATGAAAAAAACGATAAAAACCATCAATAATAATAATACAATAAATCGAGGAAAAGCTTTTCCAAATAAACAACGCGCTGGTTTTAAATCTGAATTCCTATTTTGCTTTACCCACTCCGAAGAGAATTATGGCGAAGCGGCTTCGGCACTTTTTCGCTGGGTGCACGTGCACCCAAGCGGACTTAGTGGACCGAATAGGCGCATACAATCAATCAGCTATGTTTTGTTTAGTGAGATTCCAGGAAACGGTTAAAAATCCCTAACGTGTGATTCTTCAGTTTTCAGTTCATCTCGCAGCGGTTGGTTCCACCAGAAAACAAACATACGCATGCAAATACATAATTAACAAAGCCTACGCTTTTACTGTACAAAAATGCTGGCACGTTACCATGCCCATTTTTGAGATGTAATCTTTTGAAGGTAGTCTCACATCGAATTTAGAGCATGAGCAACCTGATTTGTGCTCATATATATTGCAGGAAAAACAGCACAAGTGGGTAATTCCAAGTAGGCTTTTTAGAAAATCTGTTGCTCAATCTGATAGTATTTAATGATGCCCATAATTACAGATTTTTCGAATTACGTGTCTTCAAAATCTGAACTTTTTGCTCAGCTAGAAAATTTTTTTATCAAAAATAAAAAACTTCTAGACCTTTAGAACCTCATGAAAATCGAAGAGAAAGGTCCTTCCATAGTAAGCAATGATTTGCACCAGAAAATCTCATTGATTGCGAACTATTCAGCGATTTCTAAGCTAAAAACCCCAGGACCGTGGACGTTTATGTGACGTCATTGGAAAAATGAAGAAAACTGTGTTTTCGAATACCAAAATATGGTATTAGATAGAGCGAAGGACGCTGATTTCGAATATGTCTCTCCCTCTGCTAAAAAATGATCTTCAAGGAAGATATGCTGTTGCGGCCATAGTTGCGATAGGGGGAGTGATGGAGCTTACCCCCTTCACTTTGAGGCCAAACTCCCGATGACCCCCTTCACCTGGGCTGAGATTGGTATTGTACTCTGAGAATATGATGAAAATCGTTATTAAAAGGTTTCGCAGGCTAAGTACCTCAAACAACAAGTACACTCATAAAATTACAAAAGAAACTGTACTTATGTTCATTTATATTATTTATTTATCCCCGTAGCATTCATTTGGAGAGCAGAAAGTGAGGACACAAAATCAGTTAATTTTTGAAGCACATAAAATCCCTCATATCTCGCGGCACAGAAGACCTAGAAAAAAGTCGACGGTCTAAGTCGATTCTCCATGATCTCAGCTTTCGAATGGTATACAGCATGTTAGGGCTTCTTTGCTTCCTGGCTCTAAAAATCATTTGCTCCAGTAACCGATAAAAGCCAATACATTGTAAGAGCGAGGTGGAGCAAGCTAATAGTAAAAGATGTGCTATGGATTGACATCGTTATCAGCACTAACGGGAACGCGAGCGAACGCGTCTATTTAAGCGTGCTTGTCGTTGTTATATGTTTATGTTTTTTTTAGTAAAAAATGCGCTTTTGATTGACAGTTGTGCCATCATTATCACCACATACTCAAAAAAACTATGGGAGATTGGTGAATTTCCACAAATTCACATGAAAGCCCGCCCATTTCTGGAATCTATACTCTGTAAAACTAGTGCTGAAGAAGGTGACGTTCGTGAAAACGCTCTGGACTCACCTAATTGTAGAGGATGGTTGGTTTCAATAAATCAAAAACTTTGAGGCATTCAGAAGAACAACATGTTATTAAAATATCCTTCAATGTTTTGGAAAGGTTGGCAGTTTGAAGAAGAAGCGGCAGGCAGAATACTTTACAAAATCGCAGATGACTCGCATGTATTCCAGTTCAACAGCGAGGCAGAAGGAGAATCTTACGCCGACGAATATGTTGTCGACATTGATACAGAGTTGACATTTGAGCGAAACTCTCTATTTCGTACATCAGAAATCCACGCATATTGCCTAGTCTCAATGAGGAAATATCCAAAAAGTCCATTGCTGATCTTCAGGTTGCTGAAGATTTCAAGGCTGCTGAATTCACGAACATGGATATGAACAAAAAGAAGGTGTTAGTACAAAGCATAGCTACTGCTCTTAGATCCCCACTGGAGTACGAACTTAACTCTGTGCTTTATGCTGCTGGAAGTATCTCGCCTTGTGACAATATGAACAATGATATTGAAAAAAAACCAACGCGCAGCATAGTACCTACTTTTTTCGGCTATTCCTCATATTCTGTTGAAGAAGAAGTTGAGCGGCTTTCTCGTCAGCTAATAAGACGTAAGCCAGAGGAGGTGAAGCCAGAGTTCGACAAGGCCCAAAAAAGTATGCAATATTTACTTCCCGTGTTGCGAAAGCATATGCAATCTGGCTCTTTCCCCATTACTTACCGCAAAAATCTGATGGGCTTACTAGCAAAGCTAGTTCCCATTCCGACTAGCACGGCAGAGGTGAAGAGGGGATTTTTTATCTACTCTGTTCTCAGAACGCAACGCAGAACTCGTACAACGGTGGAGCATCTAAGCAATTACTTAAGATTTGTCAACCTTCTACTGAACATATTGTTATCTAAAAACTTTATTTAAAGGATTGCTATAAGTGGTCCAGACAGGCTGTCATCGTATGACTTTTTGAAATATCCTAAAAAATGGTATGAAGAAACTGGTCAGCTGCTTGCTGACTTCCTGGTGCTACCAGAGGGCCAGGAAAAAAACACAAAAGCGCTTAGAAGGAGAAAAACGTTTCAAATCCATTTTCGACTCAGAACGCTTTTTGACGTAATTCTACTTCTACTCCGATGATCTTTTGGCAGAAGAAGAAGATCTTTCAGGCAGCGAATTAGTTGTCTCTGACGTTAGCGATAGTGATATTGTTGATGATGACGTGCAGGAATTGTGAGTTGTTCCTAACTTGTACATCTTTGGGATACCTTATTGCTTTCGTTCTTTGTCGATGCAATGAAATAGGAGCACAGATCTTCATAAAGTCATTTTTTTTAATTTATTAGGTTGAACTGAAAGTTCTTTCGCACCAAACTCAAAAATTCATAACTTCTGAAGTTTCCAGCCTATTGGAACGCTCTTATTTTTTTCTGAAAGAGTAAGTCATGCTCTTTATAACGACTTCTTAGATGCTTGCTAATAATCTTTTGCGTAGATAGGAGCTGTAGAAGAAAATTAGTCAAAATTCGAATTTTCTGTGTAGGGTCATAAAAAATCGAAAACTTGCAACAAAAATCGGAGCAGTCGGTATTGTAGTTTCTTTCACCAGCTCTTGCTAACTGTGCAAAGTTTGCGCCGATTGAGCGTCTCTATGAAAAGTTACATTTTCCCTGAAAAATGCCAAAATAAACCAAAATCATCCTTTTGTATTGCTTGCTCGAAAATCGTGAATACTATACTATATAATACTGGCTGCTCCGATTTTCACTGCAGGTTTCAGATTTTTTATGACCCTACACAGAAAATTCAATTTTTGATTAATTTTCTTCTACCGCTCCTGTCTGTGCAATAGATGATCATTAGTAAGCAATTGATGGTCTTTAGAAAGAGCATGACCTACTCTTTTATCTTATATATAAAGCTGAATGTCTGTTTGTCTGTATGTCTGTATGTCTGTCTGTCTGTCTGTATGTCTGTGTGTACGTATGTTCCGAATAGAAAATTCCATTTCTGAACCGATCCGGACCAAACTTGGCACACATACACTACGGACCCCGGCGGGTGTCATAGGCTACTTTTCGTCATCGACCGATATCGATTTTATCGATTTTTATCGATTTTTTGCTGAGTTTACCTACG
The DNA here is from genome assembly GCA_958299035.1 of Cylicocyclus nassatus. NCBI lineage: Eukaryota > Metazoa > Nematoda > Chromadorea > Rhabditida > Strongylidae > Cylicocyclus > Cylicocyclus nassatus. The sequence continues at coordinate 74,058,589 of CATQJL010000316.1, forward strand.
GGGCTGGGAGTTGGCACAGGGGGGTAACCGAGCATGGGGATTCCGAATACAATATTGGTTTTCAGGATTATCGATTACTTTTATCGATTTTATCGATTTTTTGCAAAGTTTGAGCTACGGGGCTGGGAGTTGGCACAGGGGGGTAATCGAGCATGAGGATTCCGAATGCAATATTGGTTTTCGGGATTATCGATTACTTTTATCGATTTTATCGATTTTTTTGCAAACTTTGAGCTAGGGGGCTGGGAGTTGGCACAGGGGGGTAATCGAGCATGCTGATCATCCCCAAGGGGGGTGATCAGCATGCTCGATTAAACCCCTATGCCAAATTCCAGCCCCATAGCTCAAATTTTCAAAAAATCGGTAAAATCGATAAAAGTAATGGACGATCTTGAAAACTAATATTGTATTCGTAATCTGCATGCTCGATTACCCCCCTGTGCAAACTCCCAGCCCCGCAGGTCAAACTTTACAAAAAAATCGATAAAATCGATAAAAGTAATGGACGATCCTGAAAACTAATATTGTATTCGGAATCCCCATGCTCACTTCCCCCCCCCCCTTTGCCAACTCCTAGCCCTGTAGGTGAACTCTGCAAAAAATCGATAAAAATCGGTAAAATCGACATCGATCGATAACGAAAAGTGGACTGTGACACCCGCCGGGGCCCGAAGTGTATGTGTGCCAAGTTTGGTCCGGATACGGCGGAGCCGTGTAAGCCAGCTAGCATTAAAATAAGAGCGGTCCAATCGGTGCTTCAACAATATTATTTTTCTTTTAATTCTAGGAAAAAATTTTTTCAATTTGTACCTAAATAAGGTACAAATTAGAGCACTTCATACCACGCTTTTTTACCTTTTCTCTCTCTCCCACCCCCCCCCCCAGGCTCACATACCCCCCTTCACCTGGAAGGTCGGAAACACCCGAGACCCCCTTCACCTGGAAAGAGCCCGGCTCCCCCTATCGCACCTATGGGTTGCGGCGTTTCCGGCGCAATATCGTACTTAATCCGATGTCTTTAACGGGCGGCGATGGTACTGGAGGTGACGTATAGCTATAGAAAAGCTCAATCAACACAATTTCTGTTTAAATGGGAATAGAAGGTCATAAAACCTACCATACCAACTGTCCCAAATTTTGGTGCAAGCTCAGATTTTTGACAACCCTATACAGAAAATGCAAATTTAAGTAATTTTCTCTACAGCTTCATCTCTGCAAAGTTTGCTTGTTGGGAAGCTTATAAAGTGCTGTTATAAAGCACATCATTTTTTCTTCCAGATAGATCTTTGATTATGCGAATCTCTTGAAAATTAAGCACTTATAAATGTATGCAAATTACTACGAATAAACTTTCGGAATTAATCTTGCATATGTGTGCCCTTGCATTTTTTGGACCACTGAAATTGTGTGATTGTCTTCATTTGAATGAAACCATCAAATTCAGAACTGGTCAGAAAATTGTCACCTTTCTAAAATTTTCGCAGCCTTGAAAAAGAGGAGATAGATTAATTTTGGAAAAAGCGTCTTTGATGCTATATTCCCAGTAAAAATCTGTGAACCGTTCATTGTATTGTTCATTTACAAAAGCTTTGCTTCACCTACGAGATGTCATATTCCTACTATTTCGACTATCGAGCTAAATTGCTTGGGAGAAGCTGCAACAAATAGATATAAGAGAAACTACAATACAGGGTGTCCGTAAAGTATGTATACACTGTTTGATCGTTAATATATCTTTTCTCAAGAAATCTTTTGCTTGCTTTAGGTACCATTTTGTAGAGCTGGCTTCAACTTAGATTTGCAATATAGAACGAATCATCAATCTTTCTTCATTACTGTAGGAATACGATAGAAACTTCTAAGAGGGATTTGAGCCAAGAAAGGCCCTATTTTGCCCCAGAAAGGAAACCAAACAGCCCTGAAAGCTTTTGCACTAGGCTAATTAGAGTTGCTGATTCTAAATGTAAAGTTCTCAACTTATTATGATGTTTCTTTGAAGAGTTATGCCGGGTAAGAGATAGCGGCCATTTTTTCAATGTTCCTAAAAAGTGCAGTTACAATGTTGAAAAAGCTTCGCAGTCTTGTGAATAGTTGAGTATTGAACTCAGCATCCATAAAAACCCTATCCGACAAGTTTTCAAGTTTTTTCAAAACTTTTTGAGACGGCAGCTTTTTCCATATTGACACCATATGTTTCAAGTTTCTACCGTAATCCTACAGTAATGAAGAGCGATCGATGATTTGCTCCATACTGTAAATCTAAGTTGAACCCAGCTCCACAAAACAGCACCTGAATCAAGGCAAGAGACTTGTTGGGAAGAAAGATATTGACGATCAAACAGTGTATACATACTTTACGGACACCCTGTAATGTGATGGTGATCCACTTTCAAAATAAAAGTCGGTTGCCAATAGACGGAAACAACCGTTTCTGCTATTCGAACTTTTGGAATGTTTGGATGCTTATATTTGAATGCCGTTTGTTATCTTCACTTTCCAAATTTCAATCGAATGTCTTTGTGTGTAGGGAACTTGAAATTCTTGAAAATCAGTCTTAGTTGGAGACTCATACAAGAGTATAACCAAGTAAGCACAGTGCAAGAGACTGATTATGAAAGCGCTATGCTACTAGACAGTTCGCACCAGCATTACATAATCAAAGCCCAAACTTTTATGCATTTTCCAGATCGCAACCCTCTTTCAAAACTATTTTCATTGTTTCTGTCATCTTCGCATTGAAATAGATGATGTCAGGATCATAGATACTTTCCCACCAGGTCATTGAAGATGTCAGATGCTTGCAGCTGACTAATACTTACGTTGTGGAAGTCTGATTCTTAGGAATATGTAATAACTTAATATTAATAAAAGAAGGAAAGGAAATCCTAAATTTTGCATGTTCGAAAGCAGTGGATTGGCAAGATGAATCCTTTTCGGATTTTAGTGGTGTCAGGTAGTAGACTCCTTAAGTACCCTGCAGCCCAATTCCACCTGCCAATTCATGCTTTAAATCTTGGAAAAATAAGCTCCAAAACTTACCGAACTCCGTCCACTCCCATTGAGTGCAGTCTGCGCATTGATATATTTCCTTCATTGGTCCATTTGGTTCAGATAGGTCAAATCTTCACCTGCAGTTGTTCTGCACATTTTCATCACTAAATAAATCTACAGTTTTTTGGGTAACTTGCTAATCACTACACAACAGAGTATGATGAAGTCAGCGAATTACTAGAAACTTCAACTTTCTACCACGCTTTGATATTATACTTACTTACTTACAATTAGTTACTTACAAGGGGAGTCACTTAACTTAGGTTGGCCTTTTGAAATGAGACGCATATATTTATGATCAGCTCGGAACGCTGATACCAAATGTGCTATCCTTAGCTGCGAAGCGTTTCTCTGAAGTGAGTTTTGAGCTTTTCTAGAATGTGTCATTGACATACAACTGAATATGGAAAGAAGGTCTTTAGATGAAACACTGCCCAAAAAGTGGTGAAAAATCAAAATAACATCAAATTGAGTCATTTGGCTTTGATGGGGTATAATATGCATTTGAACCACTACCTAGATTATACGTAGGCATGCCTAAGTCGGTCAACACGCAAAATTTGCTCAAGAAAAAGCTCATAACTCACTTCATAGGAAGGCTTCGCAGCTAAGGAAAGCAGATTTGAAATCAGCGTTTCAAGCTGATTCCAACCATATGTGTCTTTCAAAAGCTTGACCTAAGACAAGTGACTTCCCTTGTTAGATGGCCCGTCGTCATGTTTCGTGCGGGCCGCAGCACAGCTTCCATCCATTCCTATCCCTCGCAAGCGTCAACCACGATGTTCGTATCGGTCGTTGGTGGCGAAGATCATGGAATCCAGGTGCAAAATTCGGTTCCAGCTGGTTTTTCAGCTGGTCCATTCGTTCCATCTGCCCACCTGGTGGGGGGGGGGGGGGGAGGGGTCTTCCGGTGTTTTACATCGCAAATTATCCATTCCAGCGCTCAAAGCGTCCATCTGCCGTCTGTTCTTCTTGCAATGTGACCGGCCCATCGGTATTTTGCCTCCGAAACATACTCGACTGGGTCTCGTAGACGGGACATACGTCTTAAATCAAAACTGCGAAGTCCGACAAGATGTTGCGTAAGTCGGTTCGGTTAAACTTTAGAAGACTCCGCTCCATCGCTCTGTTGGGTGGAACGAAGAGCTTTCGACGTGGCAGCAGTATCAGCCCACGTCTCGGCTGCGTAGCAGAGTGCTGGGAGAACGGTTGAATCGAACAGATGAGCTCGGAGGGTCTGTTAGTTTGTCGGTGGCTTTTTTCAAAGGCCCGTAAGCGGCCCAAGCTGCTCTTCGCCTTCTGTTAAGTTCTTCTTTCAAGTCGTTCTGCATGTTCATTTAACGTCCTAGATACACGTAAAAAGAGGTCTCCGTAATTGGGGAACCTTCCAGCTTCAATTCCGTATCCTCAATTAGGCCGTTCTTCATAAACCGATCTTCTTCCGATCAATTCGCAATCCAATCGTCTTCCCTACTTCGTTCAATTCCTTTAACATCGTCTCGGCTTCATTGATACTGCTCGAGAAGAAAACGATGTCGTCCGCGAAACGAAGATTCGTGAGCAATCTCCCATCAACTCGTATACCTCTCTCATTCCAGTCCAGTGATTTCATCACCCACTGCAAGACCGCCGTGAACAGCCGCCGTCAAATGCCTTCTCGTAGTCGACGAAGGTTAGGACGAGAGGTAATCGGTACTCCCGGCAACTTCTATGACCCTCGAAACCGCCTGCATGTGATTCATGCAACTGAATTCCTTGCGAAATCCAGCTTGTTCTTGAGGTTGGGCTTCATCCAGTGTCCTTGAGATGCGGGTGAGAATGATCTTGGTGAAAAGCTTATACAGCACGCTCAACAGGCACATCGGACGGTAGTTTCGAAGTTCTTCCCGTTCGCCCTTCTTGAAGAGAAGAACGATTCTTGACGTTCCCCACTGGTCGAAAATCTTTTTATTTTGGAGATAAGATGTTAGGTGCGCTGCCAGAATCTCGTGTGGACGGTGTCCTCCAGCTCTCAGCAGGTCCACAAAGACGGTCTCGTCCTAGAGCTGTGGACGTCTTCATAATCTGAATCGCGACGCGTACTTCAGCAGGGAGAATTCGTGGTGGTATGTCTCCAGTGGAAACAGCGGGGTCTGGCAGGGGTGTTGATGAACGGAAGAGGTTGGTGTAGAAACTCTTCGCGATCGATTCCATTTCTCGGCGGACAGTTGTTGGTATGCCGTTTTTGTTTAATAACGCTCCCAGTGGTATGTGGTAGTCGTAGAGGTCCCTTCGGCATTTCTCTAGACTTCGTCTTTGTTCAGCGTCTTCCAAAATCCTCCTTTGCCTGTACTTTCGTAGATCCTCCTGCAATACCGTTCTGAAGCTGGTATTTGCCACCAACCGCTTAAGGTGAGATGCATTCGGATCTAGCTTCAAGGATCTTCTTCTTTCGAGCAATTCTTTGGTGGTGCTTGAGATGCGATCCAAGTTCTTTGCACGAGTTGTTGAGCCGCAATACCCACAGGCTTCCAATCCTGGGAAGCAGCTCGTAGTCCTTCGTTGGGTCCTCCTCGATGGGCCACTCACAACATGATAAGACCTTTTCCAACCTTTGGCCGTCGTAAACGCCATCCTTCCTTCGTGGACTGCGATGGCAGATTTTCCTTTCCAGTTTTCGACTGAATCGCACCTTGGCTCATAGGAGGCGGTGATCAGAACCACTGCAGAAAGATACGACACCGATACGTCAAATAGACACCATCTTCGGTTGGTGAGTATGTGGTCGTTTTCCGCATGTGTCGTTCCACTGAGTAACTCCCATGTCCATCGTCGTTGTTCTTTCTTCATGAAAAGTGAGTTTCCATGAAACAGGCGTGCGGCGGATAAGAGCCCAGTAAGACGGTTGCCGTTATCATCGCGGAGCCCAAATCCATTTTTCCAATCCTAACTCCTCTTCTAGTTTCATCCCGATTTTCGCGTCAAAGTCACCCACAACAAACTTGTAGAAGTACTTCTTCGTTGAGGACAACCTCCTCTACATGCTCGTAAAAAGCATCCAATTCTGAATCATCAGCTGCTGATGTTGGAAAATAGCAGTTGATAATGCTGATGGTCTTCTGACGTGGAGGTCGTAGTCGTAGGATGGCTAGTCGGGGAGACAGGATCTCATGCGAATCGACAAGATGGACGATAAATGGGTGGAGACAAAGCCAACGCCTCCAACGTTTCGTGATGGAACCTTTTCACCACAAATGATGAAAGTCCCATCACTCGTCTGTCGCCGTCCTTCTTCCTGGGCTTTGTTTCCTGCAGGGCGATGACGTGGTACTTGATGTGCCCTGGGGCGTGGAGAAGAGCTTGAAAGTCGGCGTCTGTGGAGACTGTTCTGGCGTTATAAGTGCAGAGCATGAAGCAGTCTCCATGGCGGGTCGTCGCAGGTGTGCCGTTTTTGTCCAATCCAAATGGCGCCCTGAGCAACCTGCCACCAGCCTTGTTTCCTTTCGACGCCTTAGTCGGGATTTGATGACAGGGCTTTATTCTTTTACTTGCTGCTCGAGTTTTAAAGTTTTTTTTCTCGAGTTTTTCCCGACACTAAACCGACTTACCAGGCCTGCTCAGGCCTACCACATTCAGGCGATCGCTGACCATCATTATGTGGAGTGGGGACCCGCCTAACGACCTATTAGTCAGACGGCGAAAGCTGACCCGGTTCAGTCTTAGCTGGGCGTCCGGGAGCCAGAGGTTAAACTCTGGCTGCAGGTAGCTTGACACCCAGGGCCGACCTCACTTCACTTTGAGGCGCGAATCGTGGGGCTTTGATATTATTGTTTCTGAAAATCTGATTAAAACTTAAAAAAGGCTTCAGCTCTTAAGTTGAAATTGGTACATGACTCGCAACAGCAGTTTATTCCATTGTAAGAATGGAATCAAACCAGAAATCAAAAGTTGGGGAAAGGTGCGGGCACCTTGTACCCATCGGCATTGGTCAAAGCAATGTGCCCAAGCTACTGTGTCTTGTGCTGTGTTACGTTCCATGTTGCCGCATTTTTTTAGGCACTGTGAAGCGAATAGCACCCATGACGCAGAGTAAAAACGAACTTACATCATCATATGATTGTCCAAAAAATTCAGCTTCTTCAGGAATTGCATTGCAAGATTCGCTTCCACGGGAAGAATCGCTTTCTTCGTTAGAGTGAGAAAAGTCTCAATACACAAAATCGCTTATTTCGTTAGAGCTTTCTTTAGAGGAACACATCACTGATGCGAGCAGTGCGAAGAGCAGCAGCTTATAGAAAAGCATGTTGTTTGCGGTTCTGCAATGTTCAAAATAGGGATTATTAGGTCAATTGAAAGGTAAAAAAACGACACTTTTTTGCAAATCGCAAATCCATGACCGCATTAAGATATTCTGAATCTGGTGAGCTTGCAGTCTACGTTTCTAATTTAGTTAGCAGCACACAGCAAGCATGCAGGAAGGCATTCACCATTTTACCATTAGCCGATTCAGGGATACCAAAGTGGAATCGACTAATCTGTATGAAGCCACAATGCATTGCGTCAGCCACAATGTATTGCCGCGGATTCCCAGTGCTACCGATGCTGACTTGGCTCACTTTGGATAAAAGATGTCTGGGTTCCTCCACAGCACCGCCGCTAGAAGCCTAGGCCCACGAATGGGACGGCGCGACCCCAACTCCACTCCCACAGCCTTGTGTGTCTGTTAATGCAAAATAATTTCCAGCGTTTATGCGCGTACAACACACAAAAATGACGAAAGGCTTAATATCCAAACATGAAGATCTTCTTCCGCGCGAGCTGCTGGAATCGAGGCCAAGTGATAACCGAAGACAATCGATAAGACGAATTTTGATGAGGCACAGACTGGACTCCGCTCAGCCTTATATACCCCTTGACTTGGCATCGTTCCCAGCCAGAGGTGGTCCGGCAGCAACCTACAAATGGCGCGACAGATAAGCGCGCCATCAGCGCCCCCGGCACCTGTTCGGAGAAGCGTCTCTGCATCGCGGAGCCGCTACACTCTCCCCCCTCGAAACAGTGAATTGAGCGTTCGAATTGGTGGCTACGTGATGACGCTGTGATCACTGGGAGTACTGCCACCTAATAAGTAAGTAAGTAAGTAAGTTTCAGAAGTAGACGATGAAAGAACGATATCTATCTGCAACACAGAGAAGCGCGTAAAGGAAAAACAAACAACAAACCCGTCCCGTGGCGCGCTAAAATAAAAACCACAAAGGGCTGACCACACTAACGCACAAGGTAACTACCTACCCCTCAAGCGCTACCAGCTAAATAAATAAGTCAAAAGTTAAAACAAATGAGACTAGGTAAAATCATGATTGAAATTAAAATCGTCATGAGCACCTTGAATGGACTCAGATAGGTAGCTTAAGATTGAAAGGACAAACAAAAAGGTTATAAAATATGACTTTATATAACGTAAGCTGCGAGCTGGTGCGACCATTGGACATTACATCATAACCCCCCTTAACGGCACGACCATTCCGACCATATGCGTGTGACACCGATTGCCCATAAACCATTTGAACCGTCCGATCACATACATATCTTTGCAAGCTGCCGGATCACACTAAGAAGAACATACTTTACAAAGTCAACACTTTCGAGCTCGGAAAACATCAACTGCGCGTCTCGCGCACAAGCTCGCTCCTACTAAATCGCGTGCGCTACGTGGAGGCTAAGATGTTCCAGCGCACACCTAATACGAACGTCCCACGTAATCATCCGTAATCGTCCAGTCGATACGTCTAGCTTTGATACGATCACAGTAACGCGTCCACAAACGCACTGCAAATCTGCTATTAATTCTTACACGCCTATCCCTCCTACACCGCCTACGATGATTGCCAACACATTGATTAGAAGCCCTTAAGTGCTGTTTCCCCGCGGAAACACAAGACAGTCAATTGTTTTCTCTACAAATCAAATTGTGCGCGTCAACCTCAACTGGATGAGTGGACACTAGTCCACCCTTCCGCACGACAAAATAGAAGTGGGAGAGGTAAAGGGGTTGACAGGCGGGCTCGTATTGCTTTCTCCAGAGGTAATGTAGATTTGCGCGTCGGTGCCCTGGACCGTAGATCGATGTGGACCACAAAAGGTGTTGGCAGAGGGATTCCCGCTGTGCTGTTCTTCATAGACGTTGAACGACTCCTGCAGTTTGAAAAGATCCAACTGCAGGAGATCTTATCATGTAACGCGCAGATCATCTGATCTTATCATTTAACGCGCAGATGATTTGCGCGATTGATTCATGACTATCGTTGTTCGCTGCGACTGTTTAGCGGTTGACTGCTGATGTTTAGCGGCTGGCTGCGATACTAAAATACGCATTAAACAAGTAATATACACTAAGACAGCAGATGCTGGCTAAACGTATTGGTAATAATACTGCAACATAGAGCTGTGAAGCGCATTCCAAAATAGTTGCTGGCAAGCAAAAAGCAAAAAGGCAGCAGCGCGTTAAGATTGATGGCGATATTCCGCTCTGCTAGTTGCTGCAGCGAATGGAAGCCATAATCCAAACGTACTTTAAAGACAGTGGATCGGCAAAATTTGACAACTTGGAATTTTGACGCGGTAGGTTGCCTATCACCTAAGTATGAAAACAGTGCAACCCGGTCGCACGGCATACCTTCCCTACCGGTAAAACTGCTCTCAAACCCACACGCGCAAGCCAATCTTACACGCGTTTGGACGAGTTGGCAATCTTCCTCTCACCATCGGAGGCTGCCCGCCGTAATGCTATAACCATTGAGTCGCAACGATTCAGCTTTTTCAGCCTTGTACTACTCGTCTTCAAAGCAAAGGGCATTGGAGAACGCTCGTTTTCGCCATTTTCATGTTCTTTAAAGTAGATTTTCGGGATCAGCGCATTGGATAACCCCAGTACGAGAGAATTTGACTAGGTTAAGATTTGCCGAGTCAATGCCTTCAAGTCCGCTATACCCTAGCGCAACAAGTACGTCCACACGCCAAAGGACAGGAAATTATTGCAGATTAGCAGGCTATAAGTTAACGCATAGAAAAATACAGTAGCGGTCTAATGATCTTACGCGATTAGAGCAAAGTTAACGGAGCTGCGATTGCGCGTATGGAAACTGCCGCCGTAGCACTGATATCCTATGCAGCTGCGCGGCAGCAAGCTCTCGCAGCATGTGTAAACGCATAGAGGACGTGTCGAAGGTGATCTGCATAGGTGAGCGTTGGACTAGATTGCCAAGGGTAACAAAGTTGAAAGTGAATTTGCACTAGCTCTGGCTCCTTACCCGCGCGTGAGAATAAATGTTAAACTGCTTTGGCCGCTAGCTGCTGCGTCGCTTAAAGATGTTAGAGTGCATTACGCGCATTCGACGCAAACAATACCCGCTGAAAATAGACTGCTAAACGTGGAATTCCCTAACGTAACAGTGCTGATGAGATACACTCCGCTAAGATAGATCGAACAATACTGACTGCGCATGATGGAACAATTGCGCTTAAGAGATTTTGATATTAAAAAGAAGTGAGGGCTCAATGCAAGAAAGAAGATACAAAAAGATGCGAGTGTAATAAGACATTAAAGCAAAAGTAAGTAGAAAATATTGGAAAAAGAAAAAGGACGGAAAAACTGTAAAGCTTGACTGGTTAAGCGCGCTAATTTTGAAGGAAAGGCAAAAACGTATAGATGCGCGACCATGACGAACCCCAAAACAATAAAAGAAAGTTTTTTGATATAGATTCTTACTTGAATTGTTCCCTCGTCAATAGTTTTAGCCAGGATAATCACAAATCCGGTTTATATTAGGGTGATCTGTAAAAAATGAGGCAGCTTGATTTTCATTAAATTTTGAGATTTTTTGTTTCAATAAACAACAAGCAGGCTGCAACGTAAACGTCGCTTATATAGGCGACCTTCGTCTATTATTCTGGCAAAGCATCAACGCTCCTCTCCCACAATACTACGCGTGGCGCCCTGAAGAACTCAAACAGGGTTTTTTGAACGTCGCTCATTCTTGCGCTGCCATACCGTAAAGTTATAAAGCAACTGATACACCATTTGAAAAAGCTCTTCATGCCCTTTCAAATATTATATCAAACATACAGGATTTTTTTCTATTTCTGGGTAAAAAAGGCGAGATACCTGAAAAATTGCGATTTTTTGGCGCAACAAAAACCAATAAACCAAGTTCCAGTCTGTATTTTCCGAAGATAGAAAAGTTGTGAGGTAATCTGCATATGGATGGATAGAGCGTAAAAAGCTCTTTCAGATGGTGTCTATAAAACATGCGTTCACCTGCAAAGAATTAAATAGCACGCATCGTTGTTTTTAAAGCTGCTAATGGCCATATCTCCTAAATTTGAAAATTGAGGCCAGCACCCCATCGTGGGTCTGGTGACTGTACCTTCACGCATTGCAGCAGTAGTACTTCGGATGGTTTCGCATGTTTCACTGCGCAGATACTGCCCAACGTTTATAATTTGTCAAAGTGACCAACTTTGCATTTCAGCCACTACAAAAAATTTTAGGTATGTAAATGACCTTATATAGGTATTTTCCGAAAGAGAATAATTTATTCTAAAATCTATCAAAACTGGGAAGTTCAATCGCTTTTATTTTTCGAGAAATCTACATTTATTCTCTAACTGCCCCATTTTTTACCGATCACCCTAATAGAAAATCCAGGTGACTGGCAACCAATCCTGTTTATTGACATTGATATGAACAACTGATCGTAGGGTTATTGAGTAAAGCTCACATTGCAGGGGTACACGCACGTAAGTTGAAATAGAATTACACTATGGGATCCTTTTACCTGTAAAACAGAAAAAAAAACAAATACGACAAAAGTTCTAAATTGTACATAAAAGTAAACAATTAACTCAATAAAACAGTCATTTGATGAGCACTAGGCCATAAACGAGTTTAACGCACGAACTCCGCTAGGGTGACTAGACTAATAGTCACTCACTGCCTAACGCCGTTTTCGCGATAGGACCTGACGCTGCCTAAAGCCAAAATCTTATATATTAGGTCGTTCCGAAAGTTCTTTCTGTTTTTCAACCTGTCATAAAAACATGCGAAAGGAAGATAGGAAAACGCTTCAAGCACTATCCGACGCAGCTTTTCTTCCTCTTTTCAACGATCGTATCACTATGTTGCTCGCTATTGTAATCAGTGAGATAATGGTCGAAATTTCGGACACATGGTTTTTACCATGTCCAACTTTGGCAATTTTTCACTATCTTCTTTTTTGACTTTTGGAAAAGCTTTGATAGCAGTCGGATAGGCTAGACAAAGTGCAATTTTATGCAATTTTTCGGCATCTATAGCTAGCCTTTAGAAATGTTTAGAATTATTTTTCTAATGCTATTAAATTCCACTTTTGGGGATGCCAAGAGCCATAGAACATCAAACGGCGCACAACTAAGGTGTCATTCGATGCAGCCTTTTCTCTTATTTCTGATGAGTGTTTTTCCTTACCAGTTTGTGAGGTCTTTGGCGATAAATTTTCCATAAATCTTAATTTTGAACCCGCCTCATGATGTACCCGTGAAATGCGAAATCTTATTTTTCGAAGCGGTAAACGCTCATTTACTTTGTTAAAACAGTGTACAATCATAAACGACTTTTGAAAGTTCCAAAATCCGAAGTTTTGTTAATGTTCAGAGCGTTTGTGTGTTTTGTGAGTTCGAAAAAGTGAAGATTTCTTAAAAAGTTATCTCAAAAAATACTGAGAAGCCAGTTGAAATTGCCAAAAAATTGCATTGCATTGCACTCTGTTTACTCTATCCGACTGCTGTCAAAGCTTTTCCAAAAGTCAAAAAAAAAGATAGTGAAAAATTGTCAAGGTTGGACATGGTGAAAACCATGGGTACGAAATTTCGGCCATTATCTCAGTGACCACAATAGCGACCGGCATATCGATACGACCGTTGAAAAGAGGAAGAAAAGCTGCGTCAGATAGTGCCTGAAGCGGTTCCCTATCTTCATTCCGCGTGTTTCTATGATAGGTTGAAAAAACAGAAAGAACTTTCGGAACGACCTAATATAAAAACTGAGTGTGTTATTTCTGTATGTACGTATGTGCGGAATAGAAATTTTTATTTCTAAACCGATTTGGACCAAACTTGGCACACATATGCTTCAGGGCGGGGAGCGTGTCATAGGCTGTCATAGGCGATCGATTGATATCGATTTTATCGATTTTTATCGAATTTTTTTGCAAAGTCCACCTACGGGGCTGGGAGTTGGCACAGGGGGGTAAATGGGCATGGCGATTCCGAATGCAAAATTAGTTTTCAGTAATTACTTTTATCGATTCTATCGATTTTTTGCAATGTTTGAGCTACAGGGCTGGGAGTTGGTACAGGGGGGGTAATCGAGCAAGCTTATTACAAATACAATATTAGTTTTTGAAATCGTCCATTAGTCTTATCGATTTTATCGATTTTTTTTTGCAAAGTTTGAGCTACGGGGCTGAGAGCTGGCACGGGGGGGGGGGTAATCGAGGATGCTGGTTACGAATACAATATTAGTTTTTGGTATTACCGATTGCTTTCATCGATTTTATCGATTTTCTCAAAATTTGAGCTGAAGGGCTGAGAATTGGCATAGGGGGTAAGTTGGAATGCTGATTTCGAAAACAACACAAGAAAAGGGAAATCAAGTATAGAAGTGGGCACAGGAAAAAGCTGTACAGGAATAGGAATGGGACCTTAATTACAGTGTTTTGACAGGGCCGAGCGGAGCCGGGTAAGCAATATATTATATAATACTTGGGTAATTCGAGAATTTTTCATCAAATGAATGAATATCGAATAAATTCGAAAAGGAAAAATTTTGAATAAACGAATATCGAATAAATTCAGAAAATCAAAAATATCGAATGAATGAATTTCGAATAAATTCGGCAAATCAAAAATATCGAATGAATGAATATCGAATATATTCGAACATTGGAAGTCGAATTTCGAATAAATATTCGAATGATTTATCGAATAACTAAAGCAATCACGTCTCAAACTCGCCGACATATCTGGCTAGAGCCGATCCAATCATAATCAGCCCTCTAGTATCCTCTATTCCAACTCCTAGCTCAAAATTTTCCAAAAATTGCTGATATCGATAAAATAGGTTTCGGTTTTTATCAGCATCCTCATTTACCTCCTGTACCAACTCCCAAACTCGTAGCTCGAGATTTTCCAAAAATCGATGAAATTCATAAAGTACATGGCTCCTAAGCAGAGTCGTTTGCACCAGCGGTCGCGCGACCGCGTCGCGCCCGGGCATCAATAGCGCCGCCTCGATCGATGGCGCCGGCACCGGCAAATTGCCCGGGCGCGACGCGGTGCAAACGACTCTGCAATTTAGGAGCCCTGTAAACTTTTATCCGTAATCAGCACCCTCACTTACCCCCTTGTACCAAATCTCAGCCCCGCAGCTCAAACTTCCCCAAAAATCGATAAAGTCGGTTGGTCGGCATCTAGTCTATACATCAGCAGAAAGTCATATTTTACCCAATATGGACGATCCAAAAAGCAGTCGATATAAATTTTTATGCTGTGCCCAAAAGATTCTTCTTCAGATGGTCTGAAAGAGACTGATGTACACCAGAATTAACTTTATTTCTTATCAGCATCAACAATGTAAAAGCAAAAGGCTTGCTCTACTTTCTACATCAATTAAAATCCACATATGATTTTTTTAGTGTCGCAAGCAGTCGGAAGAATGCGACTCTCCATACAGTTCAAAGGTATAACGGTTGCAAAAGATGCATTACCGAGTTTTGAGAAAAAAAAACGCGGCGAAGTGAGCTTGATACTCAGCAGTTGGCTTTGCAACAAAGTCGAATAATCTGAATACGGAGTCATTCGAATACGAATTCGAATAAAAATTCGAATAAAACATTCGAATAAAATCTATTCGAAACCCCATTTTTTGATTATTCGAGTTTTCGAATTTTATTCGAAACCCTGTTTTTTGATTATTCGAGTTTCGAATACTATTCGAAAATGGAAGAACTCCGAATATCGAATTTCGAATACGAATATATTCGAATGTTTTATTCGAATGATCGAATTTCTATTCGATTCGGACCCTAGTATAGTAAGCAAGCTAGTCAAACAAAAAACTTGTCGAGGCGCGCCTTAGCGCTCATCAATAATAACGAAAGGTAGCGCAACGAGAAAACCATTAAAAAAGAACAGAAACTCCGTGTACATCCACATATATTACCAATAACTACGCTAAAAACGCCTTAGGCGTTCCACTGAGAGCACCCCACAACGAAAGACTGTTCATAACCCTACAGAAGACAACGCTGCCCTATACCATTGTCTTTAGAGATGCCAGATAGCTGTTAAAATGTCCCACTCCGTCTTTGACTGCCATCGACTTGGCAGACATTACACAGCCGTGAAACAAAGTGTCAACATCTGAAGTGGGCTGTAGTGGCCGATGTACCTGCGCGTCCCGTCAGACAAGCAATCCCACTTCGTGCTAAATAGTCTCCACGGATCTGACAGTCTGCGCGCCGGACTGTCACTCGTAAAGGCATAAAAGTTTTCGTTCTGCCAAGTAGCCGAGACGATCAAGATGTTATAGAGATCCATAGCACGTGTGGGTGTACTCTACTAAGCACGTTTGTCCGGCTGACGCGCTGAAGATCTTATAAAATATACTATGGGTAAGCAGCCACTTGAAAGTGGGAAATATGCAACCGGCGACTCGTACAGCCGCATTGGTGCTCAGATGGCAAAGATTTACCGAAGAAGGGATACAATATTGGGAATGGTCTCCACAATAAAAAAAAAGTCCGTCTTCGTAAGACTCAGACGGCTGCGAACAAATGAAACAAAATAAAGAATTCGAGACTACTACACCAGACGAAACAACTTCTAATTATCCTCTTCGGCTTGCACGAATACCGGTGCAAATTCCACCTGTACTGAATTTCCATTGCTTCTGGCGTCCTCTGACAATAAGATGCTCCTACATGAGCGACAGTTCAGCTGCTATGTAGGACCATAAGATGTTGCTATGGATACATTAACGTATACTTCAGTCCGGGAATAAATCATGTGCTGGTATAAGCGGCGACAGCGCGTCGCGAGTCCTAAGCTGTGCACCAAGCTAAGAACTTCTAAACTGACGGACTCGAAATGGCACAGCTTTCTGAATCCTTGGTCGAAAAACAGATGCGTCGTGTTTCTCGCTCGTTACAACACGTGTAACCGGCGTCCACTGGAGAGGCGACGACGATATACGAGGAGCATGGGAAGCGGCCAGATGAACCAACTCGACCGGCTGTTCAATCCTGTGAAACTCCACTATCCTAAATGCCCGACTGGCTAACCACTATATGCAGGGCAGTATGCGCGTTTACGGTAGTAGACAGCGGTCCGTCGTTCTGACAACGCGCTGAACTCAAGAACGACGACCTTATCTTGACCAGACGCATCCAAATTGAAGACAAAAAAGGGAGCTATAGTGGTGTAAGTTCAAAACAAGTTGGCACTCAAAGGTGCTACTTCTTCTTTTCTTTGAAGCTTATAATATCAAGTGCTTAAAATCGTTGATATTAGGTGCATTGTGCTTATTGAGATACCAAGTGATATCAAATGTTTGATGATAACTAGGACTTCCAGTGATGTGGCCTGTTCATTTTCTGCGATACAATAATGTGGACGGCGTTTGATATTTCAGAACAAGGCATCGATGATGTTTGATGAAAGTAGCGTTTGCCGATTGTAAGAACTTGAATAGAAACGTTTACAACCTCGCTTGAGAGTTTAGCCTGTAAGCATTGAAAGTATTAAGTTGTCCCAAAGCGAATTCCATCAATCAAGCACTTAGGGCACTATTCGATAGAGCGTAGCAGGCTTTACAAAGACCAGCAAAAATCCAGGTAAGTCGTAAACCAGATAAAATTTGGAGCCAAAAATCAAAAGTTTATAGCCACCCTAAAATCGGATCTCCTCCCAGAAAAATCCTATGAACTTTAACTTGGTTTTCGTATAGTAGACACATAGTAGTACCCAATGAATTTGGTGGATTCTTTCCGGGGTTCATAATTGAGAGACATACATAGTCCCAGGTTGCCAAAATGCCACTTTTTCAAGTTTTTCACGTAAAACTTGGTACTTCTCGATTAGCAGGGCACTTACAGACCTAAAATTCTATGATTACACTTACTAAGGCTTGCAGCATACAATCACATATGTGGAGCGGCTGGAGGCGGAGTTTGCCATTTTGGACTATCATTCTCGCTTTTTGTGCGCGGAAAAAAATTCAATAAAGACATATTCGAATACCACTGTGCCTAATGCATAGTGACCACCGGAGGTTCATGGAAGATTTTCTCGCAAATCCAGTTTTCAGGTTATAAAAATTGTTTTCGATTTTGGCTTCAAACTTCAAATGGATTGTGATTTAGGCGAAAATTTGGCAACCATTCTGTAGAGCTTGTTTTGCTCTATCGAACGATACCCAAGGCTTACTAGGAGAGCAAAACAGCTCGATTTATTTGAAAAAGAGGTTTACTTTTGGGACAAATCAATAGATAAAAGCAAACACATTCTAGCCACTCCCTACTTCTCATTTGTCTTGACCATATTATTTCAACACCTTGCCAAACCCTTAACTTATAAAAAAAGGTTTGGTTGGTCATTTTTGATGCTATTCGTAGAACAAAGTTTTCGGCAAAATCTACGTTTTTCAACGTTTGAAAACTTGAAATAATGGTATTATTAAGCTTTACTTTCTAGCCATTTCCGTTTATCAGCTTATAGAGGCTTCAAATCAATACATTCATGCATTTACTATACTGTACGGAACAGTGGCTTAAACGCGAATCAATTTTTTCTCTTCCTTTGAAGAAGAAGAATAACTTTACAGTACGGGTCGGCTGACTGACGACTCTCATTTGCGAGTGGATAAATCAAGTCGTGTAGGTGACGCCCTTCATTTATTGCTTAAAGTTTGTTTCTGTTCCGATTTATTGAGCCTGTATAATCCATTCAAACATTGGAAAATTACTTTTGCATGTCCTGCTAGGTTGAGTCAACAGTACTGGATACTCTCCAGCATCTACTCCAAGCATTCCCTCAAAAAATTTCGCTTTGGTTTAAGGAAAGTTCGTTAAAATAAAGCAAACATTTATAAGTGCCATTTTCCCACAGACTTCCTCCATCTATTGCTTCGCGGAGGATTGGGTTTTCCCGACAACCCTCAACTTCTAGAATTAGTTGGTGATTGGAAGTTTTCAGAACACAATTGTTATCATACCTTGATTTTGCAGTAATGTTATGCTTTAAACGCTCTCAAATATCATGATTTGAGACTTTCGAGCACAGATACGTGATTGTAGATTGTGCAGCTAAAAACCTTGGGTTGAAAACTACTGCCTTATTTCCAACATTTATTGGAAGAATTAAACCATAACCTTTGGTTAGAAAAGTGGGAAAGTCAAAGAAAAAAGACTTTCTCATTATCTTGGCTTAGCTCATAAATCAAGAACAACATTCTTTTTGCACCAAAAATGTTGTCCTAGTCCATTCAGCATATTATCGACTCTTTCGAATCTTTTTGCAAAAATTGGCAGGGAGTCTTCTGGGCAGATGGGCCCGAGCTGCGTGTAGGACCATACTTGGCAGAGAAGTTTTAGGATTCAAAACAGGAGAAGTGGGAATGTGCATTTTATTTGGGCAACCGGACTTCCACAGCACACCTTCCATCATCCCTTCCTTGGAGGTGGATCGAATTCATCATTTGTGGCCCACTGGGGCTGCCTCATCTGGTGTCCCGTACGTCAGCCTATCGAAAGGCGGCGTTTCCAGCGCTCCGAGGGAACAGATGGTCCCAGAGTAATGCGGACGGGTTAGATAAGTTATTATCATTCACAGTTGTTTACTGGAAAAACAATCACCACACTCTAGCATACTCAATTTTTTAAGTTTCTGCGCACCTAAATAAGAAAAGTTAGAAGGATGCACAGATTGACCAAACTTTTGCAAATTCTAGAAATACGATAGAGAATCTGCGAAGCTGTTAGCTTGACAGCATGCTCTACTGCATTGTAAATGTGTCACATGCATTCAAACTTCTTCATATAGTCCTTTCAACAGTTCTTCTATCCAGAATTCCACTTTCGTGGGAAAAGTATGTTGATTCAAAATTTTCCGAACCAAGTCGGTAAATATAAAGCTGTAAGTGCTTCGTGACACTTCAGTGCCATGCCGCTTTCAAGATTTGTTATAAAGCAAGCTCAATTCAGATGCGCTTGGTCTCAAGAAGATATCAACAAAAAGCAACGAACTTTTGCTTTATAGCATGAATTGCTAGTAATGCTCTATAGTGTGAATTTTCCCTGTTCTGCCTATGATGGGTCATGTCCAACTGATGCTTTCTCATTTCGGAGTGCAAAGTTTTAGTCGGCGCACGCTATTTGATGAGCCGACGTTACGAGATTGTGAAAACCGAGACTGTTATACACATGATTTTGCTTCCGGAAAGTAAGACAGAGCGGTGCTGGAGCCCTGTACAGATCATTTGAAGCTAAGCCTTGGAACTTTAACTCCGAAAAGTCTTGATAACGCGTTTTAAGAAAGCCAATTTAGATTTCAATAATCTTCGGCTTAAAAGCTGCAAATTATCATTTGATTAATTTTTATCCAAGGGCTGCACTTTCAACCCTTCGAGTCATTTCCAAGAACTGGCCGGAGAAATGCCGCATGGGGTGTGCCGGGTGCAGCAGTCCACAGTCATCACGCTGACATTACCGCTTTATTAGGCTGCTGCATAAGCTCTGTCCGATTTTTTTTTGCCTTATGGAAGCAGCTGTTCTAAGAGAATTTTACATATAATGCGGTATTGTTGGTATCATTAGAACGCGCTTTGCTTGCTCTTTTTAATGCATATCAAATTTTAATAAATTTCTTAGTGTAAGGAGATTTCAGGCCTAAAATATCTCCAAGTGGCCGACGTACGTTCTCACCCTAGAAATATGTTCTTGTGTGGAAATCTCCACAATGCGCCCTTCAAGCCAAGTTCTTTTATTGGTTGCGGAATAAGGCTGTAACAGGCTATTATATGCACAAGTTCAAATTCATCAAGAAAACCTTTGTAATAAAACTTGTTGACGAACATAAATTTTTTGTATGTATGTTCTACGAGCAATAACATTCTGCGAATAGAGGCAATCGATGAGTTCAAAGTTGGAGGTGCTAGGGTAAAGCAAGAGTTAGCAAGACCCATCCATCAATTCCTTTTCGGCGCTCAAGTCAATTGTAAAATTTTCATAATTCGTAAATAAGCATGCACGCATGCGCTGAAGCGAGTTCAAAAAGTGGCTTATTTTTGCTCGGTCAAAAAATCTCTTGGCAGCGCAGACTCTATCGGCTCTATTATGATGCAAAATAATCTACGAAAATTTCTCTATCTACCCATTGTTAGATAAGACGCCTATCAGTTCTCATAAGGGAGTACTGTCATGTCAAGGAAGACGCGTTTGAAGAAAAACGCTGCGAAGTTTTTGAGTTCTTGCTTCTTCCTTAACAAAGATTCTCGCAGATCTCAATATGTATCTAATAAGCAAGGAGCTGCTCAACATATAGAAACTAAACTCTTGAAAAAAGTTGACTTTGAAAAAAGTTATGACAAGTTGAACTCGAAAAATTCAAAAAGGACAGAATATGCAGCAGCCTAATACATTTGAATTTCTCTGTTCATGTGGTCAAAAGCAAAAAGAATTTCGGCCACTCCACCCCATTCCATGGAAGTTGGCCGAAACCTACGCTTAGTCTAGCGGATGTTGGGCTTCTTCCGCATAGCCGCAAATATCAACACTGAGGTCTCTCTTACGAAAAGAAGCTTAGACACGAGACTGCATCTGGTTTGGTAATGTAATCACCAGCTGTATCACACAGTAGACATATGTTAACGGCGTTATGCGTTGTTTCTTGATGCCTCGCTTTGGAATAGAATTTTTGGTCTTTGTATTGCTTTTCTATCATCTATGAATTAGATTATTCAACAGGGAGGGCAGCCAAAATGAACGACAGCTTGTGCTAATTGCATTCTTACGCTATGATAAGAAGTGCGAATTTGGAAAAAACGCTTGGAGCTCAGTAGGCCCTAATTCTTACTCTTCAGAACCATTTTCAATCCAGCGAAGAACATACTGCTTTAGAAAGGACGACTATATGAGCGGCATATTGACAACGCAGGAGTATAGTACGCTTATTTGCAGCTATCGTTCATTCTAGCATACACCCTTTTACAGAAATAGAATACAACAACACATTCATTTGAAACCATAGTAGACGCTCGAAAAAAATTTCTACTTTAGTTTATTCCATCTCTTTATTTACTAGAATGTATCAAACACATCCTAACTGCAGTTACTTCATTTGTGAACCATGCCTGTTCGACTCTTTCGAGTCTCTTCAGAAATTGACAAAGCAGGGATGCCGGTTCCAGCTCCGTGGAGCGCGTAAAGCAGCATTTTCTGGGTATTTTTTGGACTCTATAACACAAAAAGGTTACAACGCTCCAACCCGTTCCCTGGAAGTTCGTGGGAACCAATGCTGCATATAGGGTGAGCGCCAGCCTAGTCACAAGCCCCGTACACCCGCAGACAACATGTGCTGAGGTCTAACTTCCGAATAGAGAACCTAGACGTGAAACGTTCGCATATGGTTCGGTAGAGTGCCCCGTGATTTAAAGGCCAGACTCGACTACGTGATGTGGTGGACGGGTTTCTATCAGTTTACTCCAAAACTGTACTAAATGCTCATGTGCCTCTACAATTTCACCTTTGCAATGTAAAGATTTGCCTCTGCATAATTGAACAGCGATCCTAGAAATTTCCGCATGAGAGAGGAAGAATTTTTTCAAATAGATGGTTACGTTAGCCGCATTAACCAACAAGTCCTTCAAGTACCAAAATGCAAAATTCCGGAAGCTGCTTTAATTATACGAAAAAAAAACAAATCACTGAAAATCAACTGGTGAATCCCATTTCTAGCTGTCAGAAGAAAGTCCTCCTTTTCCATCTCAAACACTGCAGGCTTCCTCGGATAGAAAATATAATAAAATAAGAAAACCACATTTTTTCCTTCATCGTGAAAAATTTGACAAAAATGAGCTAAATTGATTGTTTTTTTTTCTGGAAAGCAAGCTTTCTGTTCGCGATCACTCCAATAAGCAGACGTTTCTTTGTGCCACAAATGCAAAGCTCTTTGAAGAATATATGCACATTAAAACAATCCAGGAAGATCGAATTTTGTGCGCAACTATGGCATAAATTCTATGTGATCTATGTGAAAGTTTTTTTTCTAGAAAGTTCTTTGTGGATCAAAGAAGTTACTGCCAACCTGCAATTAGTTTGTTTGTTCACCGCCTGTATTTTCGACTCTTTCGAGTCTTTTCAGAAATTGACAAAGGAGGGATGCCAGTTTCAGCTCCATGGAGAAAAGCAAAGCAGCCTCATAATTGACGATTCAATATAATGACCACTCCAACCCGTTCCCTGGAAGTTTGCCAAGAACAGATGGTAGTATAAGTGAGCGCCAGCCTGTCCGCAAGCCCTGTATACTCGCAGACCACCCGTTGATGTTCTGTCGAATGGAGAGAACAGACTTGGAACGATCGCAGTCTGGTCTGCTAAGGTAATTAACAACCCTCAATAACGTACAGATCAGCTCGAGGGTTGTTAGTAGTTTTTATCACCTCAATTTGAAACTGATTTCAAATATTCGTATTTTAATTCGGTTTCAACTATGACGACTTTTCTTCAGAATAATCTAAACATTGCAGGGTTGGTTTAGGATTGTACACTCTTTTGTGGATAAATCAGCATGAACTGCAGAATTCCTCGTAAGTCGAATTATGTATAGTTGAGTAAATGGTTTGATGTGTGAGCAACACATACGTACAGCCGGCGATGCATTTATTAGTAAGTTTTCAGCAAATTTTGTGCCATTACAAACTGTAAAAGTGTTAATATTGACTAATTTGTAAAAAATCACACTGAAGAGGCAAGGAAACAGGAATGTTGAAATGGAGGTCATAATCTTACAGTTTGTCAGGTAGCGCGCATTGTGTCAGTACGCATGTTAAGTTACAAATGACTCGAGGATAGGTAACAAGAGCCACTTATAAGAACGAGGCAGTAATTTTGTTTAAAAAAAAGGAAGTTGCGTCGTATTAATCTTGAAACCGTTGGGACCCTGTAACTTGGTCCAAAGTGACTTTCATGAGTGTCAAGATTTGAAGAGCAATGACAAAAGGACTTGAAAAACCCAGTTCCAATTTACCTTTCACTTAAGAAGTTCCAATGAATTGCAGCGATGGAAAGATCACGACAGCGTTACATGTCTTATTGACTTAATAAAAGTTGGATTTTTAAAAAATGTTACATAGTTGTGATTTTGAAGCGACAATAAATTTAATCTGGTAAAACATCGATATAGCACAAAACTATTTTTGAAAATGCTACAGTGCTGGCCATAGCTATAAAGCCACACTGAAAATCACTGTAATTTGCTCTCTCGTGCTCAAAATTGTCTGGCAAACCACTATTTTGTGTGTGTAAATTAACGTCAGCTCATTGACCAGAACGGTTCCCAATCTCACTGATTTTGGCCGGAGAAAAATTGAAAAATTTGAAGAAAACGGGTTCCGAGGGATGGTCACAGCTATAAAGCCACCTCCCATTTTCGACCAACACTGAATTCTTTGAATCTAAAATTTTTTGTACATGTAAAGCATCAAAAGATAAAGCACTTTTTATACCTGGAAGCTGTTGCCTTTCGAAAAAAAAGAATCATACTGCATTTTTTGCCTCAAAATGCATAAAATATCATAGTGTTTGAAAAAACTGCCTTTACACCGAATTTTCAAGCACTTGTTTGACTCGGACGGAGGTTCTAGAATTCGCTGAGCCTCTGCAATGAGTGCGGTGAAAAGCGTTTGAATCAACATTGAATAGTGGCTCACATTGATTAATGGGCATTGATCTTATCTTCAGGTAGACGTTCGAACAGCAGAAGTAGAGTTTAAATGCCCGAAAAGCTCTGTTATGTGCTCACTACGTCGCCTGTACAGCCATAGACTCGTGCGCGTAGTTTAAACATCATCGCAACCTAAAGATTCTAGTTCCGCCTTGGACGCCTTTTTTTCAAAAATGAATGATGCAGCCTGCATTATCATGACCCACTCTGACCGCTCGATCTGACGGAAAATCACTCAATTTCAAATTTCAGTATTTCTGATGGTTCTGTAAGATTTGAATTGATGAGGATTTCAAAGGAATAAAATTCAAAGCCACATGAGATTCACCGCGCACATAACTTCAGTGTTGCAAATACGTCTCTGCAAAAATTCTGACAGCTTCCGCACGAGCAAGTCGCTATGCAAACAAAGTGCCAATTCTCGATCTGAAGTTTTCGCGCTTCAAAAAACGAGTTTTGCCTCTCACAAGGGAATGGTCAGAAGTCGAAGTGGCCAAGCCAAACAAGCTGTACATCATTCGATGCAGTATAAAACGCTGACTTCGAATCTGTCTTCCTTATCTGCTTCCCGCTTCTGTAGACGAAGCTATAAGCTGTTTTATTGTGAAAAACCAATACATAAAAACAGCGAAATTGAACACATTGCTGCACTTTCAGCTCAACTTCTGGCTTTAAAAATTCAAAGCAAGCTAGCTGCATGTTTTGGCCCAGCATTGAGGCGAACGAGGCTTTGTACGGCTAAATTTTCAATTTCACGCATAATTTCTAAGCAAAATAATAGTCTTTAATGGCTTATAACTTCGTCCAGAAAAGCGATAAGCAGATAAAGAAGACAGATTTAGAGTCACCGCTTCATGCTGCATCTAACGCTACGCAGCTTGTCTGGAATGGCCACTTCGATTTCTGACCATTTCCTTGTCAGAAGCGCGCTTACACCTCGGTAAGGTAAGGCTCGTTTATCAATATCAGCGACAACGCAATGTTGACTACAGTGCTTTTCACCGTATTCATTGCAGACGCTAAGCAAATCTTAGGACCTTTACCTGAGTCAAACAAGTGCTTGAAAATTCGGTGGAAAGGCAATTTTTTTTCAAACACTATAACTTTTTATGCATTTTGACGCAATAAATGATTGAGTCTTCTTTTCAAAAGGTGACAGATTCCAGATGTAGTAAATGCTTCAACTCTTGATGCTGTAAATCTACAAATAATTTCAGATTTAAAAAATGCAGTATTGATCGAAAAGGGAGGTGGCTTTATAGCTGTGACCAGCCTTTGAACCCGTTTTTTCAATTTTTTTCAATTTTTCTTCGGCCAGAATCAATGAAATTGGCAGCCGTTCTTGTCAATGATATGACATCAGTTTACACACAAAATAGTGGTTTTCCAGACAATTTTGAGCAAGAGAGGGCAAATTGCAGTGATTTTTAATGTGGCTCTATAGCTATGGCCAGCACTGTATGGGAGTTTGTAAAAATAATAAAACTCCAGGAACTTCAGCAAAGTTTGTTATTTGGCTCATTAAGGAATGACGAAGGCTGGCTATTAGCATTTTTACATATTGTTTTGAATTATGTATAAAGGCAATTTGTAACGCAATTCAACCATCACTTCTTTCTTTTTCTTTTGAGAATTCTTCCATTCTCATTTGTCTTTTCAAATTCTTCATGGACTCTCACAGGCATTAGTACTTATACGAAAGCAGTTCGGAAAGCTAGGCTCTTCAACAATCCAAATGGTAGTTTGTCTAAAAAACTCTAATAACTGTTTTTTCTGCGTTTAATGTATATGTCGAAGAGCTACATCATTCCACATAGTGCGTGAGAGGGTTTTCGAAGAAAAGGCTATTACTATTACGAGATTACTCATTGAGTGTAAAAAAAAGACTTATTTTGTAACCCAAGAGAACATTTTACATGCCAGAACATGCATAAATTTTTGATTAGAGGGGTATGTTGATTTCTTCAATTGTAATGACGCAATTTCGGCTCTCAAGTATATGAATAATCCGCCACTGTGATAAACCAGACTTTCAAATGTTTGCGCTGCACAAGATTTTATGTTTCAATTGCTCACCAGCTACTCCTAATGTTAGTGCCCGTTCCCTGCTTGTTTCTCATCAAGACCAGAAATTTGAAGTACATGCAAATTTGCGAGAAATGAGGTACAAAGGTCTAATTCATGTTTCTACAGCACAGTGAGCGTTCAGCACACTCTACAGCTAACAGTGACTGACGAAAGTGCTTCTTTTGATAGCATCTCGCACTCTCCGGGCAAGAGAAAAGATGTTCATTCGATAGGCAGTTGTCCGCGGTTCGAGAGAGTGCTGCTCGCAGTCCATAGCCTTCAGTCGGTTTTCTGTTCCACTTCCAGGGAATGGCGGCAGGAGTGGAGTGGAAGGCCTAGTCGCAAGACCTTGCCTGCTGGCAGCAATTCCAGTATACTCCATCATATTTTGCTCGCCCATCCCACTTCGTGGGCCCTCGCAGCGTTCGGATTTTCTCGGTTTGCCCACGCTGCCTGGGCTACCGCCTTCCTGCCAATTGTTGTGAAAGACTCGAAAGAGTCGAAAAAGGGCACTTCGCAAATTGACTAGGAAGCAGTGCCTCACCCCTCCTCCCCCACCCCGAGGAAGGATCGCGAAATTCTTCATAGTTACCTACGTGGTTCTAAAAAGGTATAAGTGAATTGTCTGAACTCGTAAATAATCAAAGTAATTTTCAATTGTTGAAAAACACATATCTCCTTGTAAAAAATGGGGGTCATGGACTCGCAGAAATGAGGCATCCCAAAAACTTCGGAGTGCGCGGTTAACTCCACGCAACTTTATTCGAAGAAAATTCCTGTTGCCTTCTCCTTCTCCCTCCCCCTCCGAACGGAAATTCTGGTACTGCAATTCCTAGAAAGATATTCTATAGATTAGTGCCATTTACTGGAAACGTTTCCAAACTGACGCACGATCATTGAAGTTTTTACATCTCCACTGTTTTGAGCCATGCATTAGTGCAAGTAGAAGCCTCTGAGGTGCCGTTATAAAGCACACGATCACTTTTTTCAAAGAAATTTAAATTCAGGTAAATCCGGTGGTGAAATAAGCTGTTAGGAATCAAAACTGTGAGAGGGAACTTTTGTTTCAATCTATAATGTATAAGCTAATCAATGTTTCTCAATACAAACTTATGAAATACGAACATTTTAATATTTCAAGCATCCAGGTGCTATTTTTAACTTTTCAAGTACTCAAAACATTCTTTATCATAGAACTGAATTTTTTGGCTTTCATTTCTCACTTGACCTCTTCAGCGACGTGCACCCATTTAATGCCCGACGTGGATCATAGATCCACCCTTTTAAGATAGGACGGTCGTGTGTAAAGCAGATTAGACGGATTATCACTGCTCTGTAAGATGTAGATAGAAATCTCAACGACATTTCCTTAGGCACAACTCTTGTTGCTTAATATTCTCTTCCCCTTCTGTCCTATACCAAAAATTGGCTTAATGTCCACATTAGTGGAACCGGAGGATCAGTTTTGGTCAATGAAAAGGCAAATTCGCTTTTACGGTAAATATTCTCGATTTATCGATCTGGGCTGAAATTAATAATACGAAGTGCAATACTCGCATTTTTCAACAAAGCACACCATGACACAGAATAGCGCTATTGTTTACATTTTCTTCCATGGTTAAATAGAAAATACACATGTTTATGTTACGAACATTATTATTATTTTAACATTAAAAAATTAAAAATCTATGTGCGTAGATTTCCACTGATTATTCTCTGTACGCTGCTGCTTTGCGAACACATTTGGGTTGTACACCAGCAACTGGAATGGGCCGTTGTACTATTTAACGTCGTGCGGCGCTTAATTACTTAACCCTTTTTTTTCAATCGCTTCTCGCTCCCCTCCGCCCGAGGCAAATGTTGGACGTTCTGAAGGCAAGGTACAAAGCTTTGAAGAATATGCTGCACAAAGTTTGTGTCCCTAATTGGTCTTCTATTCCGCTTACAAAGGACGGTGCAGGAAGGAGTAAAAGGTCCTCGGTCTTGGCTGCAAGACCTTGCCTGTTGGCACCCCTTGCTCCCATGTGGGGCCCATGCAACACTGGGTTTTGCCTATGTTGCCTGGGATTTCGCCTCTCTGCCAATTTTTCGAGACTCGAAAGAGTCGAAAGCATCGAGCTCGAAGACGTATTACACTGATGCACGTTACTGTTGGCATCATGCTCTGCAAGCCCAATTGTGGAAGGGGGGGGGGGCTATAATATTAAGAATGTAACAAACAATACTACGATATTCCTATTATACCTCTACGTGAAGTCATTTTATTTTCAAACGTCGATGCGTTCGCTAGCCAAGTGCTGGTTACAAAAGAGTAAAAAACATATATGGGTGATGGTAGATATAGCAACAATTTGAGCGGTTTTTGAATGACAGAAACAGCACTGCACTTACTCGCAGAGTTTGCTCAAGCAAACAATAAAGCACATTTTCAGAGATGGATCTATACAATACCACTCATAACTGGTCAAAGGTAGCCGAACTCCACCGGAGTCTGACATTACCGCCGCACCGCCATAGTTCGTAACGAATTCCGAATGAAATGTATCGTTCGACTAAGCTCAGTGAGGCGCATCTTGTCATATATAGAGGTGCCCCTTTGGGCAGCAGGTCAGACTTCATGAATCGCTTTAAACTGCTCAGGATGATTTCTAGCATTTGGATTCCGAATGGGTTCGCCATACAGACTTTCTATGTTAAATATGCACATAAACGAGTACGTATCCATCCAAAAAATCCTTTTATCGTATTATTGCATAAGAAGTAAGTCTAGCAAACGCAAATTTTTTCAATACAAGGGCTACGGTAATTTGCTCTTGGACAGTGACATATTTCATCAAACGATTGCATCAACAAATTTGTTACGAGATTTTTTTTGTTGTTAAATTATACGTAAGTTTCGTGGAAAGGGTAAGCTGTGGGTTTTATATTTGCATGTACCGAAATTCTCTTTCCTCAATAAGCAGTTAGTTCCGATTGAACCAGTTAGAAATACTGAAACTTGCAGAGCAATGGTGCGAATAAATAGTG
Organism: Cylicocyclus nassatus; assembly: GCA_958299035.1. Lineage (NCBI taxonomy): Eukaryota > Metazoa > Nematoda > Chromadorea > Rhabditida > Strongylidae > Cylicocyclus > Cylicocyclus nassatus. The sequence continues at coordinate 74,087,749 of CATQJL010000316.1, forward strand.
TTAGCAAGTCATGCAAAGGCTATGGGAATGATCGGATTGGAACAAAGAACACTATTTACATAAGTAAATCTATATCTACAGGATGTCCCAAAAGTATATATACACATGATCATCAACATCTTTTATCCCAAGCTTTTACCTATCTTCAGGTACCATTCGGAGAGCATGCTTCAACTTGGACTTATGGCATGAAGCGAGCCACCAATCGCTGTTGGCCCTACAGGTTTAGGTAGGAATATTGAGGAGAAATTTGAGTCATTAAGGGCCCTAATCTATCTTTAAAAGGGAACCAGAAAAGATGAAAGCTCCGACATAAGGTAAATATGAGCTGCTGACTTTAATTGTAAAACTCTCACTTCAACGTAATGTTTTTTTAAGAGTTATGCCAGATACTCCGCGACAATGTTTTGTCTTCTCAAAAATTTGATGACATTTAAAAACTCATATACTGTCGTCTTGCGAAAGCACCGTGCGTGAAAAGTTAGACAATCTCCAGGTTTATATAGAGATTTTTTTATAGTGACGCCAATTGCTGCGAATTCTTACGTAATGCCACAGTAGTGAATAGCAATCGGTGATTCGTATATTGTAAATCTAAGTTGAAGCCGCTCTACAAAATGGTACCCAAGGGCTGGCAAAAGATTTCTTGGGAAAAGAGATATCAACGACCAAACAGTGTATACATATTTTTGGGACATTTTATATAAAACTGAAACTCAAATGTGTAAGTATGCGTGGATCTATGTCCCGAAAACAGATTATTCTGAGACTATTGGCGAAATTCTCTCTCTTATGAATGAGCCAAGGCTGTTGCCATAGGCTGCGGAGATTTACTGGGCCCTTCTATCAGTTTATTCATTTGTTTACTTGCTCTAAAGAAACTGAAAGTTTATTGAATTATCTTCCCGTAGTCATGCGAACATAGGTAGTAAAGCTCATTTTCATCCGCCGGTTACTCTGTGCGAGCCGGTTGGGCCAGTCTAATCTAAACCCTACTGACGTCGATGTGAAGTCCCGGTAGTCCACGCACTTTTTGCTGCTAGGAACGATGTAGACCATCGGTGGCCCACACCTGTTGCAAAGTCATTTAGGTCTAGTATATCTTCCATGAACTAATATATTTCCAATTTTTTGCACTCTTGGAACTGTAGGCTCCATCGTTCAAAAAAAATGTTCGTAGCTGTTCACAAAGCAACCATGCATTTCGTGAATAAGCACAAAAGCTTCCCATGCCGAAAGTAATGTGCCAAATCGCGTCGTCCCACAACGTCCACGCAAAATTAAGCGCCGTCGTCAATGGGTTAATAAAAAGTGCTCTAGCAGGCTGTTTGCGGTACAGGGAGGAAAGTAACAGTGAGGTAGTTGAAGAACAGCTCAACGTAAAGGTAAGCCTTAGCACTTGTGAGCAAACCTGAAGGCACCCTAGGACATAACCTTGAAACCTCTTTTTTCCACAACTCCCATTAGATCATTGCCAAAAAATGCCAGGAAGTTCTTTCGGAATCTCACGACTTTGAAATCCAAAATTTAAATTCAATCCAAAACATTGAAATCCAACTGAACTGAATCGTTAGTAAGAGGAAATTCTTTAACTGTTTTAGCTTGAAGTGTTTAATTTCTTTCCTCTTCTTGAAATTCCTATTGAAAGCTCCGCTTGCATCTTCTCCACTTTGTTCCACAAAAGGGATTCATTTATATAAAGGAGTGATGAGGAATCGGGTTACATTTGAATGGTATTCTTACAGTAGATGTATCTCTTTTCAAGTTTGGTGCGATTACTATGTAAGGTGCTAACAATGAACTACCAACAACACTCTATATCCAGAGGGTTTGAAGCGCCGATCTTGCTATGGCATAATATGGTGACTGTTTTTGAGCTCTTGTTATTTATAGAGAAAAGATGCATAAGGGAAGCTCTTAATCCACCTAGAAATCCTTTTGGTTTCTACAGTGTTATTACCTCATTTGCAGTATTCTCATCAAGCGCTTCTCGATTTTTACCTTTATAAAAAAATCAGGAAGGGAAGGTGCATAGTCCGTAATGAAACCAGTGAGAAGTTAAAGTATGATTGCCAGAAAGATACATAGTTCAATATCATGTGATCTCGATGAATTAAATGATTTCGGTAACTAATAGTATCGTCAAATGTAGCATTCACGCATGCTTCTCGTTCAAGATTATATTCAACAAATTCTTCATTCCCTTATATGAAGACATGAGCCATTTGAACATTCTGTGCACATCTTACTGGTGACACTTCTAAAGGTGAGGCCGAATCCCGCCTTTGTTCTTTTCTCCTTCGTCAGCAATGCTGCGCAATCGGTCCTAACGCACTTCAGATACGCCTGACATTCAGTGCGAGTAACTTTGCTTGTGAGAATCTCCTTCTTCACGCATTCCTTTATACACTGCAAAACAAAATTCTTGGACACAATCTAATTCTAAAACAACTCTAACCTGGCTTAGTTCCGGGGAGACTTTTGAAGGCCATCTAGTTCTGGACCCTATGAACCCCGCACCGTACACAGACGTCACAAGTACAAACAGCAATAGTTTGTCAAAGAGCATTCGGAGAATTTACAAACCTTCTAAAAGCGAAGTTTTTGACGATATTCATCCAATTACAACAATGATGTTCGAAAATAAATCTTGCGTAAATCAAACAAGGCAAAACAGTGGAATACATATACTGATTCTCACGAATGGTAAAACATGTGGTGATTTTGGCGATTTTACCATCCATAAGAGGTTCAGAAAATGGGAAAGAAAGAGTAAAGTATCTTCAAGTATTACTATTGCAATTTCATCTTCAAAACATAATGTCAACCAAAATTGAACGAAATCATGCTACTTACAATGCAACATTGTATTATTATAAGTCTACTTGTAGGTGATATTACGTTGCCGCCCTAATATGCTGCTACTAGTTCTGAGATGAGCAGCTTGGAGATTTTTATTCACATAGTATTACAGGCCTTCGTTGCGGAAATGTATTTTTTTAAAGTCAAATCCTACATTTTCAAAAGCTGCGCAAGCCGCGAAACTTTGTGGGGAAGTCCTGCCACATCTATAGGGTGCCCCAAAAAAATGTGCTTACTGTTTGATTGCTAACAACTCTCTTCTCATTGCGTCTTTCGAGAAGTTTCAGAACAATGTAGAGTTGGCTTTAACTCAGATTAACGGTATGCAGCAATTTACTGTTCTCTCTTCATTACTGTAGGATTTGGTAGGAACTTTAAAGAGGGCTTTGCTTCATTGACGGCCATATTTTACCTCTAGAAAAGGACTAAAGAAGCTGAAAACTCTTACGTTAATCAGGGTCACTGATTCCAAGTTTGAAGCTCGCACTACCGTAATGCTTTTTTCATAATTTATGCCAGATATAACGTATCGACGGATCCTCAAAAATTTGGCTAGACCATTAAAAAAGTCTGCGTACACGCAAAAAGTTATGCATGACAGCATGCCTGAAAACCTTGTCACGCAAATTTCCAGATTTTTTTGAAAAATTTTTTAACCGCCTGTCTCACAGCGGCGCCATATGCCGCGAGTTTCTACCGTAAAATTACGGTATTGAAAGGAGACCGGTAATTCTCACTATACTGTACATCTAAGTTGAAGCCAGTTCTATAAAATGGTACCTAATCCTTTCCGAAAGATATCGTGACAAAAGAGTTATCAACAATCAAATAATAGGCACATTTTTTGGGACACCTTGTATAATTCGTGAAAAATGAGGCTTGGACCGGGTTATCGAAAATTTTCTCATTTTTATGAACCATGCATGTAAATAAAGAACAAAAGTGCGACAAACTTCATGGAATTTCTCAAAGGAGATGCGGAACTTCTATGGATTATGGAGAGCTCGACGTTTTTAAGTGATGCACCAATCCAGCGCATATTGAGTTGTCCTATAAATTCAGTCCGTTCTCATTTCTCATCCCTATATCTCTTTTCATTTTTCCCTAGTCTCAGAATACACTTCGTTAGAGCGAAGCAAACTCTACAAAGTGGGAGTTAGAAATTAAAATCTAAAAACTGTCGTAAACCAGAAAAATCAACAAAAAAATTCAGAAATCTGTTCGAAGGACCTTTAGAAGGCTCTCACTTGTTCGCGTAATACGCTACGCCTTATCTGATATTCTTATGCACATTTGCGGTATTTTTTTACAGTGCTAGAAACTAACGGACAAAAAAAGGCCAAAAATACGGAAATGTCTCTTTTTTCGTGTTTTTACACTAATTTTGAGATTTCTCGGTCTATCATTTGCAGAAGGCTAAAAAATTGTGTCTATACTTCCACAAGCTTTAGCTATAGAATCATCTGTATAGAAACAGCCCAGCATCGCTTCGGGAACATACCAATAATCGTTTCTTGATTGTAGTCACGAAAAAATACGGCAAGTGTACATATGATTGTTAGATGTGGCATGTAGATATATGCGTGGATAGTTTTTGTCGAGTTTGCAACTTCTGAAAACCTTTTAAATTTTGATTTTTTTAATGTAGAATGAACATTGCACAAATGTTTGGGAGTCACTTTATAAAGCTTGATTTGGTCTATCGAAAGGTAGCCCAGAGCTTTCTTGATAACCAATAAATGTGGGAGTTTTTGAGATGAAAATGAAAACGTACGGAACTTATGGGGCAACCTGAATACTACTCACGTCACATCATGCGTTAGATCAGTGAATGGTTACGCTGTAAACAGCGCTCATCAAAAGTTGTGGTTCATTTTTTTCAGAGGAAATTGAAAAATGCGAGGCTTTTAAGAGGAGGAACGCGTACATAGATACTGCTGGATCTCTCACTTGAGCAGATCACTCAATGAATGCACTCGTTTGCGGTTTGACGAATTTATAACCATGCAAGTTTACACAGATGAAACTGTCATCCCTGTACTATGAGTGTATATGTTGTCCTTACATATTTCAGAGTGCGGCAAAAGTCTGTGGAGTATATTTGCCTTTAGCCTGCACTAATTGCCATTCCACGAAATGTCGCGGTCATCTTGTGCTAAACCATACTGTTGCAGGTGTCATTCGAAAGTGCTCTAAGAATCGCAACAATTAAGTTGATTTGCTGATGTTGATGACGTTCACAGTCTACTCCATGATTGGAAATACGGGAAACATTAAGGCAATTTGATGCCCGCAATCTAGTAAGGCTTTGTATTTTTGAAAGAACGACGGTCAGAAAACTGCAGTGTTACCTGCATGTAATGTCAATATGCCTCTGAAACGGATTGAGAATCTACTGAGAACTAGATGCGTCCCCGGTCTCGCCTGGGAACGTCCGCTGGAGGATATCACCTGGATCCAAAAGCGTTGAGACCCATAGTCCCTTTCCATATCTGAACGAAGCGCTTCATATTATCTTGCTGACTCGAGATACTGGATCCTCTTCGATGTAAATGAGGTTTAGCGTTCCGCTTACCTCACCATGTTCCAGCAATGACTGACAAGTTCATTCCCTCATATGTAAACAAATCAATAAATTAATTGTAAGACCCAGCGGATCGTCGCGAAAAGTAGCTTATACTTTGTGCCGCGGCTCATTTATAAGGGAGCGAATTTTGGCCTCACCGGTCGACGCACAAAGGAATCTATAAGCCACATACATACTAACTAACAAATTTACAGTGGATTTTATTTATATACCAGTGCGTCACCTCTGCTTCGCAGAGGCTCGCACTGGCTCTACTCTATATGCCTTACTTATTCTCGCCTAATATTGGCTTTGAAACTCACCGCGCAATGCTGACTATCGCGAATAAAATGTAAACAATTATTCATTCTAAAAGCTTTTTAATGTAAGATCGGTGTTTCGCGTGGATGTAACTTTTCGCAGAAGAGCAAATGCAAGTTTGAATAGGTTTTGAAACTTTTTTTGGCTTGGTACTCGCCATGAGGACAATAGTTACCGTGAGCTACATCTCTATGCAAAAATCTTCTCAAATGCTCAGGTAAATCCACGGCGGACTGACCATTTACGCGAACACTTCTTTTTGGCGTCGTTTTCGTAAAGAAGCAAACTTTGGTCACTTTTTGGTCTAAAGTCCATGACTTACACATCAACCTGCTAAACACAGCCACGGCTTTGCAAAAAGGATACGGACCTAATTTTGCGGGCCAGAAGCCAAGTGGATCCGTTTGACGCGCAAATTCTGAGGGACCCATTCAGCGAATCCGTTCGTGCTTTTGCATGGTGGAGTTCTACGTTGGAAGCATGCGCTATGCAAAATTTGAGCTCTGGATGTTGGCTGGAACCCGCTGTATGAATTTCGTTACAGACAGACAGACACACACACACACACACACACACACACACACACACACACACACACACACACACACACACACACACACACACACACACACACACACACACACACACACACACACACACACACACACACACACACACACACACACACACACACACACACACACACACACACACACACACACACACACACACACACACACACACACACACACACACACACACACACACACACACACACACACACACACACACACACACACACACACACACACACACACACACACACACACACACACACACACACACACACACACACACACACACACACACACACACACACACACACACACACACACACACACACACACACACACACACACACACACACACACACACACACACACACACACACACACACACACACACACACACACACACACACACACACACACACACACACACACAAAGTCACGTAAACACCCTTAGCCCGTTATTATAAGTTATGATAGATTACGTAAGCTTATGGCTCCATTTTCATAAGTCTCTTAAGTGAGCATGTGGTCTAACTCGCTTGATACAACAATGATAGACCTGCTTCAGTGTCATTTTTTTCAGTTTTCCTTGCTCAAGCTTTGGCGTATACATTGCCTCTGTTTGAATTATAACCATTCCTCAACTTCGAAAGACATCCCTTTATATTACGTTGTAACCAGAAACTTGCTCCGTGCTGCATATTTTGTAAGTGATAATCTCCATTGGAATTGGGCCTCGGATTTTTGCGAATTAGACGCCTTCCTAGCCTTGTATAACCCTATGAAGTCTCAAATCCGCAAAATCCCAGCAACCCCGTTTTCCGAATTGCCATACAAGCTCGCGCACGAGCTGTACCGCTCAACCTTAGCGCTGGCCGCAAAGCTGAACATGTCAAAAAGGATGGTGTCGTTTGGAAATACGTGTTGGGACACGACAGAGTAACCGAAAGGTTTTTTTGGAGTTTACCGGCCTTGCAAATTGCTGGAGAGGCGGAGCGAGGGATTCCTGCCATAACCAGCAAGTAACTACAGGATACTGTAGCTTCACCTATTCTGGCAGCAACTGGCTGATCATCCCAGACAATCAATCCAATACAGTTGACGGAAATCCCTCGCCCCGCCTCTTCAGCAATCTCCAAGGTCTCCGGAGACCTCCCATTTTGTGCTCCGTAGCCCTCCCATTTTGTGCTCCGTAGCCCTTCCATTTTGTGCTCCGTAGCCCTCCCATTTTGTGCTCCGTAGCCCTTCCATTTTGTGCTTCGGAGACCTCCCATTTTGTGCTCCGGAGGCCTCCCATTTTGTGCTCCGGAGGCCTCCCATTTTGTGCTCCGGAGACCTCCCATTTTCTGCTCCGGAGACCTCCCATTTTGTGCTCCGTAGCCCTTCCATTTTGTGCTCCGGAGACCTCCCATTTTGTGCTCCGTAGCCCCCCCATTTTGTGCTCCGGAGGCCTCCCATTTTGTGCTCCGGAGACCTCCCATTTTGTGCTCCGGAGGCCTCCCATTTTGTGCTCCGGAGACCTCCCATTTTGTGCTCCGGAGACCTCCCATTTTGTGCTCCGGAGGCCTCCCATTTTGTGCTCCGGAGGCCTCCCATTTTGTGCTCCAGAGACCTCCCATTTTCTGCTCCGGAGACCTCCCATTTTGTGCTCCGTAGCCCTTCCATTTTGTGCTCCGGAGACCTCCCATTTTGTGCTCCGGAGGCCTCCCATTTTGTGCTCCGGAGGCCTCCCATTTTGTGCTCCGGAGACCTCCCATTTTCTGCTCCGGAGACCTCCCATTTTGTGCTCCGTAGCCCTTCCATTTTGTGCTCCGGAGACCTCCCATTTTGTGCTCCGTAGCCCTCCCATTTTGTGCTCCGTAGCCCTTCCATTTTGTGCTCCGGAGACCTCCCATTTTGTGCTCCGGAGGCCTCCCATTTTGTGCTCCGGAGGCCTCCCATTTTGTGCTCCGGAGACCTCCCATTTTCTGCTCCGGAGACCTCCCATTTTGTGCTCCGTAGCCCTTCCATTTTGTGCTCCGGAGACCTCCCATTTTGTGCTCCGTAGCCCCCCCCATTTTGTGCTCCGTAGCCCTTCCATTTTGTGCTCCGGAGGCCTCCCATTTTGTGCTCCGTAGCCCTCCCGTTTTGTGCTCCGTAGCCCTTCCATTTTGTGCTCCGTAGCCCTCCCATTTTGTGCTCCGTAGCCCTTCCATTTTGTGCTTCGGAGACCTCCCATTTTGTGCTCCGGAGGCCTCCCATTTTGTGCTCCGGAGGCCTCCCATTTTGTGCTCCGGAGACCTCCCATTTTCTGCTCCGGAGACCTCCCATTTTGTGCTCCGTAGCCCTTCCATTTTGTGCTCCGGAGACCTCCCATTTTGTGCTCCGTAGCCCCCCCATTTTGTGCTCCGGAGGCCTCCCATTTTGTGCTCCGGAGACCTCCCATTTTGTGCTCCGGAGGCCTCCCATTTTGTGCTCCGGAGACCTCCCATTTTGTGCTCCGGAGACCTCCCATTTTGTGCTCCGGAGACCTCCCATTTTGTGCTCCGGAGACCTCCCATTTTGTGCTCCGGAGGCCTCCCATTTTGTGCTCCGGAGGCCTCCCATTTTGTGCTCCAGAGACCTCCCATTTTCTGCTCCGGAGACCTCCCATTTTGTGCTCCGTAGCCCTTCCATTTTGTGCTCCGGAGACCTCCCATTTTGTGCTCCGGAGGCCTCCCATTTTGTGCTCCGGAGGCCTCCCATTTTGTGCTCCGGAGACCTCCCATTTTCTGCTCCGGAGACCTCCCATTTTGTGCTCCGTAGCCCTTCCATTTTGTGCTCCGGAGACCTCCCATTTTGTGCTCCGTAGCCCTCCCATTTTGTGCTCCGTAGCCCTTCCATTTTGTGCTCCGTAGCCCTCCCATTTTGTGCTCCGGAGGCCTCCCATTTTGTGCTCCGGAGACCTCCCATTTTCTGCTCCGGAGACCTCCCATTTTGTGCTCCGTAGCCCTTCCATTTTGTGCTCCGGAGGCCTCCCATTTTGTGCTCCGGAGGCCTCCCATTTTGTGCTCCGGAGACCTCCCATTTTCTGCTCCGGAGACCTCCCATTTTGTGCTCCGTAGCCCTTCCATTTTGTGCTCCGGAGACCTCCCATTTTGTGCTCCGTAGCCCCCCCATTTTGTGCTCCGTAGCCCTTCCATTTTGTGCTCCGGAGGCCTCCCATTTTGTGCTCCGGAGACCTCCCATTTTGTGCTCCGGAGGCCTCCCATTTTGTGCTCCGGAGACCTCCCATTTTGTGCTCCGGAGACCTCCCATTTTGTGCTCCGGAGGCCTCCCATTTTGTGCTCCGGAGGCCTCCCATTTTGTGCTCCAGAGACCTCCCATTTTCTGCTCCGGAGACCTCCCATTTTGTGCTCCGTAGCCCTTCCATTTTGTGCTCCGGAGACCTCCCATTTTGTGCTCCGGAGGCCTCCCATTTTGTGCTCCGGAGGCCTCCCATTTTGTGCTCCGTAGCCCTTCCATTTTGTGCTCCGGAGACCTCCCATTTTGTGCTCCGTAGCCCTCCCATTTTGTGCTCCGTAGCCCTTCCATTTTGTGCTCCGGAGGCCTCCCATTTTGTGCTCCGTAGCCCTTCCATTTTGTGCTCCGGAGACCTCCCATTTTGTGCTCCGGAGACCTCCCATTTTGTGCTCCGGAGGCCTCCCATTTTGTGCTCCGGAGACCTCCCATTTTGTGCTCCGGAGACCTCCCATTTTGTGCTCCGGAGACCTCCCATTTTGTGCTCCGTAGCCCTCCCATTTTGTGCTCCGTAGCCCTTCCATTTTGTGCTTCGGAGACCTCCCATTTTGTGCTCCGGAAACCTCCCATTTGTGCTCCGGACCCCTTCGATTTTCTGCGGCGCGGCTCTTCCAAATCTGGCGGACTCGCGGCGGGCAAATTTCTCCGGCGCGGCTCTGCCAAATCTGGCGTACCTCCGGAGCAGAAATGGCGTACTTTTGCAGCAGGGCCGGAGAAGCGTCCCACTTGCCTGCCAGTGATGTCACCGCGACCTACAAGAAGGGACCGCCCATTTGCACCGCTCTCATTGGTCAACTGGGTCCGGCGCGACTCTGGCAGATTCGGACTGTCCGGCGGAGGGGTCCGGTCGATTGTGTGAGCCACTCGGGATTTCCCTGAGCTACTCTGCCTTTGAGAATTCCCCTCATGCACTGTAAAGCGACAAACTTCCAGCCTCGCTTTCTTTGCTGACTTCACTCCACATGGGTCCGCATGCATTAACATTCCTGCCGGGGAGGGGATAGCAGCTTGAAAGAAAGCTTCATATCCTGAACTTTGATATGGAGATTCCGTGCTGTCTACCTGTCCGTAAGTATTTCCACCATCCTTCACCATAAACATATTGAACGGGAACGAAAAGCCGTACCAAACTGCATTTTCCAGCTTTTGTATAATCTCCTGAGGTCCGCCGCGGCCGAACGTCTTCTCTTCAAAATCATTTTTCTTCCTTCAATGTAAATAAAAACTAAAAAAAATTTCAATGCTGTGCTGTTATCCGGCTAGTGCTAATCATGTTTCTGGTAAGGATAAGTGATGTTTCGAGGTCATGAAAATTGTATGAACTACAAGTTGAAAGTTGAAGTAAAAACTCATTTGTTCCTATCAGCCCATTGTGGGGTCGAATCAGTACAGTCACGGAATTTTTTGTTAACCTCGATGGAAGAAAAATGACTTTGAAGAAAAGACGTTCGGCCGCGGGGGATCATACAAAAAGCTGGAAAATGCGGCTTGTGCAACTTTTGCTTCCGTTCAATGTTCAGAGTGAAGGATGGTGGGAATACTTACGGATAGGTAGACAACGTGAAATCCAGATATTTGGAGCCAGGGCCCGGCACGAGCTTGTCAAACGGGGTTTTCGAAAACGAATTCCCCTTTGACCCAAAATTTGTTTATGATTTCCCCTTTGACCCAAAAATTGGTTCCAGTGATTGCGCAGTGAACACTTTACCCATAGAACAAGTTCTACTGAAGAAAAAACAAAATTCATTTATGACAGTACCCAAAAACAAATGAGATCATACTAAAGATCTCTGCACCGAAGTCAAAAAAAAATTTGCACCATATTAGACGTACTAGAATTTATGATCAGCTACCTCGTAAAAAGAAACCGGTCAAATTGAATATTAGATTTGCGACGAATTGGGGATGGCTCAGTCATTCAAAATAATTTAAGAAATCTTACTCAGTACTGCACTAGGTCAAAAACCATAAATCGTCGATCATGGAGCTTAAACTCTTTGGAGCTTCTGGCTTCTTCTCGAAAGCTGTTTACTTTACTTCTACTTCAGTACTGTGTTTTAGATTTGGTATTTTTGCGACAGTTCACACTCATGCCGAATGTGCAATTCAAATTCTCAATCCATTTTCTAAAGTGCGTATAATAGCACGTCGGATGCAACAAAGAAATGACTTTTGCTGACATTTACGTTCTTTATCATAATTCATGTTTGGAGAAACTAGCAATAGAAAACCAAAATGAGGTGACCTAAAATATTACAATAACGGAAACAGCGATAAGAAGAGCAAATCACAGAAGTCATCGTTCAAAGCTAAAGAAGGACAATCACCGTAGTACGCGAACGTCAACTCAAACTCTCAATATCGTGCCGCGCGGAACGTGAAGCCCGATTCGGGTGCATCAGCATGAGATCTCGCATCAGGTAATGAGAACAACGCCAATACTCCCAAAGGTCTGCTCTTCTTTATGTCTGCTGGATGTGACAACACCGAGAATTGCAAAGTGCTAATTTCAGATGGGACTAGCCTGAATGCAGATACTTCGGGATAAAAGATGCTTAGTTGCCAGACTTTGCTCAATAGCGCCCAAGTCTCTTCACTTTCTCGTGTGTGGAGAGATGAGAGAAATTAGAGAAATTTGGACGCTTTTGGGTGCTTATGAGCGCTTTTGGGCGCTTTTAAGCGAAGTCTGGCCGGAGAATTAATGATAATCACGGTAACAAGGAAGAACAGTCAAATATAAGCGAAAGCGGAGCGCCTTTGCTCGATGAAGCAACGATAACAGGTGTACTCCACACCTAACATTAAAGTTCAAAAGGTACACCTGCACTGAAAAAATCAACAGAAAAAACTAACCTTGACCCCACAGATCATAAGTTGAGTAAAACCCATCAGGCTTCACACTGTCGAACAAGAACAGAACAACCACAACTGAAAGAAAAAGATGCTATCGTTGCTAACTCACATAGACTAACCATGAGAAAAAAAGAGGATAAAAAGCCAAAGTGCAGAAGTACTTGCACTTTAGGCAGAAATTTGAAACTCACCGAAAAGATGAAACAGGCAAACGTTCGCCTTCTTTGTGATCGGGAACATAGGCTCCAAACTTTTCAGAGTTCAGAACATCACTGGAAAACCACTCAGTATATCCCAATACGCAAGTCTGTATGAAAACGAACCTATGGTGTTTGTACACATACTGAAGACCTTGAAAACCGCACAGATGACACTACTTCGGTAACCATCTGGAAATGCGTTGCCATGAATATGAACAGCGATGGTAACATGATTACGGATTCAAAAGAAACAGCTTTTCTAAACACGTTTGTTAGACAGTATTTCAAGACAAAATGTTTTGGATACGCGAAGCTCAATTAAGATCGATTGATGCTGTACAAGGTGCTCCAGACGCATACAGCGTTCCATTTCCTTATCAATCGACCATGTCTTCTGGCTTTTTTTGACCAGATGCCCCCAAAATGCTGTCTTGAAAAAACCAAAGCCTAGCCTCACCTTCTAGAACAAAACTACCAACTAATAGTGCATAACCAAAGTCAGGGCTTTCTGGACAAGCTTGATTTCTCCCTCTTTTCACTTTTGCATGCCTAATACAAAAATCAAATTGTAATCGCTGTAAGGCCCCGGACAGACTTCACGCGATTTGATGGTCGCGACGAGACAACTGTTACAACATCATTCCATATCGATCAACTTGCATTCGGTTGTGATACTTTTCCAGCCCGAAATTTGTGAATGTGAAATGAAAATGAATGGAAATCTTGACGATTAGATCGCGACGATTAAGTCGCGTGAAGTCTGTCCGGGGCCTAAGGGAAACAAGGAAGTGTTCAGTTCTTTCCTAGCCCTGAGCCCCATCGCCAACTTCTCGAACTGCAAGCACCCATCAGAAACCTAAGCGAATGTGAAGCGTACAAAAGGCTTATTCTTTGACAGAATAAAATGGAAACTTCTAATAAATTAAGAACAAAACAAATGGGTAATTAAAATGAACAACGCAAACATAAGAAAGAACTAGTACCTTTCGACTCATCCAATTTCGATTAGGTGACGGCGGATGAAGCGAACAGTGACGACGTTACTCCCAGAACAGAACGGTTTGAGGGTTATTTGCAAAAAGAACTAAAATATGCAGTAGAAGGTAAAGGGTGCTGCGCATGCTGCCTTCGCTAAAAGACAGAGAAGTAGTATGCACATGCACATTCTAGATCCCACTGAGAAAAGACACTAATTCTAGCAAATCGATCAAGAACATCTAAATAAGGCACACGAGGTAAAAAAAAACCAGAAGGAACACACGACAATATGAGCCCGTAACGCTGACGACCATGAGTGCTGTGACAGCGATAATGAAAATAGGACAGGCACAGATTAGAACAACGTAAGTAAGATGACCGCTTAGTACAAACTGAGAGTTTGAAAATGCTGGAAAGGTAATGGAAATTCTGATCATCCGAATAAAAATTTTCTCTAATTTTTGAGAAAATAGAGCCGTTGCAAGAATTGCCTGCCCTTGGGAATCAGCAACAAAGCAGCCTTTAGCAGAATCAGCCACAACAGCGTTTAGTACACCCTCAACAACGACAAAAACTACTAAGCCGATGAATAACAGCGAAAGCAAAGAAGGAATGTGAAAAGGTGGAAACAGCGTAAAAAGAACTAGTAAGTGATGAAACATAGACGTCGATTAAAGGACTCAGCGACGATGTTGTCGATTGGAGCTCGCTTTCCTCCTTAGGAAGCGGGGCTGCTGAGGCTATTTTTGCCTCTAGCAATGGGGAGAGGAGGAGTTTTGAAACCAAAACCTCAATATATACTAATGTTTAGGTGTAGAGTAGATTTATGTAAAAATTTTGAAACAATTATGTGAATTGAGAGTTTTGACAAGCTCAGCTTGTCATTAGCTTGTCAAATGACAAGCTAATTTGGAAATAAGTTGGGGAAACTCTTCATTCACAAAAGTTTTTCATAATTTTTCATACTTTGTTACTTAGTCCTACTGCGCATATACACACCGAATCCCGCGCGATTTCGTCGCCTCTGCGTTGCAAACGAGCCATTTTTCCATTTCTTTGGTGGCAAGAAATTTTCAGAAAAAACTTTGCCACAACCTTCAGTCACATAATTTTTCAATGAAACTCCTAAGTTAGCTCCTACAGGCTTGTGTCCACGTGCGTACCAAGTTTCATACCATATCGTCATCTGCGCGTTGCAAACGAGCCATTTGAATTCACAACTTCATTTACCAATTTTGCAAAATCTTTGGAAAAAATGCTTATTACTCGTCCCGTTCACATAAGTTTTTCATAATTTTTCATACTTTGTTTCCACTGGCCTCTCTCCGTTCGCCTACAAAATCTGGTGTCATACCGTGACGCGTACATTGAGAACTAGTCATGTATGCCGTTACAAATGGCTCGTTTGAGCGACGTCGCGCGTGCGGCAATTAGCGACGGCGCGGTTTGACGCGCGCGCTCCAGTCTTCGCATGTTGAGGCACATAACATGTTAAAATAAGCAGAGAACGTGCACTACCAATTTTTTTTTCCGGGGCTCCGCCCCGGACCCCGCAAAAACGATTTCCCCTTTGCTTTTTTTGCCGAAAACGATTTCCAGCTTGTCATTTGACAAGCTCGTGCACGGCCCTGTTTGGAGCTTGATATGAAGCTTTCTTTTATGCTGCGATCCCCTCCTCAACGTACAATAGGTGCTGCTTTGAATATTCATCTTATAAATATTGTCAAGATTTTTTCACCTGACCTACAAAAATCAAAGACAATATTATGCTTTTGCGAGAAAACTCGTTTGACAACACTTGTACAAATCTTAATGTGGAGTTCAATTACTTCCTACTGCATCATAATGCTAACTGCGGGTAGATCATGCTTTTTTTAAGTAGACATTGGATGTTTCAATTGATTTGAGACAATAAATGGGAGCTTAGAAGAAAAGCAATCCCTCGCCCATCCCCTCCAGCAATCTCCCACTCCGGAAAACGCCATAAAAAGCACTTTTTCGACTTTTCAAGCACAGACCATGTAGGTGCGAAAAGCCCGCATTCGCAATTTTCTCGAGCACCTGCCTCCAAGCATCCAGGTATTTTCAGCTTTCGAGCACTCAAAACATTCTTTATCGTACGTAGAATTGATATTTTTGGCTTTCACTCTTCACTCGACCTTTTCAACGAGGTGCACCCATCCAATGCGTGATGAGGACCATGGATCCGCCCTTCTAGGAGAGAGTAGAAGCTTTGCTAGAAACATAGGACAGTTGTGTATTATGCAAATTAGACGAATTATCACTGCTCTGCAAGAGAGCATAGAAATCTCAACAATATTTTCTTATGCACAACTCTTGTGACTTGTTATTCTTTTTCCCCTTCCGTTTTATAAGCCAAAGTATATACCCACATGAGTGGGATAGGACGATCAGTTCTGGCTAACAAGACAAATTCGCGTTTACGGTAAATATTCCCGATCTTTCGACTTGGGCTGAAATTAATATTAGCAAGTGCAATATTCGCACTTTTCAACAAACCACGCAATAACACAGAATAGCGCCATGTTTACCATTCTCTTCCGTGCTTATAGAGAAAATACACATTTTTTATTTTTTGATTTATTTGATACGCTCATAAACGCGCCACTTTGTTAAACAGCAACATAACAGCCTCAATGAAGTTAGTAACATGTTTCTTGTTACGAATATTACTCATATTTCTTGTATCGAAGATCAACTACATGTGGCTAGGTTTCTACTGATTGCCCTCGTGTATGCTGCTGCTTTGTGATTTCGGTTGTACACCATCCATTGAAATGGGCCACTGAACTATCTAATGACGTTTGGCGCTTGATTACCTTACCCTTTTTCAATCGCTTCTCGCTTCCCTCCGCCTAAGGCAACGGTTCTGAAGGCAAATGTACGGAGCGAATGAAGATGCTGCACAAAGTTTGTGTCCCTATTTGATCTCCTGTTCCGCTTGCAGAGAACCGCGCAGGAGGGAGTGGAAGGTCCTCGGTCTTGGCTACAAGACCTTGCCTGTTGGCACTCCTTGGCTCCCATGTGGGGCCCATGCAGCGCTGAGCTTTACCTATGTTGCCTGGGCTTTCGCCTCTCTGACAAATTTTGGAGACTTAAAAAAGTCAAAAGCATCGAGCTCGAGGCCATATCTCACTGATGCACGATATTACTGCTTCCGTCATGCTCTGCAAGCCTAATCGTGGAGGGCAGGGGGGTAGCTGTTGAAAACGTAATACACGATACTACATATTCCTACTATAATTTCTACGTGAGATCATTTCAACCGTCGATGCACGTTTGCCAAGTGCTGGAAACACAGAATCAAAAATTACGTACATTGAGTGATGGTATTAGGTTGTCCCATAAGTCTTTTCATTTCTGAGTTTTCGCTATAATAAGTCACACACTTTTTATTCTAAATAGACATCAGGATACCATTCGATAGGGCAAAGCAAGCTCTATAAGATGGTGTTTACGCTTTTGCACAAGCTTTAGTCTATCTCGAGTTTCAAACCAAAATCTAAAAAGTTTCGGATGGCCAGAAAACCGAAATTTTTTTATATCTTCGTTCAAAAAAATCCTACAAACCTCAAACTTGCTCACGTATATACATTCCATATCAGACATTCATATGTGCTGTTGCTGCATTTTTTTATCAGCTAGAAATCAAGAAACCGAAAATTTTCATGTTTTTACCAAAATGATGATGTGGTGTTCCTACACTAACAGTTGTATACTAGATGCCCTTAGAAGTACTACCGTAGATTTTTGGCTCTCTATATGCTCTGGTTCACGAGAAATATTAGATTTAGCTTTCTGCATTTAGGTTTTTCACGCTTAAATCAACATTTCTCGTGAACCAGAGCATATAGAGAGCCAAAAATCTACTGCAGTACTTCTAAGCATCTAGTATACAACTGTTAGTGTAAGAACACCACATCATCATTTTGGTAAAAACATAAAAATTTTCGGTTTCTTGATTTCTAGCTGATAAAAAAATGCAGCAAGAGCACATATGAATGTCTTATGTGGAATGTATATACGTGAGCAAGTTTGAGGTTTGTAGGATTTTTTTGAACGAAGATATAAAAAAATTTCGGTTTTCTGGCCATCCGAAACTTTTTCGATTTTGGTTTGAAACTCGAGATAGACTAAAGCTTGTGCAAAAGCGTAAACACCATCTTATAGAGCTTGCTTTGCCCTATCGAATGGTATCCTGATGTCTATTCAGAATGAGAAGTGTGTGACTTATTATACCGAAAACTCAAAAATGAAAAGACTTATGGGACAACCTAATAGATATAGCAAAATTCTGAGCTGTTTTTGAAAGACAGAAACAACACTGCACTCACAGATTCTACTTAAGTACACAATCAAGCAAATTTTCAAGGGTGGATTATATACCATACCACTCAAATTTAGTGAAAAAGTAGCCGGTTCCATCGGAGTAAACCGACGTTCGCACCGCATTGCCAAAGTTCAAATGGACGAAGTCCGAATCCAAGGGCACCGTTCGACTCAGCTCGGTGAGATGCATCTTGTGATATTCAGAGGTGCCTCTTTGGGCAGCAGGTCATTTCATGAATCGCTTTAGATTTCTGCTCACGGTTTGTTATCCACTGTGCTTATCCACTGCATTCACAGGATGACTTACCATAGACAAAAATCTAAGAAGTTTTGTAGAATCTGACTACCTACCTTTCCAAATGGGCACTTGCACATGTACAAGGTGTCCCAAAAAATGTGCAGACTGTTTGATCGTTATTAATTCGCTCGCTTCAATGTCTTTCGCTGATCTTTAGGCGCCATTCTGTAGAGCGACGTTCAACATAGATTTACAGTATGGAGCAGAACTCCAATCTCCCTTCGTTATTTGTAGGATTAGGGTATGAACTTGTAAGAGGGTTTTCAGCCATAAGAGCCGCATTTCACCCCGGCAAGGAACCAAAAAACAAAAACTTTTATACTAGGCTAATTAGAGTCGCTGACTACAAATTCTAATTTGCACACCACGGTCATGCTTTTCACAACTCAGGAAAACAGTAACAACTGCTTCTCCAGTGCTCTTTAAAAATGTGATTCCAGATCTGAAAAGGCTCAGAAGTTTGAAAAAAAAGTGCGTAATGAAATCAGAATGCTGAGAAAGCCTGCTACACAAATTTCCAGAGTTTTTCGGAATTTCTTCTAACGGTCTAATTTACAAGGTGCTATGTGTTGAAAGTTTATATCGTAGTCCTACAGTAGCAGAAAGAGGTGGAGTTTTGCTTCATACTGCAAATCTAAGTTAAACCTCGCTCTAGAGAATCCTTACTATAATATACATTCGATCCTTTCAAGCGCGACGGCAGAGTTTTCTGAGTCCCTCCTATCCTTAACCCCAGCGTGACGGAGGGTCCAGTTGCTGAAGGAATCCAGAAAAAGGAATGCGAAAATATAACGGCTCTCAATGATGGCGAGAGGAGAGGCCAGTACCCATTATGCCGGCGAGAGATTCGCTCGCACTATGGGTCCCGCTGCGGAGCGGAAATTTTTCAACATTGAGCTAAGCGGCTACCATTTGGCACAGGGGTGTATGTGTGAAGGCTGATCACAAAAACATTACATTCCAGAATTATCGATTACCTATATGGGCATATAGATAGTCATTATTCTGGGTGAGAGATTGTTGTTGTGTTTCTGTCACAGTGGCTGTCGCCGATGGGGTGCGAAGAAAGTTATTGATCGCTTGAGTCATTCTTTACTGTCGTGCACACATGCACAGTATTTTATTACTTAATGGAGTTCACGGCTTTTATTCGACTCTTTATGTGACATTCTTCACAAAAAGTTAACGTTTTGTGGAGGAGAGCCTTCCGCACAAATATCAACAAAATACTCACTAACTCTGCCTCTCAGAACAATATGCTAAAAACTCGACTTCTACAACGAAAGACTAAGCGTTCAATTAATCTTGGCGCATCTGCAAAAATCGGCGTTCTCTGAAGTGGGGCCTCTTTGAAAGTTTCATTCTCTTTTTCGCTCAATTCCCATATGTAACCACAAAAAACTCATCCTTTGGGATATTGCTGACAATCTAATTTTGTTTTTCTAGCGATAAAATGAGCATTCGATCAAATTTTTCGAGGGAGTTATAGTTCGTGAGCATCCAGAGTCAAGGTTTTGTGTAATGCACCTCATCACGTAACTTTCCATACCCCTTTTCCTAAAAGGTCAGAGAAATCCGCGAAAAACTCGTTTTTTCGAATATTGCTGAAAATCTAGCTGCAAACTGAGCCTTCATCAGGTTTTGAAGGGAGATAGAGGGGAGAGAGGGTACCATTCAACTGATTTTGGTCCCGAGGGCCGGCGGAAAATGATATTTTGGAGTGGAGTTTCGTTTTAAAGGTTTCATCCCTTATTTTGCTGAATGGTCAAGGAAATTCCAAAAAAAGCTCATTTTTTTCGAATATTGCTGAATTTTCCTAGCGGCAAACTGAGCCTTCAGCCAGGTTTCGAGGGGAGATAGGGTAGCATTCAACTGATTTTGGTTCCGAGGGCAGGCGGATAATGATATTTTGGAATGGAATTTTGTTTCAAAGGTTTCATTCCTTTTTTGCTGAAGGGTTTAGCGAAATTCCAAAGAAGCTCGTTTTTTCGAACACTTCTGAATTTAGCGGCAAACTGAGCCTTCAGCCAGGTTTTGAGGGGAGATGGGATAGCATTCAGCTGATTTTGGTTCCGAGGGCAGGCGGAAAATAATATTTGTGGATTGAAGTTTCGTTCTAAAGTCATCCCTTTTTTGATGAATGGTCAGGGAAATTCATAAAATGCTCATTTTTTCGAATATTGCTGAACCTTCCTAGCGGGAAACTAAGTCTTCAGTCAGGTTTTTAGGGGAGATATGGTAGCATTCAACTGATTTTGGTCCCGAGTGCCGGCGGAAAATGTTGGAGTGGAGTATCGGTTTGAAAGTTTCATCCCTTATTTTGCTGAATGGTCAAGGAAATTCCAAAAAAGCTCATTTTTTCGGACATTTCTGAACCTAGCGGCAAACTGAGCCTTCAGCCAGGTTTTGAGGGGAGATGGGATAGCATTCAACTGATCTTGGCCCCAAAGGCTGGCGGAAAATGATATTTTGGAGTGGGGTTTCGTTTTAAAGGTTTCATCCCTTTTTTGCTGAATGGTCAGGGAAATTCCAAAAAAGTTCATTTTTTCGAATATTGCTGAATTTTCCTAGCGGCAAACTGAGCCTTCAGTCAGGTTTTGAGGGGAGATAGGGTAGCATTCAACTGATTTTGGTTCCGAGGGCAGGCGGATAATGATATTTTGGAATGGAATTTTGTTTCAAAGGTTTCATTCCTTTTTTGCTGAAGGGTTTAGCGAAATTCCAAAGAAGCTCGTTTTTTCGAACACTTCTGAATTTAGCGGCAAACTGAGCCTTCAGCCAGGTTTTGAGGGGAGATGGGATAGCATTCAGCTGATTTTGGTTCCGAGGGCAGGCGGAAAATAATATTTGTGGATTGAAGTTTCGTTCTAAAGTCATCCCTTTTTTTATGAATGGTCAGGGAAATTCATAAAATGCTCATTTTTTCGAATATTGCTGAACCTTCCTAGCGGGAAACTAAGTCTTCAGTCAGGTTTTTAGGGGAGATATGGTAGCATTCAACTGATTTTGGTCCCGAGTGCCGGCGGAAAATGTTGGAGTGGAGTATCGGTTTGAAAGTTTCATCCCTTATTTTGCTGAATGGTCAAGGAAATTCCAAAAAAGCTCATTTTTTCGGACATTTCTGAACCTAGCGGCAAACTGGCCTTCAGTCAGGTTTTGAGGGGAGATAGGGTAGCATTCAACTGATTTTAGTCCCGAGGGCCGGCGGAAAATGTTGGAGTGGAATATCGGTTTGAAAGTTTCATCCCTTATTTTGCTGAATGGTCAAGGAAATTCCAAAAAAGCTCATTTTTTCGAATATTGCTGAACCTTCCCAGCGGCAAACTGAGACTTCAGCCAGGTTTTGAGGGGAGATAGGGTAGCATTCAACTGATTTTGGTTCCGAGGGCAGGAGGATAATGATATTTTGGAATGGAATTTTGTTTCAAAGGTTTCATTCCTTTTTTGCTGAAGGGTTTAGCGAAATTCCAAAAAAGCTCGTTTTTTCGAACACTTCTGAATTTAGCGGCAAACTGAGCCTTCAGCCAGGTTTTGAGGGGAGATGGGATAACATTCAACTGATTTTCGCTCCGAGGGCTGGCGGAAAATGATATTTTGGAGTGGGGTTTCGTTTTAAAGGTTTCATCCCTTTTTTGCTGAATGGTCAGGGAAATTCCAAAAAAGCTCATTTTTTCGAATATTGCTGAACCTTCCTAGCGGCAAACTGAGCCTTCAGTCAGGTTTTGAGGGGAGTTAGAGCTCGCGAGCATTCAAAATTGATTTTGGCTCCAAGTGAAAAACGATATTTGTGGAATAGAGTTCCGTTCCAAAGTTTTCCTTCCAAAGAAATCTTCCTCCCCTTTTTCCTCAGAGTTCATAGAATTTCGCGAAAAACTCGTTTTTCGAATATCCCTGAACCTAGCGGCAAACTGGCCTTCAGTAGGTTTTGAGGGGAGATAGGGTAGCATTCAACTGATTTTAGTCCCGAGGGCCGGCGGAAAATGTTGGAGTGGAATATCGTTTTGAAAGTTTCATCCCTTATTTTGCTGAATGGTCAAGGAAATTCCAAAAAAGCTCATTTTTTTCGAATATTGCTGAACCTTCCCAGCGGCAAACTGAGACTTCAGCCAGGTTTTGAGGAAAGATAGGGTAGCATTCAACTGATTTTGGTTCCGAGGGCAGGAGGATAATGATATTTTGGAATGGAATTTTGTTTCAAAGGTTTCATTCCTTTTTTGCTGAAGGGTTTAGCGAAATTCCAAAAAAGCTCGTTTTTTCGAACACTTCTGAATTTAGCGGCAAACTGAGCCTTCAGTAGGTTTTGAGGGGAGATGGGATAGCATTCAACTGATCTTGGCCCCAAAGGCTGGCGGAAAATGATATTTTGGAGTGGGGTTTCGTTTTAAAGGTTTCATCCCTTTTTTGCTGAATGGTCAGGGAAATTCCAAAAAAGTTCATTTTTTCGAATATTGCTGAATTTTCCTAGCGGCAAACTGAGCCTTCAGTCAGGTTTTGAGGGGAGATAGGGTAGCATTCAACTGATTTTGGTTCCGAGGGCAGGCGGATAATGATATTTTGGAATGGAATTTTGTTTCAAAGGTTTCATTCCTTTTTTGCTGAAGGGTTTAGCGAAATTCCAAAGAAGCTCGTTTTTTCGAACACTTCTGAATTTAGCGGCAAACTGAGCCTTCAGCCAGGTTTTGAGGGGAGATGGGATAGCATTCAGCTGATTTTGGTTCCGAGGGCAGGCGGAAAATAATATTTGTGGATTGAAGTTTCGTTCTAAAGTCATCCCTTTTTTTATGAATGGTCAGGGAAATTCATAAAATGCTCATTTTTTCGAATATTGCTGAACCTCCCTAGCGGGAAACTAAGTCTTCAGTCAGGTTTTTAGGGGAGATATGGTAGCATTCAACTGATTTTAGTCCCGAGGGCCGGCGGAAAATGTTGGAGTGGAATATCGGTTTGAAAGTTTCATCCCTTATTTTGCTGAATGGTCAAGGAAATTCCAAAAAAGCTCATTTTTTCGAATATTGCTGAACCTTCCCAGCGGCAAACTGAGACTTCAGCCAGGTTTTGAGGGGAGATAGGGTAGCATTCAACTGATTTTGGTTCCGAGGGCAGGAGGATAATGATATTTTGGAATGGAATTTTGTTTCAAAGGTTTCATTCCTTTTTTGCTGAAGGGTTTAGCGAAATTCCAAAAAAGCTCGTTTTTTCGAACACTTCTGAATTTAGCGGCAAACTGAGCCTTCAGCCAGGTTTTGAGGGGAAATGGGATAACATTCAACTGATTTTCGCTCCGAGGGCTGGCGGAAAATGATATTTTGGAGTGGGGTTTCGTTTTAAAGGTTTCATCCCTTTTTTGCTGAATGGTCAGGGAAATTCCAAAAAAGCTCATTTTTTCGAATATTGCTGAACCTTCCTAGCGGCAAACTGAGCCTTCAGTCAGGTTTTGAGGGGAGTTAGAGCTCGCGAGCATTCAAAATTGATTTTGGCTCCAAGTGAAAAACGATATTTGTGGAATAGAGTTCCGTTCCAAAGTTTTCCTTCCAAAGAAATCTTCCTCCCCTTTTTCCTCAGAGTTCATAGAATTTCGCGAAAAACTCGTTTTTCGAATATCCCTGAACCTAGCGGCAAACTGGCCTTCAGTAGGTTTTGAGGGGAGATAGGGTAGCATTCAACTGATTTTAGTCCCGAGGGCCGGCGGAAAATGTTGGAGTGGAATATCGTTTTGAAAGTTTCATCCCTTATTTTGCTGAATGGTCAAGGAAATTCCAAAAAAGCTCATTTTTTTCGAATATTGCTGAACCTTCCCAGCGGCAAACTGAGACTTCAGCCAGGTTTTGAGGAAAGATAGGGTAGCATTCAACTGATTTTGGTTCCGAGGGCAGGAGGATAATGATATTTTGGAATGGAATTTTGTTTCAAAGGTTTCATTCCTTTTTTGCTGAAGGGTTTAGCGAAATTCCAAAAAAGCTCGTTTTTTCGAACACTTCTGAATTTAGCGACAAACTGAGACTTCAGCCAGGTTTTGAGGGGAGATGGGATAACATTCAACTGATTTTCGCTCCGAGGGCTGGCGGAAAATGATATTTTGGAGTGGGGTTTCGTTTTAAAGGTTTCATCCCTTTTTTGCTGAATGGTCAGGGAAATTCCAAAAAAGCTCATTTTTTCGAATATTGCTGAACCTTCCTAGCGGCAAACTGAGCCTTCAGTCAGGTTTTGAGGGGAGTTAGAGCTCGCGAGCATTCAAAATTGATTTTGGTTCCAAGTGAAAAACGATATTTGTGGAATAGAGTTCCGTTTTGAAATCTTCCTCCCCTTTTTCCCCAGAGTTCATAGAATTTTGCGAAAAACTCGTTTTTCCAATATCCCTGAACCTAGCGGCAAGCTGCATTTCAAAGTTTTCATCCCTTTTTTGCTGAATTGTCAGGGAAATTCATAAAATGCTCATTTTTTCGAAAATTTCTGACTAGCGGCAAACTGGTCTTCAGTCAGGTTTTGAGGGGAGATATGGTAGCATTCAACTGATTTTGGTCCCGAGTGCCGGCGGAAAATGTTGGAGTGGAGTATCGGTTTGAAAGTTTCATCCCTTATTTTGCTGAATGGTCAAGGAAATTCCAAAAAAGCTCATTTTTTCGGACATTTCTGAACCTAGCGGCAAACTGAGCCTTCAGCCAGGTTTTGAGGGGAGATGGGATAGCATTCAACTGATCTTGGCCCCAAAGGCTGGCGGAAAATGATATTTTGGAGTGGGGTTTCGTTTTAAAGGTTTCATCCCTTTTTTGCTGAATGGTCAGGGAAATTCCAAAAAAGTTCATTTTTTCGAATATTGCTGAATTTTCCTAGCGGCAAACTGAGCCTTCAGTCAGGTTTTGAGGGGAGTTAGAGCTCGCGAGCATTCAAAATTGATTTTGGTTCCAAGTGAAAAACGATATTTGTGGAATAGAGTTCCGTTCCAAAGTTTTCCTTCCAAAGAAATCTTCCTCCCCTTTTTCCTCAGAGTTCATAGAATTTCGCGAAAAACTCGTTTTTCGAATATCCCTGAACCTAGCGGCAAACTGGCCTTCAGTCAGGTTTTGAGGGGAGATAGGGTAGCATTCAACTGATTTTAGTCCCGAGGGCCGGCGGAAAATGTTGGAGTGGAATATCGGTTTGAAAGTTTCATCCCTTATTTTGCTGAATGGTCAAGGAAATTCCAAAAAAGCTCATTTTTTCGAATATTGCTGAACCTTCCCAGCGGCAAACTGAGACTTCAGCCAGGTTTTGAGGGGAGATAGGGTAGCATTCAACTGATTTTGGTTCCGAGGGCAGGAGGATAATGATATTTTGGAATGGAATTTTGTTTCAAAGGTTTCATTCCTTTTTTGCTGAAGGGTTTAGCGAAATTCCAAAAAAGCTCGTTTTTTCGAACACTTCTGAATTTAGCGGCAAACTGAGCCTTCAGCCAGGTTTTGAGGGGAGATGGGATAACATTCAACTGATTTTCGCTCCGAGGGCTGGCGGAAAATGATATTTTGGAGTGGGGTTTCGTTTTAAAGGTTTCATCCCTTTTTTGCTGAATGGTCAGGGAAATTCCAAAAAAGCTCATTTTTTCGAATATTGCTGAACCTTCCTAGCGGCAAACTGAGCCTTCAGTCAGGTTTTGAGGGGAGTTAGAGCTCGCGAGCATTCAAAATTGATTTTGGCTCCAAGTGAAAAACGATATTTGTGGAATAGAGTTCCGTTCCAAAGTTTTCCTTCCAAAGAAATCTTCCTCCCCTTTTTCCTCAGAGTTCATAGAATTTCGCGAAAAACTCGTTTTTCGAATATCCCTGAACCTAGCGGCAAACTGGCCTTCAGTAGGTTTTGAGGGGAGATAGGGTAGCATTCAACTGATTTTAGTCCCGAGGGCCGGCGGAAAATGTTGGAGTGGAATATCGTTTTGAAAGTTTCATCCCTTATTTTGCTGAATGGTCAAGGAAATTCCAAAAAAGCTCATTTTTTTCGAATATTGCTGAACCTTCCCAGCGGCAAACTGAGACTTCAGCCAGGTTTTGAGGGGAGATAGGGTAGCATTCAACTGATTTTGGTTCCGAGGGCAGGAGGATAATGATATTTTGGAATGGAATTTTGTTTCAAAGGTTTCATTCCTTTTTTGCTGAAGGGTTTAGCGAAATTCCAAAAAAGCTCGTTTTTTCGAACACTTCTGAATTTAGCGACAAACTGAGACTTCAGCCAGGTTTTGAGGGGAGATGGGATAACATTCAACTGATTTTCGCTCCGAGGGCTGGCGGAAAATGATATTTTGGAGTGGGGTTTCGTTTTAAAGGTTTCATCCCTTTTTTGCTGAATGGTCAGGGAAATTCCAAAAAAGCTCATTTTTTCGAATATTGCTGAACCTTCCTAGCGGCAAACTGAGCCTTCAGTCAGGTTTTGAGGGGAGTTAGAGCTCGCGAGCATTCAAAATTGATTTTGGTTCCAAGTGAAAAACGATATTTGTGGAATAGAGTTCCGTTTTGAAATCTTCCTCCCCTTTTTCCCCAGAGTTCATAGAATTTTGCGAAAAACTCGTTTTTCCAATATCCCTGAACCTAGCGGCAAGCTGCATTTCAAAGTTTTCATCCCTTTTTTGCTGAATTGTCAGGGAAATTCATAAAATGCTCATTTTTTCGAAAATTTCTGACTAGCGGCAAACTGGTCTTCAGTCAGGTTTTGAGGGGAGATATGGTAGCATTCAACTGATTTTGGTCCCGAGTGCCGGCGGAAAATGTTGGAGTGGAGTATCGGTTTGAAAGTTTCATCCCTTATTTTGCTGAATGGTCAAGGAAATTCCAAAAAAGCTCATTTTTTCGGACATTTCTGAACCTAGCGGCAAACTGAGCCTTCAGCCAGGTTTTGAGGGGAGATGGGATAGCATTCAACTGATCTTGGCCCCAAAGGCTGGCGGAAAATGATATTTTGGAGTGGGGTTTCGTTTTAAAGGTTTCATCCCTTTTTTGCTGAATGGTCAGGGAAATTCCAAAAAAGTTCATTTTTTCGAATATTGCTGAATTTTCCTAGCGGCAAACTGAGCCTTCAGTCAGGTTTTGAGGGGAGTTAGAGCTCGCGAGCATTCAAAATTGATTTTGGTTCCAAGTGAAAAACGATATTTGTGGAATAGAGTTCCGTTCCAAAGTTTTCCTTCCAAAGAAATCTTCCTCCCCTTTTTCCTCAGAGTTCATAGAATTTCGCGAAAAACTCGTTTTTCGAATATCCCTGAACCTAGCGGCAAACTGGCCTTCAGTAGGTTTTGAGGGGAGATAGGGTAGCATTCAACTGATTTTAGTCCCGAGGGCCGGCGGAAAATGTTGGAGTGGAATATCGTTTTGAAAGTTTCATCCCTTATTTTGCTGAATGGTCAAGGAAATTCCAAAAAAGCTCATTTTTTTCGAATATTGCTGAACCTTCCCAGCGGCAAACTGAGACTTCAGCCAGGTTTTGAGGGGAGATAGGGTAGCATTCAACTGATTTTCGCTCCGAGGGCTGGCGGAAAATGATATTTTGGAGTGGGGTTTCGTTTTAAAGGTTTCATCCCTTTTTTGCTGAATGGTCAGGGAAATTCCAAAAAAGCTCATTTTTTCGAATATTGCTGAACCTTCCTAGCGGCAAACTGAGCCTTCAGTCAGGTTTTGAGGGGAGTTAGAGCTCGCGAGCATTCAAAATTGATTTTGGTTCCAAGTGAAAAACGATATTTGTGGAATAGAGTTCCGTTTTGAAATCTTCCTCCCCTTTTTCCCCAGAGTTCATAGAATTTTGCGAAAAACTCGTTTTTCCAATATCCCTGAACCTAGCGGCAAGCTGCATTTCAAAGTTTTCATCCCTTTTTTGCTGAATTGTCAGGGAAATTCATAAAATGCTCATTTTTTCGAAAATTTCTGACTAGCGGCAAACTGGTCTTCAGTCAGGTTTTGAGGGGAGATAGGGTAGCATTCAACTGATTTTAGTCCCGAGAGCCGGCGGAAAATGTTGGAGTGGAGTATCGTTTTGAAAGTTTCATCCCTTATTTTGCTGAATGGTCAAGGAAATTCCAAAAAAGCTCGTTTTTTCGAACACTTCTGAATTTAGCGGCAAACTGAGCCTTCAGGCAGGTTTTGAGGGGAGATGGGATAACATTCAACTGATTTTGGTTCCGAGGGCAGGCGGAAAATAATATTTGTGGATTGAAGTTTCGTTCTAAAGTTTTCAACCCTTTTTTGCTGAATGGTCAGGGAAATTCATAAAATGCTCATTTTTTCGAAAATTTCTGAACCTAGCGGCAAACTGGCCTTCAGTCAGGTTTTGAGGGGAGATAGGGTAGCATTCAACTGATTTTCGCTCCGAGGGCTGGCGGAAAATGATATTTTGGAGTGGGGTTTCGTTTTAAAGGTTTCATCCCTTTTTTGCTGAATGGTCAGGGAAATTCCAAAAAAGCTCATTTTTTCGAATATTGCTGAACCTTTCTAGCGGCAAACTGAGCCTTCAGTCAGGTTTTGAGGGGAGTTAGAGCTCGCGAGCATTCAAAATTGATTTTGGCTCCAAGTGAAAAACGATATTTGTGGAATAGAGTTCCGTTCCAAAGTTTTCCTTCCAAAGAAATCTTCCTCCCCTTTTTCCTCAGAGTTCATAGAATTTCGCGAAAAACTCGTTTTTCGAATATCCCTGAACCTAGCGGCAAACTGGCCTTCAGTAGGTTTTGAGGGGAGATAGGGTAGCATTCAACTGATTTTAGTCCCGAGGGCCGGCGGAAAATGTTGGAGTGGAATATCGTTTTGAAAGTTTCATCCCTTATTTTGCTGAATGGTCAAGGAAATTCCAAAAAAGCTCATTTTTTCGAATATTGCTGAACCTTCCCAGCGGCAAACTGAGCCTTCAGCCAGGTTTTGAGGGGAGATAGGGTAGCATTCAACTGATTTTGGTTCCGAGGGCAGGAGGATAATGATATTTTGGAATGGAATTTTGTTTCAAAGGTTTCATTCCTTTTTTGCTGAAGGGTTTAGCGAAATTCCAAAAAAGCTCGTTTTTTCGAACACTTCTGAATTTAGCGACAAACTGAGACTTCAGCCAGGTTTTGAGGGGAGATGGAATAACATTCAACTGATTTTCGCTCCGAGGGCTGGCGGAAAATGATATTTTGGAGTGGGGTTTCGTTTTAAAGGTTTCATCCCTTTTTTGCTGAATGGTCAGGGAAATTCCAAAAAAGCTCATTTTTTCGAATATTGCTGAACCTTCCTAGCGGCAAACTGAGCCTTCAGTCAGGTTTTGAGGGGAGTTAGAGCTCGCGAGCATTCAAAATTGATTTTGGTTCCAAGTGAAAAACGATATTTGTGGAATAGAGTTCCGTTTTGAAATCTTCCTCCCCTTTTTCCCCAGAGTTCATAGAATTTTGCGAAAAACTCGTTTTTCCAATATCCCTGAACCTAGCGGCAAGCTGCATTTCAAAGTTTTCATCCCTTTTTTGCTGAATTGTCAGGGAAATTCATAAAATGCTCATTTTTTCGAAAATTTCTGACTAGCGGCAAACTGGTCTTCAGTCAGGTTTTGAGGGGAGATAGGGTAGCATTCAACTGATTTTAGTCCCGAGAGCCGGCGGAAAATGTTGGAGTGGAGTATCGTTTTGAAAGTTTCATCCCTTATTTTGCTGAATGGTCAAGGAAATTCCAAAAAAGCTCGTTTTTTCGAACACTTCTGAATTTAGCGGCAAACTGAGCCTTCAGCCAGGTTTTGAGGGGAGATGGGATAACATTCAACTGATTTTGGTTCCGAGGGCAGGCGGAAAATAATATTTGTGGATTGAAGTTTCGTTCTAAAGTTTTCAACCCTTTTTTGCTGAATGGTCAGGGAAATTCATAAAATGCTCATTTTTTCGAAAATTTCTGAACCTAGCGGCAAACTGGCCTTCAGTCAGGTTTTGAGGGGAGATAGGGTAGCATTCAACTGATTTTCGCTCCGAGGGCTGGCGGAAAATGATATTTTGGAGGGGGGTTTCGTTTTAAAGGTTTCATCCCTTTTTTGCTGAATGGTCAGGGAAATTCCAAAAAAGCTCATTTTTTCGAATATTGCTGAACCTTCCTAGCGGCAAACTGAGCCTTCAGTCAGGTTTTGAGGGGAGTTAGAGCTCGCGAGCATTCAAAATTGATTTTGGCTCCAAGTGAAAAACGATATTTGTGGAATAGAGTTCCGTTCCAAAGTTTTCCTTCCAAAGAAATCTTCCTCCCCTTTTTCCTCAGAGTTCATAGAATTTCGCGAAAAACTCGTTTTTCGAATATCCCTGAACCTAGCGGCAAACTGGCCTTCAGTAGGTTTTGAGGGGAGATAGGGTAGCATTCAACTGATTTTAGTCCCGAGGGCCGGCGGAAAATGTTGGAGTGGAATATCGTTTTGAAAGTTTCATCCCTTATTTTGCTGAATGGTCAAGGAAATTCCAAAAAAGCTCATTTTTTTCGAATATTGCTGAACCTTCCCAGCGGCAAACTGAGCCTTCAGCCAGGTTTTGAGGGGAGATAGGGTAGCATTCAACTGATTTTGGTTCCGAGGGCAGGAGGATAATGATATTTTGGAATGGAATTTTGTTTCAAAGGTTTCATTCCTTTTTTGCTGAAGGGTTTAGCGAAATTCCAAAAAAGCTCGTTTTTTCGAACACTTCTGAATTTAGCGACAAACTGAGACTTCAGCCAGGTTTTGAGGGGAGATGGAATAACATTCAACTGATTTTCGCTCCGAGGGCTGGCGGAAAATGATATTTTGGAGTGGGGTTTCGTTTTAAAGGTTTCATCCCTTTTTTGCTGAATGGTCAGGGAAATTCCAAAAAAGCTCATTTTTTCGAATATTGCTGAACCTTCCTAGCGGCAAACTGAGCCTTCAGTCAGGTTTTGAGGGGAGTTAGAGCTCGCGAGCATTCAAAATTGATTTTGGTTCCAAGTGAAAAACGATATTTGTGGAATAGAGTTCCGTTTTGAAATCTTCCTCCCCTTTTTCCCCAGAGTTCATAGAATTTTGCGAAAAACTCGTTTTTCCAATATCCCTGAACCTAGCGGCAAGCTGCATTTCAAAGTTTTCATCCCTTTTTTGCTGAATTGTCAGGGAAATTCATAAAATGCTCATTTTTTCGAAAATTTCTGACTAGCGGCAAACTGGTCTTCAGTCAGGTTTTGAGGGGAGATAGGGTAGCATTCAACTGATTTTAGTCCCGAGAGCCGGCGGAAAATGTTGGAGTGGAGTATCGTTTTGAAAGTTTCATCCCTTATTTTGCTGAATGGTCAAGGAAATTCCAAAAAAGCTCGTTTTTTCGAACACTTCTGAATTTAGCGGCAAACTGAGCCTTCAGCCAGGTTTTGAGGGGAGATGGGATAACATTCAACTGATTTTGGTTCCGAGGGTAGGCGGAAAATAATATTTGTGGATTGAAGTTTCGTTCTAAAGTTTTCAACCCTTTTTTGCTGAATGGTCAGGGAAATTCATAAAATGCTCATTTTTTCGAAAATTTCTGAACCTAGCGGCAAACTGGCCTTCAGTCAGGTTTTGAGGGGAGATAGGGTAGCATTCAACTGATTTTAGTCCCGAGGGCCGGCGGAAAATGTTGGAGTGGAGTATCGTTTTGAAAGTTTCATCCCTTATTTTGCTGAATGGTCAAGGAAATTCCAAAAAAGCTCGTTTTTTCGAACACTTCTGAATTTAGCGGCAAACTGAGCCTTCAGCCAGGTTTTGAGGGGAGATGGGATAGCATTCAGCTGATTTTGGTTCCGAGGGAGGCGGAAAATAATATTTGTGGATTGAAGTTTCGTTCTAAAGTCATCCCTTTTTTGATGAATGGTCAGGGAAATTCATAAAATGCTCATTTTTTCGAATATTGCTGAACCTTCCTAGCGGGAAACTAAGTCTTCAGTCAGGTTTTTAGGGGAGATATGGTAGCATTCAACTGATTTTGGTCCCGAGTGCCGGCGGAAAATGTTGGAGTGGAGTATCGTTTTGAAAGTTTCATCCCTTATTTTGCTGAATGGTCAAGGAAATTCCAAAAAAGCTCGTTTTTTCGAACACTTCTGAATTTAGCGGCAAACTGAGCCTTCAGCCAGGTTTTGAGGGGAGATGGGATAGCATTCAGCTGATTTTGGTTCCGAGGGCAGGCGGAAAATAATATTTGTGGATTGAAGTTTCGTTTTAAAGGTTTCATCCCTTTTTTGCTGAATGGTCAGGGAAATTCCAAAAAAGCTCATTTTTTCGAATATTGCTGAACCTTCCTAGCGGCAAACTGAGCCTTCAGTCAGGTTTTGAGGGGAGTTAGAGCTCGCGAGCATTCAAAATTGATTTTGGTTCCAAGTGAAAAACGATATTTGTGGAATAGAGTTCCGTTTTGAAATCTTCCTCCCCTTTTTCCCCAGAGTTCATAGAATTTTGCGAAAAACTCGTTTTTCCAATATCCCTGAACCTAGCGGCAAGCTGCATTTCAAAGTTTTCATCCCTTTTTTGCTGAATTGTCAGGGAAATTCATAAAATGCTCATTTTTTCGAAAATTTCTGACTAGCGGCAAACTGGTCTTCAGTCAGGTTTTGAGGGGAGATAGGGTAGCATTCAACTGATTTTAGTCCCGAGAGCCGGCGGAAAATGTTGGAGTGGAGTATCGTTTTGAAAGTTTCATCCCTTATTTTGCTGAATGGTCAAGGAAATTCCAAAAAAGCTCGTTTTTTCGAACACTTCTGAATTTAGCGGCAAACTGAGCCTTCAGCCAGGTTTTGAGGGGAGATGGGATAACATTCAACTGATTTTGGTTCCGAGGGCAGGCGGAAAATAATATTTGTGGATTGAAGTTTCGTTCTAAAGTTTTCAACCCTTTTTTGCTGAATGGTCAGGGAAATTCATAAAATGCTCATTTTTTCGAAAATTTCTGAACCTAGCGGCAAACTGGCCTTCAGTCAGGTTTTGAGGGGAGATAGGGTAGCATTCAACTGATTTTAGTCCCGAGGGCCGGCGGAAAATGTTGGAGTGGAGTATCGTTTTGAAAGTTTCATCCCTTATTTTGCTGAATGGTCAAGGAAATTCCAAAAAAGCTCGTTTTTTCGAACACTTCTGAATTTAGCGGCAAACTGAGCCTTCAGCCAGGTTTTGAGGGGAGATGGGATAGCATTCAGCTGATTTTGGTTCCGAGGGAGGCGGAAAATAATATTTGTGGATTGAAGTTTCGTTCTAAAGTCATCCCTTTTTTGATGAATGGTCAGGGAAATTCATAAAATGCTCATTTTTTCGAATATTGCTGAACCTTCCTAGCGGGAAACTAAGTCTTCAGTCAGGTTTTTAGGGGAGATATGGTAGCATTCAACTGATTTTGGTCCCGAGTGCCGGCGGAAAATGTTGGAGTGGAGTATCGTTTTGAAAGTTTCATCCCTTATTTTGCTGAATGGTCAAGGAAATTCCAAAAAAGCTCGTTTTTTCGAACACTTCTGAATTTAGCGGCAAACTGAGCCTTCAGCCAGGTTTTGAGGGGAGATGGGATAGCATTCAGCTGATTTTGGTTCCGAGGGCAGGCGGAAAATAATATTTGTGGATTGAAGTTTCGTTTTAAAGGTTTCATCCCTTTTTGCTGAATGGTCAGGGAAATTCCAAAAAAGCTCATTTTTTCGAATATTGCTGAACCTTCCTAGCGGCAAACTGAGCCTTCAGTCAGGTTTTGAGGGGAGTTAGAGCTCGCGAGCATTCAAAATTGATTTTGGTTCCAAGTGAAAAACGATATTTGTGGAATAGAGTTCCGTTTTGAAATCTTCCTCCCCTTTTTCCCCAGAGTTCATAGAATTTTGCGAAAAACTCGTTTTTCCAATATCCCTGAACCTAGCGGCAAGCTGCATTTCAAAGTTTTCATCCCTTTTTTGCTGAATTGTCAGGGAAATTCATAAAATGCTCATTTTTTCGAAAATTTCTGACTAGCGGCAAACTGGTCTTCAGTCAGGTTTTGAGGGGAGATATGGTAGCATTCAACTGATTTTGGTCCCGAGTGCCGGCGGAAAATGTTGGAGTGGAGTATCGGTTTGAAAGTTTCATCCCTTATTTTGCTGAATGGTCAAGGAAATTCCAAAAAAGCTCATTTTTTCGGACATTTCTGAACCTAGCGGCAAACTGAGCCTTCAGCCAGGTTTTGAGGGGAGATGGGATAGCATTCAACTGATCTTGGCCCCAAAGGCTGGCGGAAAATGATATTTTGGAGTGGGGTTTCGTTTTAAAGGTTTCATCCCTTTTTTGCTGAATGGTCAGGGAAATTCCAAAAAAGTTCATTTTTTCGAATATTGCTGAATTTTCCTAGCGGCAAACTGAGCCTTCAGTCAGGTTTTGAGGGGAGTTAGAGCTCGCGAGCATTCAAAATTGATTTTGGTTCCAAGTGAAAAACGATATTTGTGGAATAGAGTTCCGTTCCAAAGTTTTCCTTCCAAAGAAATCTTCCTCCCCTTTTTCCTCAGAGTTCATAGAATTTCGCGAAAAACTCGTTTTTCGAATATCCCTGAACCTAGCGGCAAACTGGCCTTCAGTCAGGTTTTGAGGGGAGATAGGGTAGCATTCAACTGATTTTAGTCCCGAGGGCCGGCGGAAAATGTTGGAGTGGAATATCGGTTTGAAAGTTTCATCCCTTATTTTGCTGAATGGTCAAGGAAATTCCAAAAAAGCTCATTTTTTCGAATATTGCTGAACCTTCCCAGCGGCAAACTGAGACTTCAGCCAGGTTTTGAGGGGAGATAGGGTAGCATTCAACTGATTTTGGTTCCGAGGGCAGGAGGATAATGATATTTTGGAATGGAATTTTGTTTCAAAGGTTTCATTCCTTTTTTGCTGAATGGTCAGGGAAATTCCAAAAAAGCTCATTTTTTCGAATATTGCTGAACCTTCCTAGCGGCAAACTGAGCCTTCAGTCAGGTTTTGAGGGGAGTTAGAGCTCGCGAGCATTCAAAATTGATTTTGGTTCCAAGTGAAAAACGATATTTGTGGAATAGAGTTCCGTTTTGAAATCTTCCTCCCCTTTTTCCCCAGAGTTCATAGAATTTTGCGAAAAACTCGTTTTTCCAATATCCCTGAACCTAGCGGCAAGCTGCATTTCAAAGTTTTCATCCCTTTTTTGCTGAATTGTCAGGGAAATTCATAAAATGCTCATTTTTTCGAAAATTTCTGACTAGCGGCAAACTGGTCTTCAGTCAGGTTTTGAGGGGAGATATGGTAGCATTCAACTGATTTTGGTCCCGAGTGCCGGCGGAAAATGTTGGAGTGGAGTATCGGTTTGAAAGTTTCATCCCTTATTTTGCTGAATGGTCAAGGAAATTCCAAAAAAGCTCATTTTTTCGGACATTTCTGAACCTAGCGGCAAACTGAGCCTTCAGCCAGGTTTTGAGGGGAGATGGGATAGCATTCAACTGATCTTGGCCCCAAAGGCTGGCGGAAAATGATATTTTGGAGTGGGGTTTCGTTTTAAAGGTTTCATCCCTTTTTTGCTGAATGGTCAGGGAAATTCCAAAAAAGTTCATTTTTTCGAATATTGCTGAATTTTCCTAGCGGCAAACTGAGCCTTCAGTCAGGTTTTGAGGGGAGTTAGAGCTCGCGAGCATGCAAAATTGATTTTGGTTCCAAGTGAAAAACGATATTTGTGGAATAGAGTTCCGTTCCAAAGTTTTCCTTCCAAAGAAATCTTCCTCCCCTTTTTCCTCAGAGTTCATAGAATTTCGCGAAAAACTCGTTTTTCGAATATCCCTGAACCTAGCGGCAAACTGGCCTTCAGTCAGGTTTTGAGGGGAGATAGGGTAGCATTCAACTGATTTTAGTCCCGAGGGCCGGCGGAAAATGTTGGAGTGGAATATCGGTTTGAAAGTTTCATCCCTTATTTTGCTGAATGGTCAAGGAAATTCCAAAAAAGCTCATTTTTTCGAATATTGCTGAACCTTCCCAGCGGCAAACTGAGACTTCAGCCAGGTTTTGAGGGGAGATAGGGTAGCATTCAACTGATTTTGGTTCCGAGGGCAGGAGGATAATGATATTTTGGAATGGAATTTTGTTTCAAAGGTTTCATTCCTTTTTTGCTGAAGGGTTTAGCGAAATTCCAAAAAAGCTCGTTTTTTCGAACACTTCTGAATTTAGCGGCAAACTGAGCCTTCAGCCAGGTTTTGAGGGGAGATGGGATAACATTCAACTGATTTTCGCTCCAAGGGCTGGCGGAAAATGATATTTTGGAGTGGGGTTTCGTTTTAAAGGTTTCATCCCTTTTTTGCTGAATGGTCAGGGAAATTCCAAAAAAGCTCATTTTTTCGGACATTTCTGAACCTAGCGGCAAACTGAGCCTTCAGCCAGGTTTTGAGGGGAGATGGGATAGCATTCAACTGATCTTGGCCCCAAAGGCTGGCGGAAAATGATATTTTGGAGTGGGGTTTCGTTTTAAAGGTTTCATCCCTTTTTTGCTGAATGGTCAGGGAAATTCCAAAAAAGTTCATTTTTTCGAATATTGCTGAATTTTCCTAGCGGCAAACTGAGCCTTCAGTCAGGTTTTGAGGGGAGTTAGAGCTCGCGAGCATTCAAAATTGATTTTGGTTCCAAGTGAAAAACGATATTTGTGGAATAGAGTTCCGTTCCAAAGTTTTCCTTCCAAAGAAATCTTCCTCCCCTTTTTCCTCAGAGTTCATAGAATTTCGCGAAAAACTCGTTTTTCGAATATCCCTGAACCTAGCGGCAAACTGGCCTTCAGTCAGGTTTTGAGGGGAGATAGGGTAGCATTCAACTGATTTTAGTCCCGAGGGCCGGCGGAAAATGTTGGAGTGGAATATCGGTTTGAAAGTTTCATCCCTTATTTTGCTGAATGGTCAAGGAAATTCCAAAAAAGCTCATTTTTTCGAATATTGCTGAACCTTCCCAGCGGCAAACTGAGACTTCAGCCAGGTTTTGAGGGGAGATAGGGTAGCATTCAACTGATTTTGGTTCCGAGGGCAGGAGGATAATGATATTTTGGAATGGAATTTTGTTTCAAAGGTTTCATTCCTTTTTTGCTGAAGGGTTTAGCGAAATTCCAAAAAAGCTCGTTTTTTCGAACACTTCTGAATTTAGCGGCAAACTGAGCCTTCAGCCAGGTTTTGAGGGGAGATGGGATAACATTCAACTGATTTTCGCTCCGAGGGCTGGCGGAAAATGATATTTTGGAGTGGGGTTTCGTTTTAAAGGTTTCATCCCTTTTTTGCTGAATGGTCAGGGAAATTCCAAAAAAGCTCATTTTTTCGAATATTGCTGAACCTTCCTAGCGGCAAACTGAGCCTTCAGTCAGGTTTTGAGGGGAGTTAGAGCTCGCGAGCATTCAAAATTGATTTTGGTTCCAAGTGAAAAACGATATTTGTGGAATAGAGTTCCGTTTTGAAATCTTCCTCCCCTTTTTCCCCAGAGTTCATAGAATTTTGCGAAAAACTCGTTTTTCCGAATATTCCTCAACCTTCCTAGCGGCGACTGAGCCTTCCGTGGGTTTTGAGGGGAATGGATTTCAGTAAACTTATTGAGTGGATTTTGTGCTTTGTACGGAAGCAATGGGCGAATCCTGCTGTCATGTGAGGAAAACGCTGAGGGGCTTTTAGAATTCTACGTTTGAAAACTAGGCCGCAAGATGCTTTTGACTTTTCCTACTTTGAGAGCATCCTACTTTTGACTGAAAAAGCAAAGAGCAGGGCCAAATTTGTCTCGCTGGCAGATTGAGGAATTTATTCGTCAAGACACTTTTGAGTTCTCGAGCTCCACAGATAAATATCAAAAAACTTAGCCGAAAAATGCCTTTAAGATTGCCTATCCCAGAAGAAACCTGCTTTTGCCTTTGAAAGAGAAAAGAGCAGGGCAAATATGGTCTTACTGGCAGAGAAAACCAGGCAATTCTTGTAACAGGACACTTTTTTAAAAACCATCCTACTATTGACTTTGAAAGAAAAAAGAATAGAGCAAACTTGGTCTTGCTTGCAGATCTAGGAAATCAAAGATACTTTTTCTAGGAGTTCCTAAGCTTCACAGATGAATTTCAAAAGACTTTGTCGAAGGGTACTTTCGAGGTTGACTGTTCTAGAAACTACCTGCTTTGCTTTTAACAGAGAAAATAAGGGCGAATTTGGTCTTACTGACAGTGAAGAGTTATGTAACAGGACAATTTTTCTCAAAGTAATTCTAGGGCTCAAGAGAGTTTGCCGAAAGATAATTTTGAGATTTAGTACTCTGAGAACCTCCTACTTTTGCTTCCGAAAGAAAAAAGCAGGGCCCTGCTAGCAGAATTGACCAGGGACTTTACGCGGCAGGACACTTTTTCTAAGAACTCCTACGCTTCGCCGATAAATAAAAAACCTCACTGGATATTCTTTACGTTTTCTACTCTAAAAACTTCCTACTTTTGTCTGAAAGGGAAAACTGGGGTGAACTTGATTTTGATGCCAGAAAATACCGGGAACTTCACGCAGGATGACACTTTCTAAAACATTCTGTGTTCTGCATTTGAATTTATAGAATTTTGGCGAGAGTTTTTTGGGGTTCTTTCACCCTAAAAACATCCTACTTCTCCAAAGAGAAAAGAGCAGGGCGAACTTGGTCTCGCTGGCAGAAAGACCAGGGACTTTATGCGACACTTTTTCTATGAATTCCTACGCATGAGAAATAAATCCGAAAAACTCGTTGAAAGATACTTTTGACATTCTCTAATCTTACAAATGCTTTTGTCTGCAAAGGGGATAAGAGCCAGGCAAACTTGGTCAACTTGGCAGAAAATACCAGGGACTTGGCTTGATGGAAAACTTTTTTAGCATTTGGCTCAAAAAACTTTGCTGAGGGATACTTTTAAGAATTTCTGCTTCAAGAATGTTTTACCTCTGCCTCCAAAAAGAGAGCCTACAAGGCTTGGTCTCGCTGGAGGAAAGACCGTGGAGGTCTCGCTCCACGAAAAGACTTGGGATTTTATGCGACAGAATTTTTCTTAACCGTTCCTAGCCTCGTAAAATTGCGGAAAAGTGCTTTTGAGATCTTACCCTTTGAGGTTTCTCTATTTTTGTCCTCAAAGGAGAAAAGATAAGGGCGTACTTGGTCCCGCTGACGGAAAATACTGTATCTGTAGTTTTGGTCTTCTCTTTCAAAGGACAAGCTTAACGCTTTTCAAGGCATAGCAATGTTCATAAAATAATTTGGGCTTTGATCTAAAGCAGCAGTCCTTTATTAGAGATGATATCTTTGCTGATTTCCAGTGATTAGATCTGGGAACTGGGAGGTTTCGGGAATAGGATTTCTGCGAGGATGGTAGTAAAGATGAAGTGCAGATGATTTCCCGCTATTGAAAGCTTGTTCTTTCAGAGCGTAGTATCTTGTTTGTACTATCAGTTTGGCTAAAAAATAAGTTCGGCCGTTTTAGCGTTTGTAGCAAAGTTACAATTTGATTTATCTAACAATGTATGGTACCACTGGAAAGCGCAAATCAAGGGGAATTGGATGGTCTGCTCTATTTGAGCGCCACCTAATATTATATTTTGACAATGAAACTGCGAGGAAAGTGAGATATTTTTTCATCTGATTTTCAACTAATGCTCCGAAAACGAGTCGAAGTTGAGTGTAAAATGCACAACTGCCATTCACGCCCAAATTCTGAAATTTCCAACAACAACGACCATAGATGGTCAGATTCAAGATTGTGAATGCTCAAAAAACAGACTTCCACGCGCAAATGCCTAACAATTCCCCATTTTCGGCTGCAGAGCAGATCACCATCTCCATTGTAGTTCGCCATGTAGGAAAAGGATTTGCATATTTAACTGCCATATAATTCATCCGTGCACTCACTATTGGCTAAGAACGAAGCTTAAAATCAAAAAAGCGATTTTTCAGAGGTCGGACCATATAAGGGCATAACTGTCATTTTTCGATGATAAAAAACTTTGACTAATTGATTTGGGGGAGTAGAAGGCTGAAGTTACCTCTTCGCAATAAACCTGAACGGAATAGCTGCCTGAATGGTTTTGGAATTTCGAAATTGAAAGTAATCGAACTTATTCATTAGTTAATTTGATATTATTTACAACCGCGAGTCGTTCAGAGAATGAAGTGAGTTCAAACCTATTTACAATGGTTCGCGAACGTATGTGTCAACGTATCGGCCCAAACCCACTTGCTAGCGACCCGTAGGGTCGCTAGTCTTATATATAAAGCTGAATGTCTGTTTGTCTGTATGTCTGTCTGTCTGTATGTGTGTACGTATGTTCCGAATAGAAAATTCCATTTCTGAACCGATCCGGACCAAACTTGGCACACATACACTTCGGGGCGGGGAGGGTGTCGTAGGCTACTTTTCGTTATCGACCGATATCGATTTTATCGATTTTTTGCAAAATTTGAGCTACGGGGCTGGGAGTTAGCACAGGAGGGTAATCGAGCATGCTGATTACAAATATATTATTGACAGGGCCGGGCGGAGCCGGGTAAGCCAGCTAGTGGTAACTAAAGATAGGTAAGAGATACCAAAGCAAGGGAGTTATAAACGATCAAATAGTGTGCACATTTTTTGGTCCCGTGTATCGGACGTGTATCGCTGTGCAAGTTACGGGTGCCGTACAAATTCATGTTATAATCCACGCGTCAAGAAGAATTGAAAAAAGAAACGAAAATGACACTTACGAGCTCTAACGTAATAAATCCGCTTCTCAGGGACTGTTTCAACAATAGAGGCTTTTCATCTAAATCACTAGTGCAGCCTGATTATCTGGCGCACTACACAATATTTTCAAAGAATGGTGAAGGTTTAGAGCAAATATGTTAATGTCATATGAAAAGCTGCTCAGATTGATTTCTAGCTTTTGGATTCCGAGTGGGTTCGCCACAATAAACTCCTTATGTTGATAGCTGATCATAAGTATGTACTATCTATCCAAAGATACAGTCCTACAGTTGTATTTTTGCATGGGAAGTAAGTCCAACAAACGCGATTCTCAAGACATGGGCTACAAGAAGCAACATGTTTTTGAATAGGAACACACTTCATCAAACGATTGCACCAACAAATTTGTTTAGGAGAATTTTTGTTGTTTAATTATGACATACGTAAGTTTCGTGGAAAGGGTTAGCGGTGAGTCTTATATTCGCAAGTACCAAAATTCTCTTTTCTCAATCAGCAACTGCATTTCCTATTGAACTGTTTAGAAATTTATAAACTTGCAGAGCAATTTGTGAATAAGAAGTGGTAGCAAAGTCATGCAAAGGCTATGGGAGTAAAAATACAAGTTACATAATGAAATTGAATATACACTGTTTTATCATCGATATCTCTTATCTCAAGAAGTTTTTTGCCTACCTTCAGGTACCATTCTGTAGAGCTGGCTTTAACTTAGACGAACGGTATGAAGCGAACCACCTATCGCTCTTCATTAGTGCAGGTTTACGGTAGGAATGGGGTGGATTTTAAGCTACTAAGGACCATATTCTCCCCTTAAAAGGGGTCCCCAAAAAACCTGAATACTCGGACATTAGGTAAATCCCAGTCGCTGACTTCAATCTTGAAACTCGCATTTCACCTCGCATTTAGTGTTTTTTGATGAGTTGTGCAAATACTCAGTGACGATGTTTTGTCGATGTTTCTCAAAAATTTGATCACGCCCTTCTCTGAAAACTCATATACCGTCGTCTAGTGATATCACCGTGCGTGGAAACCATGTTAGACAATTTTCCAGATTTATTTGGAGATGTGTTTTTTTAACATTTTTCCGGGTGGCGGACTTTATGAACGATAGCGCTCGCTCAGGCAGACATGTGTCAATAAGGTGCGCAACTTTAGCCCCGCCTATCGCTAGATGGACGAGTTTCCTGCACTACAGCTTGGGCACTGCTTCATAGCCATGTTCACTAGTCCACTAAAATCAGTCCTTGATTTTAAGCCATAAGCTTGCTTCAAGCCGGGGAGAAGCTTATTATATACAGAATCATTTGTTTTCTTGTTAATTTTTTGCCCATTTGTGAGATTCTGATCTCTTGAATGTTTTGCTGATTCACCTCCGAATGACCGAGTGTCTTCGTAGCAAATTTGAAGTGTGAAATCAATCTGGAACACCTCAGGCATGATTGTCTGGATGACCTCATATCTTTAACCATTCACATGAAACTTCGAGCGAATCAGCAATCGATTTGATTCGAAAGCGCAGTTTCTGGAAGTAATGCACAATATTTTCTGTTAAAGCAGATTCCGTGGAGAAATTATAAGTGACTACGGTTTTAATTTCTTACGAATTTCGCTACTTAAATCCTATGAATTTCTTGTTATAAGTGAATATTTGTTGAAATTGGTTTTCCATTCAGAGCAAAATGAAAGAATTTTGTTGATTGAAGCAGATTATCAAATGTAATGATGTACACCAGTTATTGACATTAGTTTGCTTGAAACAAAATATGCCTAAAATGCTTGTTCTGAATTCTCTCCGTAATGAAATCTGTATTTTTTTGGACAAACCTACTAGGAACAAAAAACTGAAACACATCGAAAAAGAGCTTGTGAACTAATTTACAATGGAAAATGACTCTGAAAGCTGGTTTTTAATTCAATTGAAATTTTGAATTCTATTCTATATCCAGGTTCCGACTAACTGAAGGAGCATGAACAAAATATTAGAGTTTTCTGATAGTTGCAGCGCATTCCTAACTAATTGACAAGGAGGCGGACCGTTCAGCGTATCGCGTACGGTACCCAGCAGGCGGCTGGCACATGCTATCGTTCATAAAGTCATACACCCCATTTTTCCAGTACACCTCAAATTCCTAAATGCAGAATTTTCTGATTTTTTAACAACTTTTATAACAGATGAGGTAGGAGGCCCGTTTTGACAATCATTAGATAGAGGACGAAGATATAGCTTTACAGCGGTATGCTACTTATCTTTCAAAGGAAATTTTTGGTGGGAAAAAGTTGCCATGAAAAAAGGCTTGAAAAATCTGCTGCTACTTCTGCACCAACCTAATAAAAGACGCTTTTGATCTGCATAAAGTAGTCGCTTAAAAACTGTCAATTTTCTACCGTATCAATAATTATAAATATGTCTTCAACCTAAACTGTTCCATGGGTGATGATAGCTTTGCAAGAATGTGCTTCACGTTATCACATCCATCTTGCAGTCTCCGCATGAGAAAAGCATCAGTGATACTGCTTGAAAAAAGTACAAAGCTCGAGACAGGGATGCACTATGTGTTCACTCAAGGTTGGCTTTCTTATCACCTCCAGGGAGTGGTCAAATTGGGTGCCGACTTTGTTAGAAGACTTGGGGGCTTCAAACAATCCCAGGTAGCAGATCTGCTACCCAGCTCAGCGTCCTTGCCAGTTTTTGAGACACTCGAAGGAGTCGACAAAATGAAGAAGTAAGAGTACGCGCAGTTTAGCAGTGTAATGTTTAGATCGACAAAGCAACAACATCTTTTATACAAGCAAATCATGAAATTTCTTCTGCTGGCACTTGGTACAAGTTTTAGGTTTACACTCGAGTCTTGCAATAAAATTTCTCATCAATGACTTCCTGCAACTACCAAAAGTTTCTCTCGTCATGTATCAAATATATACTATCATTATTATCATTATTATTGGAGGTTATCTTTACTCAAAAGCAAAAACTCAAGTAATAAGATTGAAAATCATTATTATTCGTGGAATCGTCCCATCTGTTAATTCTGTCAGATTGAAAAAGCGTGAAATGAAACTAAAAGCAAGCTATGTGATAATAACTAGTACAGTAATTCTAGCAAGAAATTTCGAGGAACTGCTTTTTGTACTTTTCTCTACAACTTGTAACATCGCGATATGACAATAATCCATGTTGCCCCAAGTACTTTTCTTATGAAAGATGTTCACTGTTTGGAATATCCAAACAAAAGATTTTGTTGACTTAGGGAAGATTACGAGTTGTTCAGAATTTTGGTGCAAGACTTAGTTAACCTACTGAACAACACTATTTGAGATTCGTGCAATTTCTGAAGTGGTTTTTATTGCTCTACGAAGCTGGACTATTTTCTCTCAATAGTCCAGCTTCGTAAAGCAATAAAGTCGGCGACTGAAGATGAGATGGATCTCAATTGACGCGCCCTTGAACGCGGATTCCAAATCTGTTTTCCTTTGCGGAACTACTCTCCGAAAAAAGTTATGGGCGTTTAAATGCCCAAATTTTTCAAGGTTCAGGTGGCCAAAAATTGAGAGAAAGCTGTGCAAAACTAGCGGAAAGTGGGAAATCAGTTTTGTAGCGAGTATTTTGTTTGCAAGGAAGAAACAAAGCCGGTGAAAATCGCATAGGTATTGTTCTAGAGCTTTTCGCTGATTTTAAGCCACTCAACGCTTGGCAAATTTGAACATTCAAACGCTCATAAATTCCTTAGAAGAGTCGTTCAGCAAAAAAGGAAAGCAGATTTGGAATCAGCTTTTAAAGGCGCTACAGATATATTTTTCATTTTCAATAGCCGACTAATGTTGGTATCCTTCCCTTGTAAGACTGCGATCGAACTTTGCATGATGCTACATAGCGAGCTTGCACATGGACTGGTAATTTGTGCTAGCATATAAACGCCCAGAATATGCTTATATTATCAACAGGTGCTTGGGCGCTAAACATTGCATATGTCTAATTTAGGGTCACCACGTATTTCAATACGAGTAGCTGTTTGTGCTTTCTTAATAAGACTCATTTTAAGCTCATGTACTTCTGCAATAGTTGAAGTTCAGACATCTAAGACCTTAGTTTCTTTGGCAA
Organism: Cylicocyclus nassatus; assembly: GCA_958299035.1. Classification (NCBI taxonomy): domain Eukaryota; kingdom Metazoa; phylum Nematoda; class Chromadorea; order Rhabditida; family Strongylidae; genus Cylicocyclus; species Cylicocyclus nassatus. The sequence continues at coordinate 74,132,712 of CATQJL010000316.1, forward strand.
AATGAGCGTAGCCTTTTTCACCAACAGCTTAGCGCAAAAGTGCTTCTTTCTTTTGATAGCATGTCGCACTCTTCGTGCGAGAGAAAAGCTGTTCAGGCAGTTGTACGGGGTTCGAGAGAGTGCTGCCGCAGTCCACAATTTTCAGTCGGTTTTCTATCACACTTCCAGGGAATGGCGGCAGGGGGGGGGGTGGAAGGCCCGGTCGCAAGACCTTGCATGCTGGCAGCCAAATCAGTATACACTACTCTGTCCGCAATCCCACTTCGTGGGCCTTCGCAGCGCCGGGATTTCCTCGGTTTGCCCACGCTGTCTGGGCTACCGCCTCCCTGTCAATTTCTGTAAAGACTCGAAAGAGTCGAAATGTTTATTTTGAAGCAAGAAAAAAGAATGTTTCAAAATTTCTCAGTACATTAAGGACATAAGTTTGAGTTTGATGTGTAGTAACAAAGTTCATAGCATTCGAATTTTACTTACGAGTTTGTGATTCGCTTCAATTAGTAACTTGAGAACTCTCTGTCAGAGTTTGAGATGGTTGAATTTGAAGCATGAGGCTACTCCATCCTACAAAGAGGATGGCATGAATAAAGTGAAAAAAAACCTAAAGACCTATGCGATTCTTTTCTGCCTGTTTTGAGCAGCTGTGCAAGCCTGTTTCAAGTATTTACATCAAGCTGACCTTTAGATGAGCTCTGTCTCCGAGAAATTTCTTACGAGATCAGAAAAAAACTGAAACTTTGCTGAAAAGCTAGCTCGAGGGTACTAGGCAAAGGTTTGCAGAACTTTGAAAATTCTGTCTAACCTCAAATGTGTAGAATCAATGACTAGAAACTGACTGGAACTCAACTTGTCGGTGTGGATTTTAGTGGATAAAATTTATGTAGTTGGATTTTTGTTGGATTTTATTGATAGTTTTTCAGGTTACAGGAATCCTAATGTAAGCCTGAGCGCTCTGAAGAAATCACAATTTCTCTTCAATTTTTTTCTGACAAAAATTATTGGCGTGTTAGATTATGAGGCATTGTCTCAGGTTAATGAGGCACGAACGTGCTTCCAAACATATATCTGCTCACCAACGTTATACCATGACCCTAACAAAAAGAACTACGATTTATGTGCACAAGAGTTTGACATTGGAGGTGTGGCATCTAACAAGCGATTTAAAAAGAACTTAAGGCAATAAAAGAAAAGGCAACGATATGAAAATGTCTTTATACTGTGTAAAAATGTCTTTATGCTCAGGGACAGATTCTTGACAGTGGAATCTGTTTATTATAAAATTGAAATTGAAAACATATGTGAACTTACAAAAATGTATGCTTCACAGGATCTCGAATTGTATGATGGCCGTGGGAAACGGACTAATTTCGGAAAAAAACTCACTTCACATGAGTTTTCGAAGTTTTTTACATAACATTTCCGTAAATGATGTGCCTACAGCCTAAATTCAGTGTCATATGCTTGTCTCTAACATGTAATGGATGCATAAACGCGGATGCTGTCGCTTTACAAGCGGAAAGCTTTTTTTAAATAGTGCAGTCAAACGGTTGCTTTTCTTTGCTTCACTTTTCTTCAAACAGGGAAGCGGAATGCACATAATTTTTAGCTCATTCTTGATTTCAATGGGGTGGACTAGTCAAATCAAGTGACTCACAAGATCACAAATCTCCACTGGATTAGGTTTTTTCTATAATTGTAGTGAAAACTAAACAACAAAGCCAACAAATACTTTATTCGATGACTAGGCAAGTGGGCAGAAGTCAAGCTCCTTACACGCCGAACGACCAGCTCTCTTGAAGTTTGCACCGAATCTCGCTGCAGCTAGATTGCTCTTCGGCCCTAATATAATATCTGAGCACCTATCCCTAATGCACACCATGTACTGCACATATCCCCAATTTTTTTGGCACAATTCCTTTAGGCAACCTCTGATGCACTGTAAAGCAGAACTCATGGTAAACACATAATGTCAAAGCTAACTTCTAACCTCGGATTCTTTCGGGCTGACATTAGAGTTCCACCTAGTACAAGCTTTGGGTTGTTTTTCAGCTATGGGTTGCTGTTCAGCTTTGGGTTGCTGTTCTGCTCTAGCGCCATTGTAGACACAGATCACAAACATAGTCAATAACAGATGGTAAAAGAGCATCCGTTATGAATTTGCCAATTCTCCTAAATGCAAATATTGATAGTATTTGTGAAGACAGGAGAAGTGAAGCTTCTGATTCTTTTACCGCATCTCTGCAGCCTTTTGCAAAGACTAACAGTATTTGTTGCCAGAAAATCAGGCTAATTACTTTATGTTGCTACCAGAAGAATACCAAAAATTAAGTTTTCTTCTGTACGATATTGACAAAGTGAACAAAGCTACACTGCGTTATACAATACCGCTCACATTTTTTGAAAAATAGACGCGAATGTATGGACATGTATGGACATGTCGCTATATGTATGGACATGTAGCGACTTGTCCATACATGTCCATACATGTCCATACCTTCGCGTTTTTTCAGAAAATGTGAGCGGTATTGTACTAACGACAAATGCAAAGAGATTGTCCACTCCGTTTTTGCACGGATATATTTTCATTGAAGAAGAGCAGCTATTGTTTTAAATGTGTTGTAGCTTTCACGAAGAATGCACGTATTGACTTTTTCCAATGTTATAAGCCTGATTTTTATATCTTGGAGGCCAAGGGTCAGGCCTTTGTAAAGGGGAAGTATGGTCACATGTAAGACAGGAGATTTTTGGAGTTTTCACATTTTGACTGATTCTCAACTTTTTCTGCAGCGGACATATAAAGACGAAAGAAAAGTGGCATGAAATAATTCAAGCGAAGAGCAACACACTTCCATGACTTTCTGGAAAGAAGTGCTAAAGTCACAAGTAGTACGTGATAACCGTGAGTCTCGGTTGGTGTATGGTTGATTAGATTTTGTAAGAGGTGATCGCTGAGAGAAGCTTTATTTTCATTTCTTTTGAAAACTTAGAGAATGATAGATTCAGAAGAAAAGGAATGCATTTATGGTTATCGCTGAAACCTTCTAAATAAGCAGTGCTCTCGTTTTTAGCTATTTATATGCTATGTGTATGTACACAGATTGATGTAAATGCCCTATATGTGCAATTTAAATATAAGAGAATTTGTTCTTGTATTGTACTTGGGGCAAGTACAAAATTCTGACAGTCAAAGCTTATAGTGCATCCTTTTATTTTTCTTCGTGAGAAGGAGGACGAAATTTTCGATGGATGGTCGCGTTAACCGCACTCTCCGACAAGTTTGTAAAATAACAAAATGGGCAAGCATGAACTGGGAAATGTTCTAAAACAAAAGGGAACTTTTGAGATAATTATAAAATTGTTTTGATTTTCTTGAAAAAAAGTTACCGAGAATTCATTATTGGTTCGTTCCATCTCTAACTCTTCAAAGAAAATGCGTCCTTGCCATTTTAAACAATGCAGGCTTTTTCGGATACATGAAGACAAAAACGTGGTAAAAAAAACAACATGCTACAAATACTTCAAGCGGTCATTTATATTCTTTCTTCAAATTCGCATGGCAGAAACGATTTGAAGGGAGTGATAACTTTTGAACATCGCTGCAAGCGAAGAAGACAATCTAGTAAACGTTTTGGACTTTTTGCGATCACAAAAAAACTGCTCTACAGCTTTTGAGTCATTTCAGTTGCTCTCGTGCCTTATCGGAAAAGATTTTGAGAAAAATAACAGGTCGAACTGAGCCTAAAAGTGTTGATTTTTATCCTGACATGGGGCAGGTTACAGTCCTCACAGGATCTACGAAAAGATCTAAGCTTAAGCACATATTTCATGGAAATATTTCGAATAAATGGATCCGGAGAACAGAAAGATTTTGAACCTTTTCTAAACTGTAAACTGTTATTATGGAGGAGGCAAGGAAACAACGATGATAATGGGTTGTTTATAATTACAAGTTCGTCAGGTAACGCTCAATGTGTGCAATACGCACATTAAGTTAGAAATGACGCGAGGATACGTAACAAAATCGAGCTGGAATTAGCAGAACTGATTAGACAATTTCTTTCATTTGCTGTGCGGTCAAGGCACGTGTGAATCTATATGTCTATAGAGGCAAAGTGATCCACCGAAATGAGCCTTTTATTATTCTCCATTTCGACTTTGCTTCTCGTTAAAAAGCCTTTTAGCACTCACGTCAGTTCAAGCATACTTGTAAAAAGGGTTAGATAAAGTCATTTTCTCGATCATAGAACAAGCATGTCTGAAGACAAAGACACCATTCACCAAATCTGGAGATGGAGAAGTTTTGATACTTCATAATAGCGAACCCACTAACTAACTTATTGCTTAAATCCCGCTATAAGGCCTCCCGAAGCGAGAAAATTGCTTAAGGAGCTCAGACAATTATGGCGAGCACCCGCCGAGCACCCACGGGCGACGCCACGCCCATCCCGAGGGCGCGCCGATAAGTGCCCGATAAGCGCCCGACAGTGCCCGCGGGTGACCCGATAAGCGCCCGAATAATACCATCGGGTGGCCCGACAAGCGCCCGACGAATGCGTGATCCGCACCCGCCGATGGCCCGGTGGGCATTCGCTGCTCGAATTACGAAAAATTTTGTGAAGCCGTTTCCACTTCAGGTCTAACATAAAGGCCGCAATCTACGCAAAAATAAACGGTTCACACCCCTCCCCATCAACGCTCCAACCCTATAACTTAATCGAAGGCTCTACTTGTGTCATCCAACAGACTTTCAACGACCAGAACTTGGCTTGTCCTTGCGACCAAATCTGAAGGGTAGCTCTATCACCGAGCCGTATCTCACGCAAGTAACGTTTTCTTTTACAGCGTGTAAGAATTGCGGCATCCAGCAAGGCGCGGGGCTCGTCAGAGTCGTTATATCGGGCCGTGGCCTAGAGGGCCGGGGCTTGCCCGAAACTACAATAAGCAGGGAGTCCTATAAGGGCCGAGGCTCGCCCGTGTGGTTTCTCTTGAACCGCGGGTGTTCCGGTAAAATATTTGAGGCCCGCGGCCTTTCCGTATGATAACATTGGGCCGCGGATCGCCAAGCAAATAAATATAGGGCAGCGGATGGTCAGTGCAAGAATTTGACGCCCGCGCACCGCCGAAGGACACCGTCTCAGGGACTCGCGCCGTGCGGGCGGTCAGCGACGGCCTTACAAACGCTCGTTGGTGTGTGCTATTGTACGGTTGTCAAAGGCCGATGGTACGGTTAGCGTGGGGCGCACGCACGGTTTCTAATGCTCGCAGCTTGCGCAGGGAAGATCGGCCGCTCGCTTGCTGTTGGGGTATCTTCGAATGGGATATCTAGACCATTTTTCTTAGATATGTTGATCCTGTTCATATTCTGGGTATATGGATGATGCCTGCAACATTGTCCAAACCTTTCATGGAGAAGCCCACACTAACCCTGATAAGTGTAGCCTCATACAGATTCTTTCCAGTCTTGCTGGTGAAGTAAATGTTGATAATACGACATCTCAATGCTTTGGGCAGCCTATGCACTGTGTCGTATCTCACGCAGGTACCGTTTACGCTCACAATGTGTGAAAATTGTGAAAAGAAGATAGAGGTCACTGTTGGCCGCTTGCACGGCAACGGGTATTGCCGGCCGATAAGACGGACACATTGCTGGCCGCTCCGAGCAATGTATTGCCGGCCGTTTGCACGGTAACATTGTCTGCCGCTTGGACGGCGCTTCGGTTGTTTGCCGCACGCACGGAAGCTTCAAGCTCATGTCGACCGCTTGTACGCTAGCTCTTGTAGGAGGACCGCCCGCACGGCCCGAATCCCTGAGGTTAGGGGCCGCGGGAGGCGTGCAAGTGGTACCCGGGCAGCCGACTGCTGCCGCAGCCAGCCGCCAGAGCTGCCGGCAGCAGTCGGCTGAGATGGTACAGTAATTACGCTTGTCGTCTAAAACTCTTGCCGAGAGGTTTTCTCGCACCTAGTCGCTTTGAGGTGCGAAATCAGCCTTAGGAAAGCGTGATATCCTCGACATCTTTACATTTTGACAAAAAATTCATGTTTTTTATCAAGCAAATAAACAAAGATGACCAGAGAAAAGTTTTTTTCTAGAGGAAAATGATCACAAAATCAGATCACTTCAAAAACTAAAAGGAAGCAGAAGCTGAAAAAATTAGAATTCTCAAATTTTTAGAGATTTTTTTTCTCTCCTTTACGTCGAAAAATGGGCGAGAAAAATTACAGGGAAATGTCATGGATATGACGGTACAAAACTGTGTCAAAATGATCATTTCATACAGGTAATGTTAAGCGAGCTAAATAAGGCAAAGTAGGTCAATCAAATTGAGAACCTCAATGATAGCGTAATATCCTCAATATCTATATTATTTTGAACAGCAGAGAAAAGCCATATTTCACTGATAATCATACAGTCGAATACAAAACTAGACCGAAAAATTTGCAAAAATTCACAAACAATTACAAAAATGAATGAATAGCATATCAAAAAGTTTTTTCTGTTACAAATTATGAAATCGAAGTACCATAAATATCCATTGAGCTCTTCAGAATTCGAAATGCGGTCTTGTTAAAGGACTAAACAGAGGTAGTTCTTTCAATTTTGCGCTTTTATAATTCGCAATGAGTTGTGAATTTCGAATTTTTTCATTATTATTTTTTATTTTCTCAAAATATCTGGAGAAGTGAACTGTGTAGATAAAAGAAAGTACATACTTCTTGGTGATGTTCCCTTTTGAATCATTGACCTACTCAGACTGACCTACTTTGCCTTTAGCTCGCTTGACACTCTGTGTGAAATAATCATTTTGACACAGTTTTCTTACCTTTACACCCATGACATTTTCCTGTAACTGTTCTCGTTCGTTCTTCGACGTAAAAGCTAAAGAAAACTTCAACTTTTCTGCTCTTTCAAATAATATAGATATCGAGAATATCACGCTTTCCTGAGGCTGATTTTGCACCTCAAGGCGACGAGGTGCGAGAAAACCCCTCGGCAATAGTTTTAGACGACGAACTTAATTACAGTGCCATCTATCTAGGTCCTACAGTCCAGTTTCAGGCTTATTATTTCTAGACCATTCACTTTTTAGTCGTGACGCCCATAGCAGCAGCCACCTGTGGCGTTCTCTCGCCTCAAAATGAGCCTTACTCAGCGGAACTTGGGCAAATACTTACATAGTCGAATACTGATCTTAAATACTGGCCTTTGTAATGCATCAAAATCTCACCGACCTTGGATTTAGTAAGTGGTGCCTATAATGCAGTTTCGAACTCAGCTCCAAGAATTTGTGAGGAATATTATCAGGTTGATGACAATTCTTGCACCAAAGGGTAGAAGAAATTCGTTGTGAAATGCGCAAACGAAGTTTTCAATATAAGCATAATGCTTTTTGCTGTATCCATCAAAAGTAGTATTTCAATACACATTGTAGAAAACCATTTGAAACAAAATCAGTAAGTCAAGTTTGAAAAAATCAAAATTCAAAAGTCCTTGTAGAGACATCCAACCACTACCAAATGCTACTGCTCCTAGTTATAAAGAGTACATAGGTTAGACCATCAAAATTAAATTTAGATTCCACGAGACGTTTTAACGATTCTAGGGAACAAAATTCAAAAAATCACATTTTAGTACTTCTCTTGATCAGCTGGTATCGCTGCCATATGCGAATTAAAATTTAAAACAAATCCGGAAAACGCAAGCTTTTACTATCAACTATATATTAGTTAGAGGATTTTGTTGTAATTGGGAAAAATAACGAATTTTAAAAAGTTGGCAAAAATTATGCATCAACCTAATACCAGGTAGTGTATGAAGTCAAATCAGTTACGTTAAACAGAAAGTAATAAACGTGCATTGATATGGGAAAGGGAACATCATCTGATGTACCACTAAACATTAGCAAAGTAAAATGACGTAAGAAGACATTTTGTAGAGTTATATACAAAACTGATTCTCGGGTTGTTATTCCTTTGAAGAATTACCGTAATCTCTAGTCTTAAATTTAGTCTTAAACCTTCTGAAGATATCAGCAATAACGGAAAAGATAATTCTCTTCCTCTTCTTTACTTTTGATCTGCTCTAGGTTGCTTGTAAAAAATATATAATTCGCGATAACCTAAACTTTTACCACGACTGATGATGGCTTTGCAAGAATTTGCTTCACACTATCGCATCCATCTTGCACTTTCCACACTAGTGAAACATCAGGATTCTGCTTAGAAAAATACAAAGCTCGAAACGGGGACGCACTGAGTGTTCACTCAAGCTTGGTTTTCTATCAGATCCAGAGAGGGGTCGGCGTGGAGTGGTAACGTTGTCATTAACGGATCAGCCTTACCCAACCTAAGCTTTCTGGCAACCGAAGAGTTACCCGTGCGTGACCTCTCCGCCAAATTTTGTAAAAGAATCGAAAGAGTCGACAGTAGTCCGAAGAGGGCGTAAACAATGTAGGTTTCAGCTGTGTAATGTTTAGATCGATGAGACAGGAACAACATCTTTTATACAAGCGAAATATGAAAGTGCGCATTTTGTGGCACTTTATACAAATAACTGCAGACGGGTATCGCGGGTTTGTATTGTTCTATAATTTGGTTAATATCAGAATTTCTGTAAGGTGTAAAGTGCATAGTTAGTTACACATTTACTGGTATTTTGTAGATATAGATATAGATATTACCAGGTCATAACAAGTTTGCTTTTTGAACCCTTCGTTTTCCTCTCTAGAACTCGGTCAGCCTCAGCAAAGTTTGCTATTTGGCACATAAAAGGAGTGAATTCAAGGCTGTCCATTAGCACTATTTTCACGTTTCCGGATAGTTTTAAAACAGATACCAGAGTGTTCCATAATTTCCTATTCTACAAAGTAGTCTTTGTAGTCTTCTTTGTTTCTGTGCAGCTTGGGTTACCACGGATAGAGCAAAGCAAGGTCTATCGGATGGTTACAAAGCATTCGCCTAGATTGTAACTTTTACGGGCCAATTATGATAATACCTAAAAACAGAATTTAGCTTACATCAACGATCTCCGTTTCAGAACGTCTTACAGTAGCAAATTCAACCAAATAAGTGGTTCAACCAATTCAACCACCAGAACTGCATAAATATTGGTTAAAGGAATATGTTGATATCTTCAATTGTAATGACGCAATTTCGGCTCTTAGTTGTATAATATGAATAATCCGCCACCGTGATAAAGTAGACTTTCAAACAGCAATGGTGATTGCGCTGTACAAGAGCTTATGTCCCAATTGGTCACCAGCTACTTTTGATGTTAGCGGCCGTTTGGAATGCTGGCAGAAAAGTGTTCCTATTTATACTTCTCTGCTTGTTTGGGTGGCTGTGCAATCCTGCATCGAGTATTCACATCAAGCTGACTCTTGTATCAGCTCTGTTTCTGACACTACGTGCTCAGGAAAAAATCGGAAATTTTGCTGAAAAGCTAGCTCGAGGGTACTAGGCAAAGATTTGCTGAACTTTGAGACTTTCGTCTAACCTCAACTTTGAGTAAGAATCAATAATCTAGAACACGGGAGCTCACCATGTCGTAGTGGACTTTATTGTCTTTCAGAGTAGAGCAGTCTAAACGTTAGCCTGAGAACTTCAAACTTCAAGATTACAATTTTCCTTCATTCGCCTTTTCTGAGAAGAATTATTGGCATGTTAGATAATGAGACTTGGCCTTAGAGATAGATGAGGCAAATCAAACAGATATCTGCTCACTAATAGTATCTGACCGTGACGCTAACAAAAAAGGACGTATGATTTACATCTCAGTGAGGGATCGAAGCACTCAGATGTGGGTAATTCATTGACTGCACTTTTGGAAGGCACAGCGGAGTATGCGACACGCAAACCCTTGCTTATTTAAATCACTATTGTAGAATCCAGGCCAGGGGTAGGTACGAGCCGGTTTGTTTCCGAAAACAAAGTATTCCCTTGTCGAAAACCTATCAACTTAGGGGAGGATGAAAACAAAAGAGAGTCACTAGTCTGAACAGAAAATCGTGAAATAAGATTAAAAAATCAAAGTGGAGCCGAATACTACGCACGCATTGGCATTGGAGTATCTGACAAGCGATTTGAGAAGAAAGTAAGGAAAAAAGATAAAGTTAAAGAAATCAACGATATGAAAATGTTTTTATGCTGTGTAAAAATGTCTTTATGCTCAGGGATAGATTCTTGACCTGGAATCCATGATAAAATCGAAAACTTTTGTGAACTTACAAATATATATGCTCCATACGATATCAATCGTAAGGTGGCCGTCTGGGAACGAATTTTGGAACAGTTATTACTTCACATAGTTTTCAGAACTTTTACATTATTCTTCCGTAAATGGTATGCCCACAGTCCAAATTTACCTTCATATGCTTGTCTGTAAACTTGTAAACAAGCCACTGTTTGTCTTTGTTTTTTTGCCACTTTTTTGTTTTTCAGCCATTGTTTCTTTGCTTTTAAATCGCGCGTACTTTTCGCAAGACACGATGGAGCGCGTATTATGTAGTAACCTGTCTTCAGAGTGTGTCTTCAAAGCTTGTGCTTGACTGGATGATCGCTTTTGGCACTACTTCGCTAGTAATTCATGTACACAATTTTTCCGAGTCTCCGCCCCCACCTCCGACATTTCTTCGGCTTTTTTTTGTCCTACAACGAAGTTCGCCTGCTACTATTCATTCTGTGCCGGGCCCTGAGCCGTGCTCTCGCAACGTTTTGAAGTTTTGTCGCGGACACCGAATCCAGAGAGTCCGCGCAATTGAGGATTTACCTATAGCTGCTGCATGACGAAGGCGCAGTATTTTTGGAGGCAAAAGCGGCTCTGTTAGCCGTAGAGCACATGAGTCGCAGGTTTCACAACGGTGAAGATGCGCGCCGCGCTCGCACCCGCTTAACTAATACTGCTTCTGCACCTTTGCATGCAATAGTTTATACTTGCTATGCCATGATGGAAGTAAGATAATGGCTATTTTCTAATGCAGTGGACGCCTAAGCGGAAGATGCTGTCGCTTTACAAACGGAAGGCTTTTTTTTGTGATGCTACAGGTGTGTGTACAACGTTTCGTGCAATCAAACGTCTGCTTTTCTCGCTTCACTATTTTTCAAACAGAGAGATCAGAAGCACATAATTTCTCCTTATTCTTGATTCTGATGAAGTCTATCAATCAAAGCAAGTGACTCACAAAATCACAAATCTCTAATAGATTAGATTTTTCTATAATATTTGTGGTGGAAACTAAAGAACAAAGTCGACAAATACTTCATTCGATGACTAGGCAATCTGGCAGAGCTTGAGTTCCTCACACACACGATCAACTTTCTTGTAGACTTCGCCGAACATCGATACACGTAAATAGCTCCTCGGCCCTTGTATGACATTTTGGCACCTTACTTTAATGCAATCCATGTACTGCGTAGAATTCCATTTCTCTTTACACATATCCGCTAAGCAACTCTTGAAGCACTGTAAAGCAGAACTTATGGTGAACACTATAACTGCAAAGCGATGACGTCAAGGCTACACTCTAACCTCGGATTCTGCCCTGTCGACTTTGGAGTTCCACCTAGTACAAACTGGGCGTTGGGGTAGTGCTGCTCTAGCGCCATTGTAGACGCAGATCACAAGCACAGCCAACAACAGATGGTGAAGAAGCATCTTGTTAAGAATCGATTAAGTTTCCTGAATACCAATATTGACCTTGTTCGTTAGAACAGGGGAGAAATAAAGCTTCTGATTAATTATTGAGTTCATCACAAAAAAATTTGGAATTCTTCTACCGCAACTCTGCAATCTTTAGCTAAGAGGTTGCCAGAAAATTAAGCTAATTTCCTTTGCGTTCATATACCAAGAATTAGGTATTCTTTTCTATGATATTAACAAAGTTGAAAAAAGCTACATTGCGTTATACCAAAGATAGAGATTCATCGTTCACTAATCCGTCTTCGCATGCAAATTTTCTCAATTAAGAAGAACAGTTATTTTGCGATGTTGTAGCTGGCGCAAAGAACGCATAGGCTTTTTCCACTGTTATAAGCCTAATTTTCATATCCTGGAGGCCCCCGGGGTCAGGCCGTTGTTGCTTAGGGGGAAATGCTGCCACATGTAAGACAGGAGGTCTTTAGCTTTCATATATTAAATATTTCTCAAGTTTTTCTATACTCGACATATAAAGACGAAAGAAAAAAGGCATGAAATAATTCAAATGGAGTGCAACACACTTCCATGACTTTCTGAAAAGAAGTGCTAAAGTCACAAGTAGTACGTGATAACCCTGAGTCTCGGTTGGTGTATGGTTGATTAGATTTTATAAGAAGGACCGTTGAGAAAAGATTTGATACGCATTTTTTCTAAAAAATTCAGAGAATGATAGATTCAGAAGAATAGAAATGCATTTATGGTTATCGCTGAAACCTTCTAAATGACCAATGTTCTCGTTCGTAACGCTTTATATGCTAGGTATGTGGACACAGATTGATGTAAGCTATTCCCTCTATGTGCAGTTCAAATATAAGAGAATTTGTTCTTGTATTGTACTTGCGGAAAGTACAAAATTCTGACAGTCAAAGCTTATAGTGCACCCTCTTATTTTCTTCGTGACGGAAGAAAAGAGAAGGAGGACGAAAGTTTTGATGGTTGGTCGCGTTAACCGCACTCTCCGACAAGTTTGAATTACCAAAATGGCGAGCATGAATTGGGAAGTATTCTATAACAGAAGGGAACTTATGAGGCAATTATGAAATTGTTTTGATTTTCAGGAAAAAAAGTCACCGCGAATTCATTGTTGGCTCGTTCCATCTCTAATTCTCAAAAGAAAATGCGCCGTCGCCATTTCAAACACTGCACGCTTTTTCGGATATACATGAAGACAAAAACATGGTAAAAAACAACATGCTACAAATACTTCAAGCGATCATTTATATTCATTCTTGGCTAAAATTCGAATGGCAGAAACTATTTGAAGGGAGTGATAAATTTTGAACATTGCTGCAAGCGAAGAAGATTATCAAGTAAACATTTTGGACTTTTTGCGATCACAAAAAAACTGCTCTACAGCTTTTGAGTCATTTCAGTTGCTCTCGTGCCTTATCGGAAAAGATTTTGAGAAAAATAACAGGTCGAACTGAGCCTAAAAGTGTTGATTTTTATCCTAACATGGGGCAGGTTACAATACTCACAGGATCTACGAAAAAATCTGAGCTTAAGCACATGATTCACGGAAATATTTCGAATAAATGGATCCGGAGAACAGGAAGATATTTAACCTTTTTTAAACTGTAAACTGTTATTATAGAGGCGGCAAAGAAACAACGATGGTAATGAGTTGTTTATAATAATACAAGTTCGTCAGGTAACGCTCATTGTGTGCAATACGCACATTAAATTAGAAATGACTCGAGGATACGTAACAAAATCGAACTGGAATTAGCAGGACTGATTGGACAATTTCTTTCATTTGCTGTGCGGTCAAGGCACATGTGAATACATACGTCTATAGAGGCAATCATAAGTGGGCCACCGAGCCGTTTATTGTTCTCCATGTTCAACTTTGCTTCTCGTTAAAAAAGCCTTTTAGCAGTTTGATACTTCATAATAGCGAGCCCACTAACTATTAGGTTGTCCGGAAATTTTTTAACCGCAACAAGTCATACACTTTTTATTTCTGAATAGCTTTCAAGGTACCATTCGAAAGAGCAAAGCAAGCTCTACAAGTTAGCTGTCTTGCTTTAGCAACAGCTCTGAACCACCTCGAGTTTCGAGTCAAAAACTAAAAAGATTATTTGCCCGAAAAATCAAGAAAAATCATAATTCAGTTCGTAAGAATTCTACAAAAATTCTAGCTTGCTCACGCAAACACTATCCACATAAGACTTATATGTACGCCACTGGCCTATTTTTTCCTCTGTTAGAAATCAAAAAAACGAAAATTTTTATATTTTTGCAAAAGTGATGCTGTGTCGTCCCCACATAAGTGGATGTATACTACGAATCTGTAGAAGTACGAACGTGGATTTTTAGCTTTTTATAAGCTTTAGTTCTCGAGAAATTTGAATTTTAGTTTGGACCACTGACTAATGAAAGCTATATTCGATAGTTCTCGAGAACTAAAGTTTGTAAAGAGCTGAAATTTTACGTTTGTACTTCTACAGATTTGCAGTACACATCTACTTATGTGGAAACGACACAGCATCACTTTGGCAAAAGTATGAACATTTTCATTTTTTTCGATTTCTAACAGAGGAAAATACGGCAGCGGAGTAAATATATGTCTTATGTGGATAGTGTTTACATGAGCAAGTTAGAACTTTTGCAGGATTCTTATGAACTGAGTTATAATTTTTCTCGATTTTTCAGGTAGTTGGTTTTTAGTTTTTGGCTCGAAACTCGAGGTGGATCAGAGTTGTTGCTAAAGCAAGGCAGCCATCTTGTAGAGCTTGCTTTGCTCTTTCGAATGGTACCTAGAAAGCTATTCAGGAATGAAAAATCTATGACTTATTGCGGTTGAAATTCAAAATGGATATTAATTTCCGGACAACCTAATAACTTATTGCTTGAATCCCGCTGTAAGGTGCTTCCCGAAGCGAGAAAATTGATTAAAATAGTTTGCTTCGCATTCAACGTTCTTAGTTGATGCTACTTAGGGTGTTTGCGAAACGGCTGCAAATTCCAGAACAAAAGCATTTTCGATCACTTCTTCTTGCCCCTAAATGAATATTCCCTAGAGAAACTGTGTTGTACAAGAGAAGAGCTTTTCCAATTCGGTAACTGTTATGGAGGTTGATGTTACTAGGGGCGCCCACTAATGTGGGTGTTCAGAGGTAATAAACCCGAATCAACTCCTAGTAGTGCCGAATCCACCCTTGTTTGCGAAGAACATGCTTGACATTTCTAGGTTTTACGGTCCAGTTTCAGGCTTATTACTTTCAGACCACTTATTTTTGCGGACATAACGTCCACAGTGGCATCCACATGTGGCGTTCTCTCTCCTCGATATGCGCTTTTCTCAGCGGAAATTGGGCTAGTATTTAAGCAGATGAATACTGACCTTTGTAGTGCATCCAAATCTCACCGACCCTGATTTAGTAAGCTGCCTAATGCAGTTTGGAGCTCAGCGCTGTTCCAAGAGTTTGTGAGCAATATTATTAAGTTGATGCACAATTCTTGCACCAAAGGATGGAAGAAATTCGCCGAACTTTCCAACATAAGCATTATGCTTTTTGCTATGTCTATCGTCTATGAAAGGTAGTATTCCAAAATACATTGTTGGAGATCAATTTGGAAGAAAATCAGTAAGTCAAGTTTGAAAAAATCAAAATTCAAAATTGCTCATAGAGAAAACCAATCACTACCAACTGCTACTGCTCCCAGTCATAAAGAGTAGGTTAGGCCATCAAAATCTAATTTCGAAAAATCACATTTTTAGTACTTCTCTTGATCAGCTGGTATCGCTGCCATATGCCAACATCTTAATTGAAACAAATCCGAAAAACGCAAGTTTCTACTATCAAGTATATATTAATTAGAAGATTTGTAGCAATTGGGGAAAAACGAATTTCAAAAATTTGGCAAGAATTATGCACCTGATACCAGGTAGCTTGTACTGAGTCAAATCAGTAACGTTGAACAGAAAGTAATAAACGTGCATTGCAATGGGAAAGCGAGCATTTGATATACTACTAAACATTAGCAAAGTAAAATGAAGTCTTAAGAAATCATTTCGTTTTGCTAAAATTGTTCAAAAGTTGGATATAATCGCAATACAAGTTGCTGCGTTGAGTTATACAAAACTGATTCTTGGGTAATGTTTTTTTTTTTGAAGAATCACCATAATCTCTAGTCTTAGATTTAGGCCCGTAGTAAAGCTAGTTCAGTTCAGGTGAACTGAACTGAGGCCCTCATCCAAGGTTCGGTAAGATAGACTGCCTATCACCAGCTTCCCATGTTGTAAGAATGCAAAATGAGATTTCAGCTGACCGTCCGTCTACCTGACGAGGTAGTCTACCTTACTTTAGTCAGTTCACATTCAGTTAGACTACCAATTGATTTGAATAGTGTGTCAACGATGATACGCAGAGAAACTTCTCGTAAGTTACTCCTGAGTAACTTACGATACACGTCAGTTTAACATGTCGGTGAGGAGCCACAGTAATGCTGACGAGACTTAACAAGATCTAACAAGTGCGGCCACATCCCCGCCGCTACTGCCAATGACGTAGATGTGAATGTTTGGCAAACTCGTCTTGACTCGTATACTTGCATGGACATGGCGCTCTCAATCTTATCATCGTGGGTGGCCGGCAATATCAATCAATGGCTCGACTGAAGGCAAGCTGACTCGTCGAAGCCTCAACTGAAATTTTATTCAGTTGAGATCGACTGAAGCAGCTTTACTACAAGCCTTAGTCTTACAAAGAAACGATACTTGGTGTCCGTGGCCTTTTGAGATGAGACGTATGCCATTTCACTCGCCTTGGAGCGCTGATTCCGAATCTGACTTCCGTTTTTGCCAATCGTTTCTCTGAAAAAAGTTATGAAGGATTTCCGCGCCAAAGGAGATATCGTCGAAATGCCAAAACTGCCGCTAAGATGTGGTGTAGTGGCTAGTGCGATAGCCTCGTGAGCTGATGCAGGTCCAGGTTCAAGCCCTTGTGTGTTTTTCAGTTTTGCATTGCCTCAATCAAGCTTTTCTTGAAAGTTAGGCATCTTCGACCGCATTTCTCGTAAGCGACCATTGACGCGAAAATCCTTTATAACTTCTTCCAGGGGATGATTAGCAGAAACGGAAGTCAAATTCGGAATCAGCGTTCCAAGACGAATGTGATGGTGTATGTTTCATCTCAAAAGGCCACGGATATTAAGTATCGTTTCCTTGTTAGACTTGATAACTTTCTGAAGATATAATACAAGGAAAAAATATTTCTTTTCCTCCTCTTTACTTTTGATCCGCTCAAATTGGTTGCTTGTAAAGAATGTATAAATCGCGATGACTTAAAGGCACCGTCCACCCAGATTTTCGACTTCCACTTTCTTGTCGTTTCAGGACCTTCTCATGTCCCTGATTCCGAAAATGAAGTCGAGAATGCGCGAAAACCCCGACAATTCCCGTTCCGGAGAACCCACAGGTCGGTTTTCCGGAACGGTGATTGAAAAGGCGCGCACAAATGGGCGGGCATGGATGGGGGAGGGTGGGCATGGATGGGGGTCCTCGTGCATCTTCGCTATTCTGAAGCGATTTTCTCGCTTCCGACGCGGCATTTTGAGCCGCGACTTGGGCACTAGGATTGATAGGAGGCCCTAATATTGTATGCTGCCAAAAGCTCGACAATCTCAACTTAAGGTGGACGGTGCCTTTAAGCTCTTACCAAGACTGATGATGGCTTTGCAAGAATGTGCTTCACACTATCGCATCCATCTTGCACTTTCTACACTAGAGAAACATCAGCGATTTTGTTGGGAATGCACTGAGTTTTCACTTGAGATTGGTTTTTCTATAAGTTCCAAGGAGGGGTCGGAGCGGAGTGGTGACGTTGTCATCAGCCATTTAGCCCAGATGTTACCCGAACTAAGCTTCCTGGCGACCGAAAAGTTATCCGGCCTGACCTCTCCGCCAAATTTTGTAAAAGACTCGAAAGAGCCGACAGTAGCCCGAAGAGGGCGTAAACAATGTAGTTGCAGTTGTGTAATGTTTAGATCGATGAGAGAGACAGACAACATCCTTTATACAAGCGAAATAAAAGTGCGATTTTGTGGCACTTTACACAATAATTGCAGACGAGTATCGTGGGTTTGTATTGTTCTATATTTGGTTAATGTCAGAATTTCAGTACGGTATAAAGTACATAGTCAGTTGTAGATATAGATATAGATATTACTAGGTTATAACAAGTTTGCATTTTGAACCCTTCGTCTTCCTCTGTAAAACTCGGTCATCCTCAGCAAAGTTTGCTATTTGGCACATATGAGGAGTGGATTCAAGGCTATCCAATAAAAAGCAGTCTTTGTAGCCTTATTTCTGTGCAGCTTACTACGGATATGTAGAGCAAAAAAAGACCGGATGATTACAAGCATTCGCCTAGATCGTATTCTCCGTAACTTTTGTGGGCAAATTCTGAAAGTACCTAAAAACGGAATTTAGCTTGAATAAACGATCTCCGTCTAGAACGTCTTACAGTAGCAAATTCAACCAAATAAGTGGTTCAACCAATTCAACCACCAGAAATGCATAACGATTGGTTAAAGGAATATGTTGACATCTTCAATTTGTAATGATGCAATTCGGCTCTCAATATAATATGAATAATCCGCCACTGTGATAAGTTAGACTTTCAAATAGCAATGATGCTTGCTCTGCACAACAGCTTATGTCCTAATTGGTCACCAGCTACTTTGATGTTAGTGGTTGTTTGGAACGCTGGCAAGAAAATGTTCGTAGTTATATTTGACTCTGCTCTGCTTGTTTTGGGTGGCTGTGCAATCCTGCATCGAGTATTCACCTCAAGCTGACTCTTGTATCAGCTCTGCTTCTGACACTACGAGCTCAGGAAAAAATCGGAAATTTTGCTGAAATCTAGCCCGAGGGTACTATGCAAAGATTTGCTGGACTTTGAGACTTCCACCTACCCTCAACTTTGAGTAAGAATCGATAATCTAGAACACGGGCGCTCAACATTTGAGAAGTTCAAACGGATCACAACTCCCTTTCACTCTTTTTTCTGAGAAGAATTATTGGCATGCTAGATGATGACACATGGTCTCAAAGATAGATGAGGCAAACCAAAGAGATATTTGACCGTGACGCTAACAAGAAAAGACGTATGATTCACATCTCAGTGAGGGATCGAAGCCCTCAGACCCTCGAAGCCCTGGGTAATTCATCCGCGACAGCAAAGCCTTGCTTATTTGAATCACTATTGTAGAATCCGTGCCAGGGCCAGATACGAGTCGGTTCCTAGAGTTTCTGAAAACAAATTATCCCTTGTTGGAAACGTACCAACTTAGGGGAGGATGAAAACAAATAGAGTCACTAGTATGGACAGAAAATCGTGAAATAAGATTGAAATATCAAAGTGGAGTCAAATACTACGCACGCATTGGCATTGGAGCGCGATATCTAACAAGCGATTTGAGGAGAAAGTAATGAAAAGAATTAAAAAAACAGAGAAATAAAAAATCAAAAATATGAAAATATTGTAAAAATGTCTTTATGCTCAGGGATAGATTCTTGACCTGAAATCCATGATAAAATCGAAAACTTTTGTGAACTTACAAAAATATATGCTCCATACTATTTCACAATCAGACCGTAGTGTGGCCATCTGGGAACGAATTTTGGAACAGTTATTGCTTCACATAGTTTTCATAACTTTTACATCATCCTTCCGTAAATGGTATGCCTACAGTCCAAATTTACTGTCATATGCTTGTCTTTACCTGTAAACAAGCCACTGTTTGTCTTTGTTTTTTTTTGCGTCTTTCAGCCATTGTTTCTTTGCTTTTAAATCGCTCGCACTTTTCGCAAGACGCGATAGAGCGCGTCCATCGTGTAATAACTTGTTTTCAAAGTGTGTCTTCAAAGCTTGTGCTTGACTGGATGGTCGATTTTGGCACTGCTTCGTTAGTAATTCATGCACACAATTTTTCGGGGTCGCGCCCCGCACCTCGCAAAAACGATATCTCTTTTGCTTTTTGTCCTAAAACGAAGTTCAGCCTGCTTTCATTCAATCTGTGCCGGGCCCTGTGCTTTCGTCGTAGCGTTTTACAGGATAGTCGTGGCCATCACAAACACGAAGAATCCGTGCCGTTGATGATTTACCTATGCTTGCTATGCCATAATTGGTAGTTTGATAATTGATTATTCTCTAATGCAATGGATGCATAAGCGGGAGATGCTGCTGCTTTATGAGCAGAAAGCTTTTTTTAGATAGTCTACAGCTTTTTGTGCAATCAAACGCCTGTTTTCTCAGCTTCACTATGCTTTCAACGGAGAGCTGGGAAGCACATGATTTCTGCTTATTCTTGATTTTGATGAAGTGGACTAAGCAAAGCAAGTGACTCACAAAATCACAAATCCTCAATAGTCTAGGTTTTTTCTATTTTTTCTGTGGTGAAAACTAAGAACAAAGCCGACAAATACTTTATTCGTTGCAGAGCTTAAGTTCCTCACACACCGAATGATTAGTTTTTTTGAAGAATGGACCGAATCTTGAATCAGGTAAATAGGTCCTCGGCCCTGTTGTCATGATCTCGAAGCACCTATCCCTAATGCATTTCATGTACTGCGTAGAATTCCATCTCTGTTGGCACATATCACTCAAGCAACTCCTGATGCACTGTAAAGCAAAATTCATTGTAAACACATAACGTCAAAGCTGACTTCTGACCCTGGATTCTGCCTCGCTGACTTTAGAGTTCCACCTAGTACAAACTTTGAAATCGCGTTCTGCTCTAGCGCCATTGTAGACACAGATCACAAGTGCAGACAACAACAGATAGTGAAAGATCATCTTGTAATGATACCGCTAATCCTCCTAAATACCAATATTGACATTATTTGCTAAAATAAGAGAGAAATAAAGTCTGAGTAGTTATTAATTTCATTCCAAAATTCTGGAATTCTCCTAACGCATCTCTGCAGCCTTTAGCAAAAACGTTGCCAGAAAATTAAGTTAATTACTTACCTTACCAAAAAGTACGCATTCTTCTATACGATGTTAAAAATGGCGAAAAGCTACACTGTGTTACACTGGCGATAACTGCAAAGAGATCGACCACTAATCCGTTTTTATGCAGGTATTCTCGCTTAGAATGAGCAATTATTTTTCCAAATATGTTGTAGCTGGCGCGAAGAATGCATGCATAGACTTTTTCCACTGTTATAAGCCCAATTTTCACATTTGGGAGGCACAGAGTCAGGCCGCTTTAGCTTACAAGGGAATGGTCAGAAGTCGAAGTGGCCAAACCAAAGAAGCTGTATATCATTCGATGCAGTATAAAACGCTGACTTCAAGTCTGTCTTCCTTATCTGCTTCCCGCTTCTGTGGACGAAGCTACAAGCAGTTTTACTGCAAAAAAATCCTACATAAAAACAGCGAAATTGAGCACATTGTTGCACTTTTAGCTCGGCTTCTGGCTACAAAACTTTTAAGTAAGCTAGCTGCATGTTTTGGCCCAACATTGAGGCGAACGAGGCTCTATACGGCTAAATTTTCAATTTTACGCATAATTTCTAAGCAAAATAATGGTCTTTAATGGTTTATAATTTCGTCCAGAAAAGCGATAAGCAGATAAAGAAAACAGATTTAGAGTCAGCGCTTCATGCTGCATCCAATGGTATGCAGCTTGACTGGATTGCCCACTTCGATTTCTGACCATTTCCTTGTTAGGAGGGGTGGGGTATCTTGCCACATGTAAGGTTTTTAGGAGTTTTCACATTTTGAATGCTTCACAAGTTTTTCTGACCAGACATATAAAGACGGAAGACAAAAAGGAAGAAATAGTTCAAAAAAAAGTGCAACACTCTTTCAAAACTTTCGGAATGAAATGCTAAAGTAGTAGTACCTGATAACTCTAATCCCGGTTGATGTATGGTTGACTGGATTTTGTAAGAGGTGATCGCTGAGAGAAGATTTGGTTTCTATTATATTTCTTTCAAAAAGGCTTGAACAATAATAGGTTTAGGAGAGATGGTGCATTTGCAGACGCTGGAACCCTCTAAATGGGCAAATGTCTTGATGATATATGTGCTCGTTTGTAACTATTTCTACGCTATATAAGTGTACACAGACTGATGTTAACTATGCCATATTGCACTTTGAATATAAGAAACTTTGTCCTTATATTCTACTTGTTGCGGCAAAGTCTGAGAGTCAAAGTTTACAGTGCATCTTCTTGATTTTGATTTCAAAGTTATGCTACAAAGTACAGCAGTAATTTTCTGTAATAATGTATTTTGAAACAAAATGATCACATGTGCCATATCTATCGCAAGAATTGGGATTAACTATGTAGAGCTTGATTACAAGCGCAAAGGTTTGATATTTTGTGTTTGCGGTACATTCCCTAGTTGAAGACAGTATGGCGTTTCAGAGCAATTTCATCTCAGCATGTAGGGAAGCCTTTGTCTATCTTTTCGAAAATGGCGAGGCAATATTATATTTTCAAGTGTTCCTCTTTGGAACGGATTTGAAATCCAGTCTCAGCCGAAGGCTGTATAGTTCTTAGCACTCAGTAAGTTTACCATGCTTGAATCTTCTAAATGGAATTCTGGTCGACTTTGGTTGACGAAAAAGTTTGATATGCCTTAGGATCATTTCCCCTTCGCACAAGTTTCGCAGTGTTTCTGACTTTGATTTTATTGCAAAGACTTTGTATTGTGTTTAGCCGGAAATTCGCGGTCTTCTGGTTTCGAGTTACAATTTGAAGCAATTACGAAAGCTCACGATCGAGAATTTATTCAAATATCTATGGCAAACAAATGATGCGTGACAGCACAAAAGAGTACACGTGTAGTTGACTCAGATTCTGTGCACTCAACTCACCTGCTCCAGCAATCGTAAATATCCGCTTCTGTTCCAACATGGGATGAAGAGAAATATGTTTTGATGTAGGTCAATTTATACAGCTTTTATACCGTTGTATGCTAGGATTATACTCTTCAAAGCTTCACAAACATCCTATGCTCGGATATCAACGAACCTTGAAGGCAATCTCTACACTGTTAGGGCTAATCAATTGTTTACACTATCATGATTATTGAATACAGGATAATCTCAATTTGTGATTGATTTTCTATGAGAAAACGAGTGCGCTGTAGCAATTCTTGAAATTTCACGATTTTTCCCATGGAGACAGCTGCTAAGAGGACTAATAGTGCCCTACTCGTTTCCTTTTCATTTATTTTTCAACTCTACAAGTTGATTGATTGTTAATATTGGGTGGAAATAAAGCTTTATTAGCGATCTACTGTCATATCTTTGCGAAAGGTGGCATAGGGGATTTGGTCATGACCGCTAGCCCGCTCTTTGGAATGTCCTCTGTCATTAACTGAGATTGATTCCAGGTAGCCTAAAAGCAAATATTTTGTGATTTACTCCGCTTTTATTGATGTTTGTAAGGTATTTTGGCCTTCTTGGAAAATGATGATATCAGATGAATGTCTTTCCTGTTAAGAAGAAAGACTTACCACAAATTGTAAACCTTCTTCGACTGTGTGGTCACGTGAGTAGTTCAACACTATCTGCAAAACCACGAACTTATTGGTAAAGGCTGAGTTTTCTCCACTTCCAAATTATTTCAGTGAGAATGACATAGATCTTTCTCGGAAAACAGGTAGAACTGGGACGCAAATAATCTCACCTTTGTACCTTGTACGGCCACTGGACTTTTTTCAGCAATCTTTTTAGCAGTATCTAATACTCCCTTTACCATTTCTTCTTGTGTGGCATATACATGACTAACCAGATCTGATCATATAATGTATCGGCAAGTTGAAATGAATAATAGTTGAAATGAGCAGAATATCTTACCAAACTTCAAGGCCTCATCAGCGCCAAAATTCCGAGCTGTGAGAGCAACCTGAAGGTGGTTACATCAAAAAAGTCCGCTATATATGGACGAGACGTTAAATCCATTATCCAAAAAATTTTGGTATGCTTCTTATATTTTTCGCAAGCTTATAACCCTAAAGTATTGTAAAAAAAATTGGGCGCGCGGCGGTGACGCTTGGAATACTTTGTCATTTGTTGCTGCTTAGTACTATTCCAAAACCTACCCCCTATAAATTTTGCAATCTTGCCGTGAGATATAGTGTATGATATAGTGTATCAAAATTTTACAGAAATGAGTGCAAAAGGTAAGAGTGAAATATATGTAAAAACCTCCTTCAGCCAACTCTCATTGCCACATATTTTCGGGAGCCGGTTCAAACTGCCCACATCAGCAGCCAGGCCCACGTCCACTTCCTACAAAACATCTTTAGGAGCAATTTTACTTGGAAGAATTTCAGCAGACATGAGTGCACTAAACACCTACTGTGTCGTAATTCTTACTTTTACGGAAAATAATGCATCTTGTGTGCAATGACGAATGTCGCATGCCGAAATGATGTCGATTCCACCGCCAAAACACACTCCATGCACGGCAGCGATCACAGGCTTGCAACACTGAAACTTTTGATATTGAACTGAACCAAACGATTGCAAAAATGAAATGCACACATAAAAAGGGAATCTTGACACATTACAATATTTAACAAAGGATTTCATTCTGACCAATTTTTCCGTTTTCACAGGCAATTCATTGCACGCAGAGACTGCATGCCTTTGCGTCTGAATGAGGCAGTACGAGTCGGGAGAGATAGCAGACAGTTGGATAGATGAAAGAGCGTTAAAA